>PVIA01000550.1:304394-416845 GCA_004024845.1 Tonatia bakeri | reverse complement strand
GTATCACAGTGTTTTAGTGTTTGTATGTCTAGTATTTCTTCATGTTGCTCATTATTGAAAAAAAAATTGTAGAAACTCTGGATTACTTTTTTCTTTTACCAGGCAGTTAAATTACTAATTAATTACATTGGACTTGTGTAGGTGTGAAATCATGCTTTGTTAGACTCTCTGGAAAGTCCAGGGTGTTTCTCAAACACCTCTTACTTATAAAGTCAATCTTCAAACTATTTCCTCCTCGCTGATATTTTAGGACTTGGTTTTCATTTGTTTTAGGGTAAGTTTAAAGTCATCTTACTTTAGGGCTTTGTCCTTATTTCCAAACTTAGCTTTTGATCTGTGCTGAATGTACATGGTATTAAGGAGGTATTAAGGAGGTGTTAATAAGATCTCTCTACTGACATTTTCCTGACAGTATAAAGACAATAAAGTAAAATGATGTAAACTCTAATCAAAATATTTGCAATTCTCTGTCTTAGGTAATAAGTAGTTTTGGGTAACCAGACCTCTGTGGTATGTTCTGGAAAAGAGCCTTTTAGGTTGGCTGTGCTTTAGCTTGTTGGGACTGTATCCATTATCCTGGAAAAAGTTCCTTTTATTTCTAGAATGTCTTTGAAATTAGACTATGAAATTTACTTTATTAAATAAAATTTTTTTGGTGAATGGTATTTTATTTAGTCATTTTTTGTTTACAACTGAAACTCTAGGAATTTAAAATTAACAACCTTGACAATAAGCTTCTTACACCAGAAAGTTTCAACCTCACGTTTCACATGTTCTGTGGTGCTTTATTCAAATAAGCCTTCGCGAGCTGGGTGGCATCCAGATTCATTGGGATTCTTTCGCCCACAGTTTCTCTTGGGGAGACCAAGTACTCCCCAACCACATGTGCACAGCTGCCAGAGTGTGGTTTCTGGGACACTTTTACTTATGTTTTTTGCATAGCTTTTTTAGTTGGCTTAGGCAGAATTCTCCTCTGAGAATTAGAGACAATGTGTTTCCCCCTGAACTTTTTCTGCAATCCAAATACTTACTTACCAGACTTGGTTTTCTGGAAACATTTCAGTTGAGGAATGAGAACAAAGTCATAATAACTTTCTGACCTCCATCAATGTAAATTTCCTTGGCTGCTGTTCTATTCAGCGCCCTCAGCTCAGGCTTCAGGCACAAACTCATCTCCAGCTCCAGGAGAGCCGAAGAGATGCTGGACTACAACTGACCTGGCTTTTTGCCACTGGGCCTCACCATCTTCATGCTATAACTGACTGTGTCCTCCTTGTGGAGCACCAGCCTATGAAGAGAATGTTATTTTTACAATTTCTTCAGCAATATATTGGATATAATGAGATATTAAGGTACTAAAAAGACAGCCAATGAGGTTACAGTTCAGTTCATAATCCATTTCATCAACCCTGTCTCTTTAATATCGCTCAACTGTATCCCATCCTCTCCACCTTCACTGCCACAATCTCTGTCCAGGCTTTTATAACTACTTGGTTTACTGTCACTGATCTCCGGGTATCCACACTGCAGCTATATAGAGTATAACAACATTTTTAAAATGCAAATGCCATCCCTTGGAGTGTAAAATCCTCCTCTGCATTAAGTAGTAGAAATTATTTATAGATGAAAGAAATGAGAGGGGGAAGAAAAAATATCCTTAAAAAATAATAACATTCTAAACAACCAGGTCTTTATTTCATGAATTATCTATTCCTAAGGTTGCAGATTTCTCTTTACAGGCTATTCTCTGACTCGGTGAATTTTCCCATAATGTATGTCCCACTTCAAACCATCTTGCTCTCATTCGCTTTACTAAGTGTCTCCCTCACTGATGTGTACCTAAATCTCCCATGTTGACAACTCACTTTCAGATTAATAACTTCCTAGACAGCTCACTGCCCTTTGGAGTTATCTTTCTGAAATGCTGCCTTCTGATTGTCTTCCCTCCCCTAATAGCACCCAAGTGACTGAGTACATCCTTCCACTACATTCAACCCAGATCTCCAGAATTAGGTTTTCTGGAAATTAAAATATATATACTAGGTCTGTCCAGAAGGTATCCAGCCATTTAAGATGAAAAATAGAGACATTTATTGAAGAAGATACACGATACAAGAAACACTGTACATAGGACAATGACACCTCTGTCCCCTTCAAGGTAAGCAACTTGGGACCTCACACAGTTCCTGCAGTTGCCATGAGTGGCCCCATCATATTTTCCTGAATCTCACTAACAGTCTGGAATCTCTTCTCTTTCAAAGATGATTTTAGTTTTGGGAAAAGCCAGAAGTCACAGGGCACCCAATCTGGGCTGTATGGGGGCTGAGTCACCAGGGTGATTTGATGTTTCACAAAAAAACTCTGCATGAGACATGATGCATGTGTGGGTGCATTATTGTGATGAAGCTGCTAATCACCATGGTCCATATCTGCGGCCTTCCGAATCATCCAAATAGTTTCCATGTAGGAATGTTCAAGCTTAATGCAAAATTTTATGCATATTCATTGCTCTACTCACTCAGTCAATTTGAATGCGATGGCTACACAGTACCCATGCTCATTCAATTGGCGTCTACCACCCCCACTGACTAGTACAGTGAAGTCGTCATTGTTCACAAATGTGCATTCCAGTCCACTCTCCTTGGCTGCCAGCTTACATCAATATAACGCAAACTGTTCTCACTATGTTAATAATGGCTGGACTTTTTCCATACAGACCATGTATATTCTGCATAGTTTGGCCAGGGGAACAAAACCCAACTAAGATACCAACTATCTTTATTGCCTACATTTACTGAACAAATATCTACTGTATGTTTAATATGTACTTTTGTGTGTGTGTGTGTGTGTGTGTGCTTGGTATACAACAACAAACAGATCAAAGTAGGTTTCCACTTCCAGAGTGTTTATAGTGTTCTGGAGGATATGGCCATTACAATAGTGAGAGAAGTTCTATGGTGAGGAAGTAGAGTGTCACTGTGGTGCCTCATTGAAACACCTATCTCAGTCTGCCAGGGGAGGTTTCTTGGGAGAATAATTACAGAATGAATGGTGATCAGCAAGAAAGGAGTTGGGTGTTTTATGAAAAAGAGGACTCAGGAAAAGTACAGACATTTGAAAATCTAGTTGGAAGAGACCTCAGAGCACCTTTATAGGTTGGATGGATGGTGATTGTTAAGAGAAAGGTAAGAGAGATTACTTCATGAAGGGCCTTTTGAAGGGCCACATAAAGGAGTTCGGATTTTATCCTAATGCAGTGGTTCTTAAACATTAATGTGTATTCAAACCAATTATGACTCTAATTACAATGCACAGACGTATTCATTAGGTTTAGAACAGAGCTTACTTTCATGCATTTCTAATATTCTGTGTGCTGATGCTGCAGGGCTGTAGAACATACTTGAACCAGGAAGCTCCTAAGGGAAGCTTCCCAATGTTCTCCCCTTGCCCCCCTCCACCTGGCATCCCCCATTCCCTCTGGCAATTCCCACCCTTAGTTCATGTCCATGGGTCATGCATGTAAGTTCTTTAGTTTCTCCATTTCCTATACCACTCTTAACATCCACCTGTCTATTCTGTACCTACCAATTTGTGCTCCTTAATCCCTGCACCTTTCCCCACATTCTCCCCCTTCTCTCTCCCAACTGGTAACACTCCAAATGATCTCCACATCTATGATTCTGTTTCTGATCTGCTAGTTTGCTTAGTTTGTTTTTTAGATTCAGTTGTTGACTGTTGTGAATTTATTGCCATTTTAAAGTTCATAGTTTTGATCTTCTTTGTCTTAAATAAGTGCCTTGTGCTGACTGGCATAGCTCAGTGGATTGAATGCAGCTACAAACCAAAAGGTCACTGGTTCGATTCCCAGTCAGGGCATATGCCTGGGTTGCAGGCCAGGTCCCCAGTGGGGGCCATGTGAAAGGCAACCACACTTTGATGTTTCTCTCCCCAACTTTCTCCCTTCCTTTCCCTCTCTAAAAATACATAAATAAAACCTTAAAAAATAAATAAGTGCCTTTAACATGTCATATAATAATGGTTTAGTGATAATGAACTCCTTTAGCTTTACCTTGTTTGGGAAGTGCTTTATCTGGCCTTCCATTCTAAATGATAGCTTTGCTGGATAGAGTAATCTAGTTTGCAGGTCCTTGCAATCAAGTATCACTTTGAATACTTCTTACCAGTCCCTTCTACCCTGCAAAGTTTCTTTTTAGAAATCAGCTGACAGTCTTATGGGAACTACTTTATAGGTAACTATCTGCTTTTCTCTTGCTGCTTTTAAGATTCTCTCTTTATCTTTAACCTTTGGCATTTTGTTTATGATGTCTGGGTGTGGTCCTTGTTAGGTCCATGTTGTTTCGGGCTCTGTGCTTCCTGGATTTGTATGTCTATTTCCTTTGCCAAATAATGGACGTTTTCTTTCATTATTTTTTTCAAATAAGTTTGCAATTTCTTGTTCTTTCTCTTCTTTCTTTGGCACATCTATGATTTGAATGTTGGTACGTTTGAAGTTGTCCCAGAGGCTCCTTAGCCTATCCTTGTTTTAGGGGGGTTTCTTTTTTCCTACCTGCTGTTCTGATTGGTTGTTTTTTCTCCCTTGTGTTGCAAATCATTGATTTGATTCTCAGCTTCATCCACTCCATTGTTGATTCTCAGCTTCATCCACTCCATTGTTGGTCCCCTGTAGATTTTTCTTTATCTCACTTAGTGTAAGCTTTACTTCTGCCTGGGTCTTTTTCATGCTGTTGAATTACCCAGTGAGTTCCTTGCGCATCCTAATAACCAGTGTTTTGAACTCTGTATCTGATAGATTCGTTCTATTCATTGTTTAGTTCTTTTTCTGGAGTTTTGTTCTATTCTTTCATTTGGGACATATTTCTTTGTCTCTTCATTTTGGCAGAATCCCTTTGTTTGCTTCTATATATTGGGTAGAGCTGCTTTGACTCCCTGCCTTAGTAGTGTGGCCTATTGTAGAAAAGCTCACTGGTTGGTTGGATGGAGTGGAACTTTAGGTTATCACTAGGATAGGGCAACCCATGTGAGTCAGGTTGATAGGTATGGTATGGCTACTCTGTAGTTCTGTGTGAGGGAGGGCTTAAAAAGGGGACAGTGCCACTGTCTGGCCTCTGGAATTTTGTCTGGGAGGAACTTGCCCAGGTGATGGACACTTAAATTTCTCTCAGTATGCCACTGGTGTCCTTCCAGCTGCTGCCCTGATGCTGAAGCCTAGGGGAGTGAGTGCATAAGTCCTGAGTCTATTGTGGGCCCTTTAGGAGAAAACTCCTGAGAATCCTGCAGTTTCTCCCACCACCCGAACCCCTACTGATTTTTACAGTTACGGGGACCTATCTTCCTGGCACTGGAACACTGGACTGGGTCATTTGATGTGGGGCTGGGAGCCCTCACTCTAAGGTATCTGTCACAATTTTTATCCACCATATGTGGGTGTGGGAGTGCCCATTCCACATCTCCACATCTCTGCCCTTCCTGTTCATCTGGATCAATGTGACTTCTTTAATTCCTTGGTTGTCAGACTTCCATACAGCTTTTCTGATTTTCTGATGACTCTGGGTAGTATTTGTTTTGTAGTCTAGTTGTAATCTATAACTCCATCTTGACCAGAAGTGCCTATTATTTCTAAATTCAGGTACTTAATATGTTTGGCAGGAATATGGAATAAAAGATTGATATTTTTTTTCTTTTGTAGTCCAAATAGAGATATTGTTTTTGAATTTTAGTACTTGGGACCAATCGAGAAAATTAACTCCCTGAGTTTGGTGTTATGCACCCAAGGAACGACTCCCATTTGGACAACAGTTTGATGTTCCAGTTGCAACACAGTCAGGTTCCAAGTAGACTATACTCTGTTGTTACTTTGGCTAGAGCAGTTCAGTGGAGTCCTTCAGTCAACAGAATAATGATTGGACTGCTGGCTGGTGTGTGAAACAATCAGATCTGGTTTTATATTCTTCCATAGGTTAAATCTGGCTAGACTGAAAGGTACCTTTGCAGCCATACATCAACAGCTGGAGATGTTTAACCATAATGGAGGAGGAGGAGGAGGACTTAATGACCAGATGAAGGCATGCCTGCGAATCAAAAACTCTTAATCGGAAGCTGGCAAAGTCAATCCCTGACCAGCTAACTCAGTCCTAAGCAGCCCATTCCTGACCAGTCTCCCTGTTTACCACATGGAAAGTTTAGCTCTACATGTGATACTAAGTGCTAGTGAGTCCAAGGACAAAGGAGTGGGTATTAGGATTCATAGAATTTCTGGTTTGGGGCTTTGTTTTTAAGACAGGGAAGGGAAGGAGAGAGAAAGAGAGGGAGAGAAACGTCGACTGGTTGTCTGTCATATACACCCTGACCTGGGACCAGACCCACAACCCAGGCATGTGCCCTAACTGGGAACCAAACCCAGGACCCTTCACTTTGCTGGAGGATGCCCAACAAACTCAGCCACACTGGTCAGGGAGAACTTCTGTATTTTTGGTCTTTATTTTAATGAGTCATAAATGGCTTCACCTGCCAGAGGCCTCTTGTGTGATGCCAGTATTGGTTTTACAAGTTAGTGGTGGGAGAGATAATTGTAAGGCACCTAATGGCTTTCCCCAGGTCAGTGTGTCCTAAATCAGCCTCCACTTCCTTCTAACATCCTTCATATACTTGTCCAACACTCTTCACAGGAAGGCTAAATTTTCACTAATTTTTTCCTAATTGTGGTAAATCAGATTTTAGCCTCTGGAGGCTGTAAGCTAATGCAGGTTCAGCCAGGAATCTCTTAAGAGTTTCTCCTGGACGTTGATTGGCCTTCTGCTCCGACTTGCTCAGTTAGGTTCCGAGTAGGTAAGGGATTATGATGAAACGTCTAGTTCAAAACCACTTTAATTCCTACTTTCCTAAACTCGGTAGTATTGACAATTTTTCCCCTTCTCCCCCTTTATTTTTTAAGGTTAACTCTTTTTTAGCAACTCTTTCATGGTACAATGGGATAATTAATTGGAAGTACAACATTGCTGACTAAATACCGAAATGAGCTTTTTCTAATTATCCCATTTGTGAAAGTTCAGTTACCACATATGGGTCTGTCTTCCACAGATCAATTTTATGACTATTCAAATGTTTTAATTTTGGAAAGAGGTTGTCCACAATGTAAACTTCTTACAGACTATCTAGTGATTGGATTCTTCTGCAGTTCCCATTTTTCTCTTGTGAAAAACTGAGTTTTAGAAAGCTTTTTGACCTGATCAGACTCTCTGGTTCTTTGACCTAGATCAGAGCCAGCTATGGGCAAAAACAGGATAAATCATTTGCTTAAGTCAGAACTTTGCTCATGAGAATCACTTGGGGGCTCATTAAAAATAACATTTCTGTTTCCCCGACTGCATCCCAGAAATGATATAATTAGAACATTCAGGAGAGAAATCCAGTGTATTGAGGTTCTCCAGAGAAACAAAACTAATAGGCTATGTAAGTGGAGGTGAAGGGGAAGGAATGTATGTATATATGTGGAAATTTATTATGAGAAATTGGCTCCTGTGACTATGGAGGCTGACAGTTCCCAATCTACCATCCCCTAGCTGGAGAACCAGGAAACCTCGTGGTGTAAATTAGTCCAAGTCTGAAGGCCCGACCAGATCAGCTGATCCTGTAAATCCCAGCTTGAGGGTCAGAGAAGATGAGGTGCAATGTCTCTGCTCGATTTGTGAGGCAGGAAAAAGGGAAGGGAATTCTTCCATCTCCAGTCTTTTGTTCTATTCAGATCCTCAATGGATTAGTGATGCCCAACCACTTCTGCAAGGGCTATCTACTGGGTCTTCTGATTCAAATGCTAATCTCATGTGGAAAGAAATTTACAGACACGCCTAGAAACAATGTTTATCGCAGCACTCCACAAACCACTCCAGCTGACACATAGAATTGATCTTGGCACCTAGAAATATATCGTTTTAAGCAACCTCACCAGATGAGTATTCGGTCCACACAAAATAGGGGATTACTGTTTTACGTTACTGGTAGGTACAAATTTGATATCATAGTGTATAGAAGTTCAGTAAAACATTATTCCAGATATGCACATTCTAGAAAGTAAAGAAAATTAATGTGATTATAAATTCTTGAAAAAATGAAAGGTTTAGACATTTAATCTCCCAACATTCATTTGCTGCTTTATGAAGGAGACAACAGGAAGTACAACTTGAGAGTGTAGTAGATAAAAGAATAACCAGTTTATTATTACAACTACACTTGTTTGTTTGTTTGTTTGCTTGTTTTGCCATTTTAGGATTTGCTATCATGCGAATTATTGGAAACCTACCAGCAGGTGGTAGCACTGTTTAACAAATGTACCCTCAGATCTCAAAGTAAGCAATTGTGAATAAATTATTGGCTGCAAGTACAGCAACATTCAAATATATCAGAATATTGGATTGTGATTCAGAAAATTTGACTCCGGATGCCAGTTGTAATGCTTTTTGGCCTGATAATTTGGGAAAAATACAAGGTCCGGCAGAAGTAAATTCTGCTTGAGTATGGTTGGTAGGAAAATAACATGGGTGTAATAACTTATAGTTTTAATTTGAATATTTCACCTAAAATGTCATATGGTGTGCTTGAGTGTGATATTGTTATGTTAGAGAATTACATGCTTATGATTTTGTAATGAAAGGGGGCCTTTATTTGTGCCAAACCCTATAGTTTAATCTCATATTATTTAAATAACATTGTAAGTAAAATCGGGATAATAACTGTCCCACGTTGTGTGGTTTTAAGGTGGGAAACAGGGCAGTAAACCCAGGTCTCATTCACAGCCCCAGGCAAACACTTATGCACGGGTGCACCCTACCACTCCAGAGTCACGTTTTCTGAGTATTCATGTAAATAAAAACAGAATGGGTTATTTAGGGGTATGTTTAATTTAGAGATTTAATTTGTAATTCACAAATTCCCCAAATTTCCTTTTGTTGCTGATTTGTTATCATGCACTTTGTATGATTTTAATCTTTTCAAATTGTGGAGTAATGTCTATGGCCTAAGATATAGTGTGCTATGGACAATGTTCCACCTGCACTTGCAGAGAATGTGTGTGCTGCTGTGTGGTGCATGAGGTGCTTGCAAGATGTCAGTTAGGTCGGATTGGTTTACGGCATCATTCAGTCCTCTGCATCCCTGCTGGTTTCCTGTCCAGTTGCTCTCTTTATTACTGAGAGTATAGAGTGAAATTTCCAATTATTATTATTGACATCTCTATTAATCCCTTCAATTCTGTCTTTTCTTAAAAAATCATACATATATCGGGGGCTTATGTTGTCAGGTACCCATATAGTTATGTATTTTATATTTTTCTGTTGAGTTGACCATTTTATCATTTTTGGGTCTGAAAGTGTATTTTTTTCCTGATAACTGGAATAGCTTTTTTCAGCTTTCTTAGGGTTACTGTTCGCTAGGTGTGGCTTTCTCTCTTCTTTTACTTTCAGCTTCTTTGTGTCATTAAAACTAAAGTTCCTTATGGATCGAATATGGTTGTATCATTCGTGTATGTACATAATTTTTCCAACCTCTATCTTTTAATCAGTGTTTATTAATCTATTTTTATTTAATGTAATTATTGATATGATGGGATTTATATCAGCTATTTACTGTTCCTCCTTTACTGCTTTTGTTATTTTTATGTTTTTATTTATCGTTATTTTATTTTTTCCATTACTGTTTAGTCCCCTTATACTCCCTTCTCCCCAGCAATCACCACACTGTTGTCCATGAACCCTTTTTCCTTTTTGCTCAACCCCTCCACGCCTTCCCCTACCACCACCCTCGGCCCCCAGCTGTTATCTTTACTGCCTTATTTAGCTGTAGATAGATCTTACAGTATTATTTTAATTCCTTTAAAATTTTTTGCAGTAGTTTTTCAATAGTTCCTAAGAGATTGCAATATATGTTTTAAATTTAAAATAATCTGCTTCAGATTAATGTTAACTTAATTCCAATATGATAAACTTTGTTTTAATTTGGCTCCTTCCCCTTTCTTATACTTTATGCCATCGTTGTCATATATATTATATCATTAAATATTGTATAATTGAAGTTATGAAATAGCTTTATGATTGCTTTATGTACTTTTATATCAATCAAGAGAAAAAAGAAAAATATTTTCATACTTTCTTTTATATTTGAGTAATTACCTTTACTGGCACTCTTTATTTCCTCATGTGGATTTAAGTTATTGTCTGATGTCATTTCATTTTTGCCTGAAGGATTTTCTTTAGTATTTTTTGCAAGACAGGTTTGCTAGCAATGACTTCTCTCAGTCCTTGATTATTTGGAAACCTCTAGTTCTCCTTCGTTTCTGAAGACTAGTTTAAATAAATAATTCTTGATTACCTTCTTTTCTCCATCACCTAGGCCTCAGTACTGCTGGAGGATCTGGTCCATCTCACAAGCAGTCCACAATATTTTTCTCTTGAGCGTTAACAACTGCACAGAACACCAGCACCAGAAAGTCACTCTGTCGCCATGTTGGATCGAGGCAAGCAAAGTCACTCTGTAGTCACCTCTGAACACAGACAAGAAAAACAAGACTTCCCAAACCACAAAAATGCTCAGTTATTGGTTAATTTGGTTAATATGAGTGACTGCTGGGCTTTAGTAATTATAGGTTAGTCTTGATTAATTCTTTGCATTGCATAGATTTTTAAGACGTAATCATAAATTTCCCATACTTCATGACATTATCCAATCCCTAGCCAACCCCTACTTCCCTGAGCCCTCTTCCAAATCACCTAACACAGACCCAACTTCTATACACCCGCTTACTAGGGTACTCCACGGTTTCTCATGTGTGGGGGCTGCCCCATTCCAGCAAGTTATTAACCCCACTTTGTTTAACTGTCGGTAAGTTCCTGTTCTCTTTTGCAGAAGGTCACTAACACCTAAATTAGAAAGGATAAAAGTTAGGATGGGCAAAGACATACCCGTTAAATGCAACCAAAACTAAATTATGGATCATAATATTAATATCAGGAAAGTTCTAAATCAAAGCAAAATATTAGATTAGATTAATATAGGTAAATAGAACAGGATAAAATTTTCTATATAAAGATCTAACTTGGAAGTCTGTCGATACTCAAAAAAAGATCTGGAATATGCTTCCTCTGGGCTTAAAGGTCAGCAAGCTTTTCCTGTAAAGGGCCAAAGAGATAGTATTTCCAATGCGTGCAGACCGGGGCTCTGTGACAACTACTGAACTTTGCAACTGTGGCGTGAAAGCAGCCAGAGACCACACACAAAGGGAACTGAGGGACATGGCTGTGTTTTAAGAAAACATTATTTATAGACACTGATATTCAACTTTTTATATAATTTTCATGTGGCATAAAATATCCCTTTAATATTTTTGCAATAATTAGAGATGTAAACACCGTTTTCAGCACAGGGACGTACGAACACGGTAACGGGTGGAGGTGCATGGCCTCACATCTTCGTTGTTACATCACCTGGGTAGGCCCTTCCTTGCCCGCCTTTTAATGACAGTACCCTCCCCCACCCCTTTATCTACTTTTTGTTCTTCTATTGGACTCACAAAAATCAAACGATCTATATTATTCATTTGTTTATTGTGTGGCTAGAATGTACATTCTAAAAGTTGGAATTTTGGTTTTGTGTACCACTTTGGGCCAGTACCTACAGACGTGTCTGGTGTATGACATACACTTGGTAATATCTATACGATGAGTACATTGGAGCCTATGGGAAGAATCACACAGCAGCAGGTGGCAATAGCCACATGGGTAAAGGGGGCTAGAGATATTTCAGTGTTTCCAGTTTGAGAACACACATGGGAGGTAGCTTTCCCTCGCAGTTGTGAGAACACTCAGAAAATATCTTGGGGAAGCCAAGGGCAAGGGCAGAAGAGCTAAAAGATCATCTTATACTCAATAGTCTCAGGTACTGGAAGAGATTGTTAAAACTAGGGTAGTCAACAGGAAAACCCAGTTTAGGGTAAATTTGTTTTTCCTTAATATCTAGCTGGTAAAAATTTGTAAGGGAGTATTATATCAGCTATGAATAGAAACTACAGTTTTAATGTCTGAGTTGTTATGCCAGTAATTTCTTGGTCCTGTTTTTAATAATAACTTTTAAAAGCTTCAAGAAGAGTAGAAAGAGTGTGGTAGTGTTTGCCTTGCAGGAGAACTGGGGGTGTGTCTGAGAGGAAAACTCACTTTCATTTGGATTGTTTAGATATCATTTAAGGGGAGGCTCCAGGACTTCTGTACGTGAGAGTCAGGATGCTGATCTGTTTTGAAGATGAACATGCAGAAGGCTTCGGCTGGATCTGTTTCCCTGGCAAACACACTTTCATGGCTTAGAGCATTGGCTTGGGAGAAGTCATGGGGGTCTAACACCACATCAAACCATGTTTGGGGGTAGATATAACCACTTGCATGTTTTCTTTAATTTGCTAAAAAAACAACTTTTTAAAGTGTTGACAAAAATAGAAAGTAAATCCAAGTATACAGATTAGAATGTCAGAGGGTGATGGGAGATTTAACTTTACACGGTGAACACACAATGCAATACTCAGATGCAGTATCATAGAATTGTGCACTTGAAACTAATGTAAATGATTTCATTAACTCATGTCACCCCAATAAATTTAAGTTTAAAAATATAGTGAAGCATGTTGGATATCTAGAAAAAAGTTTTTTCCAATTATCTGTATCCTTATTTATAAAATAGCCAAGAATACAGTGTGTTAGTTTTTGAAGTGTTTTTCCTATTTGCTTACGAGCCTAATAAGTAGGCAAAGCTGTTCTGAGGTTTTCCTGCAGACTTATTGCTAAGTAGCATAGACAGTCAAAGGGCAGGCACTCCTGGGAATGCCTAATGACAGTGACGGAGAGATCAGAATGCTGAGGCCAGAGCCTCCCACTGCCTCTTTGAGAGGAATAACCCCTTCTTTCCTAATTCAGAGCAAATAAAATCAGATTGGCAAATCAAATGCATCCAGACAGAAATCTTTTAATATAAATGTGGGGAACATTGCCTGCTGTAGAATGAGGAGGCACAGTAGGGAGGGTGGCACCCTGAGGAGGTTACTGCCACGGAAAAGCACAGCAGCCATTCAGTGGTTGTGAAATAGTTCCGTAATCGTGAAATAGTCATTCAGCTGTTAAGAACATTCAGCATGTGACCTGATTTCACCTACCTCAGTTTATTAAGAGAAGATAGACATCTGGATTTGTATGTAAGATAATTCTAATTTATAAATGCCAATCATTAACTCAAGATACTTTTAAATGCTGTGCAGCTCTAATACAATACCATGTTGTAATCCTCTTCCAACTTCCCGCTTGATGGGACCTCTGGACAAGAGGACTGATCAAGTCATTTTCTTCTCGTGGCTGTAGAGCTGCAGCACAGCAAAGGTTAGAGTGTCTGGGCGTGTCTGGCCCACTGTGCCCATAAACTGGCATTGCCAAGGAGGAGCAGGGGAAACGTGGGGTTGGACGTGAACTTGAGTTCATATGTGTTTCTAGAGTCTTGAGTTCTTCGTATCTAGATCAATAGATTTAGGTAAGTATAGATGTAGCTATATTTATTTCTTGAGGTGATCCTCCTTGCCAATGGTCTGTTAGCAATATGGGAAAAAATTATTGTAGCTACTCTGTGAAACAAAAATACTAATGTTCAAAAAAACAGTTAAGGAGATAAATGTAATTAAAATGGTGTCACTGAAACCATGCTTTTACAGACTTTCAAAAACTTGCAAAGGGAATAAATCTCCTTCACAGCGTATTTTCTATAAGAACAAATCTCAAGGACTAAACTATTTATATTCCAAGAAACACTTAAAATATAGCCCTTCTATAACGTAGAGCCCACCTGCCTATGGTCTCTTCTCCTAGAGAACAAGATTTGGCTGTAAGGAACATTTTTACCATTCTGGGAACTTAATGTAACTATTGAGCCAAGTTACTGACAAAGGAGAAGAAAGAATACAGGAGCTGTGGGTGGCATGCAGGATGCTCCTGGGCATCTTACAAACAGGGGGCTGTATTTAAATTTGAAAAGACTCTAAGACATATTTTCGTTTCTCCTGACCTTCTGATAAGAAGTTTTCCTGTTCCGTTTAAGGGATGTTTGATCAGGCTCAGCAAGAGTGACCCCACGTAGACCCAAATAGGGCCTTTAAGCACTTGACTAAATTTCACAGGCCATTCATCCACCCCTTCCTCCTACCTCTAATGCATGATTTTCCTTTTCAGTAACTGCATTTCTGGAGGCTGAGAAAAGTTTTCCGTTTTCACTATATGTGTATAGTTCCTAGATCTATGTCAGTCTGGGATAGCACATTTCCCTACTTCTAACTGTTGGGGTGGTTGGTGACACAAGCTGTGAAAGAATTCTTGGACAACAAAGTTTTAATTTTACTTCCCAAGTGAGGAGAAGGGCTAGGTGCAGAGATGCGTGCCAGCACTGAGAAGTGGGGGCTTTGAGCTTTTATGAGGTGATTGACGTGGTTATAGAGCAGGATGTTTTGGTTGGTCTCATATAGGCCGTAGTTTGTTTCGATGTGATCTTTGGGTGCAGGGTCCAGTCTTTGCGGTCCGGTGCATCCTGTTTCATAAGTTCCTGGAGCCCCTGCACCTTCAGGGTGCTTCCAGTAATTTTCTAGTCGTGAGCATGGAGGCTCATAAAACAAGAGTCAACCGTGCTTTATGGGGTCCAGCTAGTTCTGGCAAAGAGGGCCTGACAATGGGGCTTTTGTCCTGTTACTAACTCGTACATAGTAGCTCAGCTTAATGCATATGTGGATGTAAAAATAAGTTTCCACTTACTTTATAGGCGTTTCTCACTTAGCAGTAAGTCAAGACAATGTCCTAAATTCTTAACATTTTAAAGGTTTTTTAATATGTTTCTTCCTAATATTAAAGCCTAAGAAAGCACTCATCTTTTAGAAAAAAAAAAATGAGGGCTTATCTCATGATGTTTTCATATAAAAAATATTAAAAGAATCAAAATACATATTATTCTTGCCTTATTGCAGCCTGCAGGCTCGAACAGCACACTCATGGGCTAGTTGTTTAAGAAGACAGAAGTGTCTGGACCTCCATCTGTGAGCTGTCTTTGTGGTTTCTGACCTATTTTGAGCCACTGTGCTGACTGCAGATTTTCCAGATTCTGCCCTTCCACAATCCAGACATGAAGGGAAAAGGTAGATCTTGTCATTACCAACCATTTAATCATATTCCCTGTTCATGCTATTGCTTTCAGCAAGCAAATGGAGTCCAATTTCAGACTTTCAAGCATTATTTTGTCCCTATGTTTACATAAGAGATCATCATTAACTTTTTTAATGATTTCAGTTCCTTTCCCCCTTATATTCAATCCAAAGCTGCCTCTCCTATGAAACCGTGTTTTCTAGTCCCTCACTAGGAAATTTTTTTAAGTTTTAGTCTCAAGAAAGATATCAGACGGTAGCCTGGGTTCAGTTCGGATGCTGGGTTTGTCGGCCCCGTACGTCTCTCTCCTGCCTGTCTACCTGGCCTGTCCCCCCAGCTCATCTGACACCTCTCTCTTCCCAAGAATACTCACCTCAGAAACATGGTTTATCTCCACTGCACTCTGAGTAACTTCCCCTTGCACATTCAAATTAGAAACCTTGCTTGCAGAGAACTATGGGAAGAATTACTCTGGTTAAAACTCTGCCCTAGCATACTCTAAGAAATCCTACAAAGAGCAATCAGCCTCTTGTGTTCCCTCCTCTTCTAAAACAATCACACAAACGAAATCCTTACTTTAAAATTTGCCTGAAAATGCAAGCAGAATCATGAACCTGAATGAAGGGTGTGGTAGGCAGAACCACGGCCCCCAAAACATCCACGTCCTAGTCCTTGGAACCTGTAAATGTTCCCTTGCCCCAGTGGATTTTGTATTGTGTTTAAATTAATGATACCAAGATGGGGAGGTGATCCTGGACTATCTACATGGACCCCAAGTAATCACAGGAGTCCTCCAAAATGAAAGAGGGAGCAGGAGACTGAGTGTCAGAGTCACAGAGAGATGTAAAGATGCTACTGACTTTGAAGACGGAGGAAGAAGCCACAAGCTGAGGAACGCAGGTGGCTAGAAACTGGATAAGACAAGGAGCCACACCTTCTTGGAGACTCCAGAAAGGAGTGAGGCTTCACTGACACCCTGATTTTAGCCCAGTGAGACTTCTTTCAGACTTCTGACCTCCAGAACTATGAAATAGCAGGTTTGTGTTCTTTTTAAGCCACCGAGCTTGTGGTAACTTTTACAGCAACAATAGAAAACTAATAAAAGGGGATGAGGAGACTTTCGAATTCTTTAGTAAGGAGTATAATTGCAGTGTGAATATTTCAATTCTTCAAATACCACAAAAGCTGTCTGCCACGTAACATAACTTGTGTGCACATGTGTATGTACCTACATTACACACAGCAGCATGCAAATACCGGCCGGGGTGGGCAAAAGTAGGCTCACAGTTGTTTGTATGGAAAATAATACAATAATGAATAAATTGTAATACAAGAATGAGCTATTTCGTGTACTCACAACTGTAAACCTACTTTTGCCAACCCAGTATATATGTGAGTGTAGATACTTACGCCGGAAAATATAATTTTTGAAAATATTTTGAATGTTGAAAAATTCTACTTTAAGATGTACTGAGATGATAATCACCTGTGTTGATTTCAGAATCCTCTCCATTCAGCAAAATAAATAAAACATAAAGCATACAGTTACACACTGTTAACTTAGAGCCTCGTCACCTGTGTCAAAGGTCTACACCAGGGACTCTGCTCAGTTCTACAGTTGTTTCAATTTACCAGCCATTGTGCAAACACTTGGAACTTCATTAAGATTCAACAGTAATGATTCATGTATTTTATAGTCTGAAAATTACTTCTGAAACTTTTACTTTGTAAAGTTAAACTAATCACATAAAAATGCAGGAGCGCTGTAATTGTAAACATTCGTTTTCCAGAGTTTTTTAATCAAGGAATTCTGATAATTGATTTAATATTTAATGAGTAACTATATATTTTTATAAAATGGCTGTTTTTAGTAAATTTAAGACATTCATGTTCCTTATTGTGTTTTCCTTAGCTTTCTTTCCATTGATTAATAAAATGTTATCCATATTACCCAAAATTAACATTTAATAATAATAATTTTATAAATCTTTGTAACTGTCAATTGCTCTATGAAATGTATTAGTTTGGTGAAATAATTTTGTTTATAATATCATCATCTTATTGATAGCATAATAACAGTGATAATGATAAGGATAAATGCTTAATTATGATGTAGATATAATTGAAGACTTAATTTTTTATAGAAATGGCATACGCTCATTATAAAACTTAAAATGAAAGTACAAAGAAGAAAATGTAACTATATCAAATATTAACCTATTGCATATGTTTAGGTAGAAATATGAAAAATATAACAACGAAATTATATAATACATGATATCAGTAAAATTCTTTTTATTATTTTTTATTGTATTTTTTCCATTACCATTTATTGCCCTTATACCCCATCCCCCCAGCAATCCCCACACTGTTGTCCATGTCCATGAGCCCTTTTTCCTTTCTACTCAAACTCTCTACCCCCATCTATCCTCCACCCCCTTAACTGTCATCCTGTTCTCTCTATGAGTCTGTCTCTTTATTCCTTGTTAGTTCAGTTTGCTCATTAGATTCTACATATGAGTGAAATCACATGGTATTTGTCTTTCTCTGACTGGTTTTTTTCACTTAACATAATATTTTCCAGGTCCATCTATACTGTCACAAAGGGTAATTTTTTCTTTTTTATGGCCCAGTAGTATTCCATTGTATAAATCCATAGTTGTTTTATCCACTCATCGACTGATAGAAACTTAGGCTACTTCCATATCTTGGTGATTGTAAATAATGCTTCAATGAACATAGGTGTGCTTATGTTCTTTCCAATTACTGTCTTGAGTTCCTTTGCTGGGTCAAAAGGCAAATCCATTTTTAATTTTTTGAGGTATTTCCATACTGCTTTCCATGGTGGCTACATCAATCTCCATTTCTACCAACAGTGCCAAAACATTCCCCTTTCTCCAACTCCCTGCCAGCACTTGTTGTTTATTGATTTATTGATGATAGCCATTCTGATAGGTATGAGGTGGTATCTCTTTGTGGTTTTGCTTTGCATTTCTCTGATGGTTAGTGATGCTGAGCATCTTTTCATATGTCTATTGGCCATCTGTATGTCCTCTTCAGAGAAGTATCTGTTCAGGTCTTTGCCCATTTTTAATTGGGTTGTTTGGTTTTTTGGCATTGAGTTTTGTAAGTTCTTTATAAATTTTGATACAAGTATGTGCTGGATGGGTGGATGGATGAGTGCATGATGATGATGCATGACTGGATGGACATTCAGAGGTATCAGTAAATATGTCCATTCAGTGGGTTGTCTTTTTATTTCAATGCTTTCCTTTGCTGTGCAAAATGTTTTAGTTTGATGTAGTTCCATTAGCTTATTCTTTTTCCCTTCTCTTGCCTGGGGAGATATATCCAATTAAATATTGCTATAAGCAATGTCTGAGATTTTGCTGCCTCTTTTCTTCTATGGTTTTTATAGTTTCAGACAAAACATTTAAGTCTTTTTTTTAATATTTTTAATTTATTTATTTTTAGAGAGGGAACAGAGGGAGAAAGAGAGAGAGAGAGAGAAACATCAATGTGCGGTTGCTGGGGGCCATGGCCTGCAACCCAGGCATGTGCCCTGACTGGGAATCAAACCTGCGATGCTTTGGTTCGCAGCCCGAGCTCAATCCACTGAGCTACGCCAGCCAGGGCAAAACATTTAAGTCTTTAATCCATTTTGAATCTATTCTTGTGTGTAATATAAGAGGTAGTCTAATTTCATTTTTCTGTACCTATCTCCCAATTTTACCGACACCAGTTACTGAATAAGTTATCTCTAGCCCATTGTGTGTGCTTGCTTCCTCTGTTGGATATTAATTTACTATAAAGGTGTGGGTTTGTTTTATTTTATTTTATTTTATTTTATTTTATTTTATTTTATTTTATTTTATTTTATTTTACAACTGGGAATTTTTTTGACTGTTGTTCAAGCACAGTTGTCTCCATTTTCCTCCACCACTCTCCCCACCCACACCCCAGCCTTCCCCACCTCTGTGTGGGTTTATTTCTGGACTGTGTGCCTATATCCCTGGCCAACCATTCCCACCAACTTGGTATATCACTGGTTATTTATAAATGCCTATTTGTTATATTATTAATATAAAAAGGATTTAAAAAATAAAAAGAACCCCAGAATTGGAGAGTTGATATCACAGTTCCTCGGGGAATTCAGGGAAGGTTGTTGTGCTTGAGGTCAGTCTTTGGGAATCCACTGGCTCCTGACTAATGCAGCTGTTGAACATTTGGCCTCTGCATGTGCGACCTTGTGGGTGTGTGTATTAGTCTCTGTGTGTATCTGTTTGCGTGTGTTCACATGTGTCAGAAAGTCCCCAGGATCTGGGGGACTTTAACTTCCCAGATACTGATGCTTAAAGAAGTTAATTTTAGACTCTTAGCCCAGAACCAGGAGATGAGGAGGAAAGCAGGTATTAAGGGCACAAAAAGGCAGGTGCAAAGACAGAAAAAGAAGCCGAAGGCTGATTATTTATTAGGTCTGGGGGCTCCCTGGTAAAATCAGAACCTGAATCCCTCAGTGCAGTACTTACTTCCTAAAAGCATATTCTGTTTTATGGGCTGGTTCAACACCATCATTCCCACATCCCCAGAAAAGAAAGCTCTTAAGACAATCATCCACCTGATTGTCTCCTCCCTGGAGCCTCTGAATATCAGAAGCACAAATTGTACCCAGAGTCAGGGTCATGTCCAGCTTTCTCCTAATACCATCTGATCTTACAAGCTGGGCTACGGACAAGGCTCCATCCAGGAAAACCTGGGTACCTACTCTCTGCCAGCCTCTGTGAGGTTCAGGAGTGAACCAGGCAGGTCCCTGCTGTTAAGAAACTTGGAACTCAGAGCTGCCATTACTTGAGTACCTAGGCTCTTATAATCACATAGGGCCTTTTTGTCCACATTAACCCCTCACTTGTTTAACAACCTGGTAAAGTAGATGTTATTATCATCCCAGATAAGGAAGTGAGGTAGGTATCCAAAGGCTGATTACCTACTGTGTGTCCAATAAGATGCTCCCCCCTCTCTGCAATGACACCAAGGTGGGGGGCAGGGGGACACTGTCCTCATAGAGTGCACAAGAATAAGGTCAAGGTTTACTCCAGCTGGGTCCCTGGCCCCAGAGGGAGCATTATAAGTATGTACTGGATGAGTGGATGGATGAATGGATGATGATGATGCATGACTGGATGGACAGACAGATGAATGAACAGATGACAGATGATGAAGGGATGGATGAGTGGGTGATAGGTAGTTGAATGGATGGATGCATGGATGGATAATGTATGGCTTATGGAAACATGGGTTAGATAAATGAATGAGAGATTACCCAGCTACCCAAACCTAAGTTGAGGTTTAAATCCACCTGAGCTCCTCAAACACAGTGCTTTATTTGACCTTGGGAGAGTGACAGAAAGTAAAGAGTCTCTGTCCTTTGGAAAAATAAGAAAAAGTATTTCTTCATCAAGAGGAATAGGGGTGGGAAGATGAAAATTGAAAAGATTTTTAGATATTTTCAACATAAAATAAAAAATGGCCCTTTGATGCCAAGTACTATCAAATTGAGATATAAGTCTAAATGCAGTATGAAAAAGAAAGAAATGCAGCTGGAGAAATAGATCTTCAGCAGGCTTGACCACAGTATTTCTGAGATCCCATAGAAATCATGATTAATTAGGAAATCTCCAGTTGGGTTGGAACCAGAGATGCTTCGAGCCAGGCTGAGTTTGCAGAACTCCTCGTCTAAGTCCCACGTTGTCTCTGCCCCAGTTCCAGAGCATGTATTCAGAGGAGCCTGCGTTAGTTCCCATCTTCCACTTCGCAGCCCGTGAGGAGGCTTCCGGCAGGAGCCTGCGCAGTCTCTCCAGTCCTCAAGATGACCCTGCAGAATTCCAAGGGCCTCTGGAGTAAGGGGCTATTTCTGGGCTCAGGCTCCGTGTCCATGTTTGGTCTTCAAGGAGCACATTGTGAACTTTCTTTCACCTGCCAAGACTTCGTCCCGAAACCCTCCTGGGAGGGCACTGATCCCCCCCTTCCTCCAAGGCGGCAAACAACAGCTGGGAATGCAGCTTCTGCAACACCCTCCAGCAACCACCCTGGGGTGAAACTCCGAAGGGAGCCTCTGGAGACCCATCCAACTGACATTCGTTTCCTTTTTTCCCTAAAGAAAATAATTTCAGTTCCTAGAAATAACTCTTCTCATTGAAAAAAACTCCAGGCAATAGTAATACATTTAAAGAAGGGATTTAACCCCACCCCACCCCCCCAAAAAAATCACCTGAAATTCCACCTCCCAGAACTAGTATGTATAGTCACCCGGACAAACACCCTTTCAGATAAGCTCTTGTTACATGTGTTCACACAGATGCCATTTTGCAAAAAGAGGCCTTGAGCTGTTCTATAACCTTTTTTATTTAAAACCCAACAGTGTGTAATGGGCCTTCCTCCATGCCAAGGAATATGAATTTCCAATTTAAAAAATATCCATGTACCTTTATTTAACTTTATTTATATTTTACTATATTAACTAATACCCTATGGGTGGATGTTTAGGTTGTTTCCAACTTTTTATTCTCACAGTTTGACCTCCCAACGGCTGTTTTCTGCAGAATTTCCCCTTCTGCTCCCTTCTAGAGAAAGCCAGCTCAGAGCCGCCTGAAGGAAGAAGGGAGAGGAAGGAAGGACTGCCTTTGGGCTTCTATAAAGTGCCCCCAAGTCCTGGCCAGTGTGGCTCAGTTGGTTCGAGTGTTGCCCTGTGCACCCAAAGGTTGGAGGTTTGATTTCCAGTCAGGGCACATTACTAGGCTGTGGGTTTGGTCGCAGCCGGGGCACATAAGTGAGGCAACTGATCAATGTTTCTCTCTCACAATGATTTCTTTCTCTCTCACTCTCTGACTCAAAGCAATGAAAAAAATGTCCTTGGGTGAGGATGAATAAATAAAACAAAAAGCTTCCGCAAGGAGCTGAGGCAGGAAGGAGCCTGGGGTTACAAGGTGGAGCTGGGAGCCAGAAGCCTCAGCCTTGTCTCGGACGCCCTCCTCCAGATCAGCGAGTTCCAGAGCCTGCATGTAGCATAGAGGTGTGGGTCCAGCCTGTCCCTGCCCCAGCAGCCTCACAGTAATCTACACGTCCACACTATGTGGAATGAGGAGCTGGGATGGTCAAAGAGGCAGCAAGGAGATGCTCCGATAAGGGGCCAGGGCTGGGGGGACACAACCCTGCAGCTACCTGCAGACACCAGCCGAGGAACACCAAGGCCTGATAAATATATTTGGATTCTATTCCCTCCCCTCCCACCACCAGCCCTGAACCAAGTTATCAGAACTCATGGCTCCAAAACTTGACATTGCTCAGAGGAGCCCGTCATGGTCCAGGGAAGCAGCCAAGGGAATAAGCACAAGTGGATGAAGGTGGAATTTCTTGGGATCTTCACTCTGAGTCATTCAGGGAGATCCTTAACATGTAGGCAGCCTATTACCATTCAAAGCCTTTTCAAGACAAGCCACAAACTAGGAGAAAATACTTACAAAGCACATATCCAACAATAGTCTTGTATCCAGAATATAAAGAGAACTCTCAAAAATTAATAATAAAAAAACTAACTACCAGATGATTAAAAATGGGAAAAAGAACTAAACAGACATTTCACCAAAGAGGACATGTGGGTGACAAATAAGCACGTGAAAAGGTGCTCAACATCATCGGTCGATGGTGATTAGCCCGAAGTTCTTAAAAGTATTTTCAAGTCCATAATCCCGCTTGATCCTTTCATCCATTCTGTGAGGTAAGTTGTTGTTGTTGCCATTTTACAGTGAAAAAATTGAGACCCATGGAGTTTAAGTGACTTGCCCAAGGTCAGAACACAGATTCAAAATCAAGGAACTTCTTCCCCTTGGGAGATTTCTGCATTTTAAGAATATTCTAGATGCCAACATTTAGTGTCCAATTGGTCAAGGCCACACTTCTCATTTTAAGCAAGGAGAGAAGACCACATGCCACCCACATAGCCCTCACCATCCTGACCAGCCTCATAAGCAGCAGGACCCAGAGCAGGGTCTGCCCCTACCATGCCCAGGGAAGTATGGAGTGAGGGACTATTGAGTGTCCAATAGCAGGAGCTCCCATAGGCTGGGCAAGGCCTGTCCTGTGGACCTTTCACAGCTGGTGCTCTGCTTCATAGAAAGGGGGCCTGTTCCAGGAGCAGCTGGTTCAAGTCAAGGTCCTGGCACACAGCAAGAAATCCATAGCTTTAGCTTCCTGTCCCTGAATCTGAACAGGGGTCCGATATATTGTACTTAGACATATTTGACTAAACTTGATTTCATCTGAGGTTCTGGGCCCTGGTCTTGGTCCTAGGGGCCTCTCCAAGGGCACTGAGTGTGGGGGTCCTCAGGCTGGCAGGAGAAAGAGAGAGCACAGGATTGACCGTGGTGCCACCCCTCCACCCTTATCTCCTGGGTCTCCTCAGCCCTTCCCAGTCCCTCTCTCATTATAGCACTCGGCACAGTGGTTCCCCACCAGAGGCCATGAGGCAATGCTGCAAAGTCCTGGAAGGCAGGGAAAGTGTTAAGTGTATATCTTCACTAGGGCCTAACAAAGAACTTGGCACAGAGTTCAAGGAACTTGGGAAAGGAAGGAAGAGAGGGAGGGGCAGGGAGAGACACACACACACAGAAGTGGTAGCAGGCCTAAGCCACCTGTTTGGAGGCAGGGACTAGCCCTGTGTACATGTGCCAAGTCCGAGAGTTTCTGGGTATAGGTGCTGAGAATAACTCCCATCTCAACTACCACTTGAGCCGAGGACTGTGCTTGGAGTCATTGTTTTCACCACAGGGCTCTGGCTTTCATTCATTCAACAAATATTTACTGATCATCCGATAGATGCCAGGCACTTTACGTATATGAACTCATTTAATGCTCCTAACTAGCCTATATGGTAAGTGCCACTATTGTCCCAATTTACAGACAAGGAAATTGAGACACAAAAAGGTCACAGAGCTAGTAAGGGGCAAACCCAGAGAATCTGGCTTCAGAGTCCAAGTTCTTAACCACCACATTCTACTGCCTCCCAGTGAACAGATCAGGCCAAGCCTCTGCCCTCACCATGGTTATATTCTATGAGGGAAAGAGCATTATTAAATAGTGGTAAGTACTAGAAAGAAAAACAAAGCCATGCCACAGAGGCTGACTCGCTGTGTGTCTTTGGGCAAATTGCTTCACTCCTCTGAGCCTGTTTTCTCATCTGCTAAAAGCAGGTCAGAATTCATCGGACCCACCTCCCAGCCCAGGTTGTTGGAAGGATCAACATAAGCTAGTGGGCACAGGAACACTTTGTTTTTATTTTTGCATACCAACACCAACCCATGACTCCAGGGGAGTTTTTCCTCTAGGGGATGTGAGTCAGCTTGCTTTCTGTAGAAAGGTATCACTAAACTTTCCCATTTTTATGAGCCAGACGACTCCAAGTCCAGTGTGATTCTACTGTATTTTTAAAGGCAGACACCATTGCTCGTGCCCACCTACTCTTGAGAAGTAGTAGTCACCTGACTGTTACTTTGAGGGCTTTTCCCAGACCAAGCTACTAAACTACTAAAATGGACACTTACTAAAATGGAACTATCTGGAATGCTGACCATTAAAAACTCCCCTGTGAGAAGCTCAAACCATGAGAGACCAAGGACCAGGTGCTGGATATCCAACATTTGCTCCAGATCCATTTGCTGCCCTTCAACACCTGTCTTACTTTCCCAGGATGCTGACCTCCACCAGCTACCTCCCAGGTCCCTGCTCTCTCACTTATGCTGGGTCTGGCCAAAGGAGAGAAGGGGAGGACAGGGGTGAGTGGGCAGGAGAGACAATGGAGCCCCAGCTGTGTCTGGTTGGGCAATAGCTGTGCTGTCCCCCTGAGAGCCGTACATTTTCTACAGCCACATCTGAGATGTGGTGACTTTCCTGTCACCTCTCCAGGGATGGAGGGTACTTCACCATCCCCTGTTGGTTTTCCTTAACCCTGCCCGATTAAACATAGGCAGTGACCCCATTGGAGCGTGCTCTTTCCTGCTGGGGCCCAGACAGAAAACCTGTGTCCATGGGTATGACCTCCCAGAATCACCATGGGGCAGCACCCCATTTCTTCTCACTGGCCCTGGCTGTCATCAGCCAGAGGATGAAGATCATGTGAGAGGAAGCCGGTGCCCAAGCTTTGGCTGGAGCATTCCAAGGATGGACTCACGTCCTGGCTGCCAGGGGAGGGCTCTGCCTACAGCCTATCCTGGATACCTGAACACTGTTTTCAAAGGCCTTCTACCCTGCTGCACCCAGAGAAGCCCCACTTTTATCTGTTTACAACCCAGACTTCCACACAAGAATCTGCCCATTAAAAGTTCTTCTGCTAAAGGAAATAAAAACAATCCCATTAGTCATCAGAATTTGGGAGCAGCAGGTTGGCGAGAATGGCACCTCAGCAGCATTTGACAACAGCCATGATTACAAGCATCTTAGCCAAAATCTCACGTTACCTTTGGGAAAACCGAAGTCCAGCATGGGAGAGTCATGGTCCTCTGATGTGAAGTATTCAGGCAGGGTAGGTGCTAATAAAGGTCATTGGTATAAGCACTTATTAATATGATTCTTCATTGCTAATTCCACTTATCAAAGTACAATAACATGCTGTAGAAGTCAGATGATAATAGAAAGCATCTGAAAAACATTAATACATACTAAATAAAAGGTTCCTTGGGTTCCAAGTAGCTGCTTCCCAGTTCAGAACCCAGAGACAAAAGGGGAAATCAGCTCTGTGCTAAGGTGGGTTCCTTTTTCTTCTAAAAGTGAATTGAGGCCTCAACAACCTGAATATAGAGGCTAAAGCCACACAACTCTTAGGAGAAAACACAGGGACAAATCTTCATGACCTTGAATTTGGCAGTAGTTTCTTAAATATGACAACACAAGCACAGGCAACAAAAGAAAAAACAGATAAATTGGACATCATTAAAATTAACTTTTGAGGGGGAGTGATGGGGAGTAAATGCAGACAACTGTAACTGAACAACAATAAAATAATTTTAAAATAACTTTTTAAAAAAATAACTTTTGCACATCAAAGGGCATTAAGAAACTGAAAAAGTATACAAAAGGGGAGAAAATATTTGCAAATCATATATTTCATAAGGGGCTAGTATCTACAATATATAAAGAACTCTGCAAACTTAAAAATAGAAAGACAACCCAATTAAAATGGGCAAAGGACTTGTAAAGATATATTTCCAAAGACACACAAATGACCACCAAGCACATGAAAAGATGCTCAATGTCATTAGTCACTAGGGAAATGCAAATCAAAACCACAATGAGATGTGACTTCACACCCAGCAGGATGACCATGCTAAAAAAAAAAAAAAAAAAAGGAAAATAGCAAGTGTTGGTCAGAATGTGGAGAAATTGGAATTGTGAATTGCTGGTGGGAATATAAAAGAAAAACAGTAAAAAAAGCTTCTCAAAAACTAGCCATAGAATTACCAGATGATCCAGCAATTCTATTCCTGGGTAAATATCTAAAAGAATTGAAAACAGGTGCTCAAACAAAAATAGGTGCATGTATGTCCATAGTAGCACTGCTCACAATAGCCAGAAAGTGGTAACAACCCAAGTGTTCCTTAATGAAAGAGTAGATAAAGAAACTGTGGGATATACATGCAATGGAATATTTTTCAGCCATAAAAATAAATGAACTGCTAAATACCTACAGCATGGATAAAAGAAGCCAGGCACAAATGATCCTATTTCATTTGATTCCATTTGTATGAAATACCTAGAACGGGTAAAGCCATAGAGACGGAAAGCAGGTTGTTAGTTGCCAGGGGCTGGGGGAGAAACCGTTTAAGGGGTAGTGGGCTTCCTTTTGGGCCGATTAAAATGGTTTGAAACTAAATAGAGGTGGTAGTTGTACAACATTGTGAATATACTAAATGCCATTGAGTTATTTGCTCAAAATAGTAATTTTGTTAACTTTTTCTCAACTAAAAAAAAGTGAATTAAGGACTTGGGAGCACAGAATGATGGCAGATTCCAGAAAGAAAGTCCCCCAAGCAGTTTCTCCCTGCAGACCCAGAAGCCAACGTCCTGCTTGAGAAGGACACAACGGAATCCTTGAGTCCTTTCATTGTATTTTACAGATGGGAAAGAGGGGCCCAGAAAGGGCAAGGACTTGCTCAGGGCCATGAAATGCTCCGGAAGCATTTTGAGCCCAAAGTTGGCTTCAGAACTCAGAGCTGGCCCTGCACCATGATGCCCACATGACCTCTGCTGACCATGTGGGCTGGAGAAGGCCCATGGCCATGACTAGATGAGTGAAGTCCAAGCTTCCAAGCTCACATGGGCCTTCCAGCCTGAGTGTGTGAAAGGGACAAAGTCATCACCAATTGACCATCTGGGCTCATCCTTGCCAAAGTCTTTGGATGAGTCAATGCAGGTCTTCCTCCTTGAGAGTCAGACCCCTCTATGAGTGCAGTTACAGCTTTAAGAGGAAAACCCATTAGCTAGCTGTTCTATTTATGCTCACAGCCTGCATCCCTGGGCTGAGGTCATCAGTTTCCCTAGAGGGGCAATGGGAGGAAGGCAAATGTCCTAGAATTAGGGCATTCACTGATCCCCCCTGAGGGACCCACGAGTATCCAGTCAGGCCCTGGAAGGTGAGGCCAGCTGGCCCACTGGAGCCCTGAGGGGTTCTTTTCTTTTTTAAGGTTTTGCTGGCTCAGACCTGTCGGGCAGGTATAAAAGGGAAGGGCCAGCCTCTGCTGGACACCCAGTCTCTTCCATTGTGGTCTCAGGTAGGTATCACAGGGGTGGGTGGAAGAGATGGGAAATGGGGCGGGGGTTCCTAGAGGAGCCACCTGAGGTAAGTAGATGAAATGAAGAGAGATGAGCAAGCAGAAGCAGGGGATAAGCATTTCTTGAGCTCCTGCCTGACTCAGGGGTTGCAGAGTGGGGGCCTCATTCAATGTTCCAAGAGACTTAGACCTACAGGGCTTGGGCTACATTCCACAATGAGGCAGGAGCACCTGGGATTCAACCCCAGATCAGCCCCATTCACTGCCACATGCATCAGGGCAGGGGACAGGGAATGGCGGGAGGTGCTGGATTGATGCTGGGTTCAATCCCAGCCCTGCCTTTTCCATACTTTGTAATGCATCTCTTCCGCCTGAGGACCCTTTTAGTTTTGCATTCAGTGAGCTAAATTTTTGTGTTTTGTGGTTCTTGATTTTTTAAAAATGGGTCTTGGTTATCAAAGGTGCCTGGAAAGAGCCATTGTCCAGGAGGAAGGGAGGACAGGAGTGGTTTGGATGCAGGGGGGACTTGGAGTTGGGGTTCTAACTGAGAAGGAGGCTGGTGGCCACTGGGAGGGGTGGAGCCTGGTGTCAGAAGCCTGTACAGCCCTCGGGTATGATTGGTCCCAGGGATCGGTGCCCCACGTCACCAGGCCAGGACAACAGCAATAACACTTCAGCTGGTGGTTCACAGCAAAAACCACCATTAAAAAAGTACAAGGAGCCATGTTGTAATGAACAAAAAAGGGTTTCTAATCCTCCCCCATTAGAACAATTGAAAAGGAACCCAGCCCTCAGAAGCAGTTCTTTTGTTTTAATGATGAGTCTAATGCATTTTAGTTGGACCTGGATGATACTTGCATTTTCTTTTCATGTGGATTTTGGTGTCATCTCCCTGGTGACTTCCATCTATGTTAAACAGAACCGGGCAAATGAGACAGCAAAAAGACAATGCAACTGAGCCAGCAGGGACAACAAATGACAAAGGGAAGTTGTATTGAGCAATAATATCTTCGCTAAAAGGGGTGGGGGAGGCCCAAGGAGGCCACTGAACTCCCAAGGTGACCTGTGGCACAGCTGAGTGAAACACAAGTCTCCTGGATGCTGGATGAAGACTGCTCAAGGCCATTGGCAGGAACCAAGGACTCCCTATCCAGGGCTCCTCAGTGATGGGACTCAGGAGGGATTAGGCAGGGCTCTTACCCTGGGCTTGGGCATCTTCCATGGGAAAAACCATACCGTGGTGATTGCTTTCACCTGAAATGTACCATTTCCTCTCCTTTTAACACAGGTAACAAGTCACAGTCATATTAACTGTACCTGTGACTTTGTCATCAACAAAAGTCACTGATATTTTCATATCATGTTACAACTGTTGCAAAAAGCTCAAAAGATTGTTAATTCCCATCACTGTTTCAGAACAGTGGCTATTAGACCTGCTGTTAGATTGTGTTGTTTGATGTGTTAGTAAGGAAGCACGTGTTACCATTATCATACAGGTTTAATATTTTGTTAATTATATTTTAATGCCATTTGTCTTCTTGGTGATCCTATATATTTTATTACCTGAATTTAAAACATTTTATCCAATGGAACTGCAGACATCATCAGATGGCACAAGACCCCCCACTGTCCTCCTCTCATTTGTAATTTCTATGAAATGGACCAACTCTGGGGTTGGGAAACCCAGGCTCCAGCCAGAACTCTCTAATCTGGACCCCAAGGGAGACAAGAAGAGGAGAAAGAGTCTGGCTTTGCCTCCACTGCTTGCTTGTCCTGGCTCAGTCTCTTTTGGAAACACCAGGACACCTCCCAGGGCCTCTCCTGGGACAGCTCGGTGCAGCAGGGGTCCAGGGGCACAGTAGTGAGACCCCTATCTCCAGCTGGGTTATTTAAAGGTGGAAACTGGAGTCAGCCACAAGAACTGCAATGTGAGCAAAGGGGCTCAGAATCACAACTTCCCCCGTCAAACTTCAATAAGTTTCTTCTCTCCCAAGACAATCTGAGACATCCAGTTCTCCTTCCTGATGGTTTGGTGAAATTGTTTGGGTCTGGAAACTAAGAGGCCCAGGCTGGCCTCATTTTAAGAGAGGTAATCACTGAACCTGGGCAATTACTTGTAACCAGGTCTCATTTAGCATCTGGTAATTCCTGAGGACCTCTGATCAGATTAGTGTTTTAAAATGGAAATAGGATTACAGAAGAAACTGATGGTATTAAACTACAGTTATCAAAATATTAAAAAATCAATGTCTGATGTAGTAATTAATAGTGTGCTGCTTTGTTAGTGGATTTTATTAACCTCCAACTGAGAGTCTAATAAGACAACATTTCAAAGTTCAGGTGAAGGTACCGTATTTCTTCAGAGTGTAAGATGCATCCTCCCAATTTGAGAGGAACAATGGTTGTTAATTCTACTGTTGAGTTCTGTTTACATTTACATTGGTGAAATATTATGTTATTTATGTTATTAAATATTTTACCCATTTTTTGCTTCAAACTTTTTTTCCTATTTTCCTCTTCTAAAACCTAGATGCATCTTATGGTCCAAAAAATACGGTAAATACTATTTTGAGATGTCTGCAACCACACTGAAAGGAAAATAGCTGTGATTTCTGTTGGGGACAAGCCAAAGCAGTTCCGGTACTACCATGGCTTGTAGCCTCTACTCATACCTTAAGGGAAAGTGAAAACCAAGTGGTGATCATTTTTTTTGTCTATTTTATGGTTGAAAGTCCTTGCTTTAACCCCTCCTGGCTCTAGTCTTCTCCACAAAATGATCCAGCCTTACCTCACAGCCTGAATGTAAATGGTATAGCAGACAAAAAAAAAAATGCAGAAGCATTTTTTTTTCTTAGTGGGGTGTAAACAATTCTAAGGAGTTATTAGCTTATTCTATGTAATTAAGACCTAATATTACCAAGACATCAAAAGTGCCATGAGAAGCAACACCTGTCTCTCTTGGGGTCTTCGCCTCAGCCTTAACATCAGTCCTGACACACTGCCCTTGCTCTCTTTCCCCTACAGCACCCAAGGAAGTCCTGGTTCCCGCCCTTTGCTCCTTCTGGCTTCTCCCTCGGCCAAGCCACAATGCCCGGTGGATATAAAGGCGAATGTGGGGACGATGTGGACCCAATGCCTTTCCTGGCACCTCCTGATAAGGAGAGAATCGAAGCCATGAACAAGCCCTATGACATAAAGAGGTCCTGCTGGGTCAAAGATGAGAAAGAGGGCTTTGTCGCCGGAGAGATCCAGTCTGAACAGGGGGACCAAGTCACTGTGAAGACAATCACCAACCAGGTGAGTGGGGAATAATCTCCAGGATGAAACTGAGCTTTGGAAGTGGCATACATTCAGACTCTGTGTCCATGCTTCTGCTCAAGAGGCAGGGTGGCAGAAAGAGCAGATGCCTCTGAGCCCCATCTGCTGGGTTCAAGTTCAGGCACAATGACATTCAAGCTGTGTGGTCCTGGGAAAGATACTTTTCCTCTCTGAGCTTTGGCTCTCTTACAATAGAGATTCCAACATGGTAGGACATAGGAAAGTACTTCACATGCTCTGAAACAATACATATGTACAAGAGATTATCATGAGTTACTCATCTTTAAGGTCCCAAATAGTACTCCTGTGGAATCTGTTTTCTAAGAGGTAGAGGAAGCCTCCCACCCATCAGTGGATGCACTATGTGCCCATGACAGCATGAGGAATATGAGACAGGGCCTGGAGCACTCTGGCCAGCTTGGGTGAGCTCTTCAGTTGCACAAACAACAGATGGTGGCTCTGAGCCCCTTGCTGCCTGGCAGTGGTGTGCTGTAGCTGACTTGTCCTTACTTGCAAGGGCCAAACACTAAACATTCAAGACTTGCATCCTGTTGTTAAACCTTTGGCATCTTGATATCAGCAATGGTGGCAGTATCTACACCATGGGAATTGACAAACGGTAGAAATCAGAGATTTTTCTCCCCATACAAAGGGCTTACCAGCACACCATTCTCTCTGCTAATCCACACTGTCTAATTCTGAGGGGTGACATGAGAAAGTGAATAGAAAATTTGTTTTATTAAATCCCTACCCTGCTGCAGACTCCCAGTGAGGCACTGAACACTGTATTCAATCCTGTCAATAACCTTATGTAGTAGGACTTATTGATCCTATTTTGCAGTAGGATCAAGAAGACTTTAGGTGACTTGTCCATGGTCACAATGATGAACTCACTCAAAGTTAGAGCATCTGGCTCACACGCCTGTGTTCCCTCTACTTCACCATGCCATCTTTCCATGGTGGTTGCAAAGGGGGAGTGTGAGATCAGAGCTTGGTTAATTTCATGCATAAGAGAAGCCAGGGACCTTCCATGATGAGAATTTGCAATAGTTGAGTTGTACTTTGCATCAGCCTTCTGGGGAAGTGACTTGAGAGAAATGAGTCTATAGTTGGATTAAAGTGGACTTGAACATAAAAATCAGCCTAATTCTCAGGAGGAAAATACTTTTCAGAAGGGAAGAGCATTATAGTGTTGTAAGAAATGATGGATGATAAGAGTAGAGCCCCAGAGGCCCCAGTTTGGATGCAATTTAAGGACAATACTTCTCTGAGCTTCTGCAGTGGACACACCATCCAGCCAGATTTGGGACAGAAGAGACTGACTCACTTGGTTCCTAAGATAAGGTTGGAGCTGAGAGATAAGTGTTTGCCTGTAGATGGATCCCTGAGATTCAGAAACTACTGGAAATGGACTCTGAATAAAACTTAGCTTGACTTACTAAGGGTATGGTGACCATTACTGAGTAAATTTTCCAGAACTGTCAAGGTATCAAATTATCTGTCTATTGGACTCATAAATTATTAAAAGTCTCAAAATTCAAATGTATGTTTAAGCCTCACATCTCAGGCTGTAGGCAGTTCAAAGATTTTTTATTTTCTGGATCACAGGTCTTAAGCTTTGGCCCCAGATGATGAAATTTAAGAGTCGGTGCTAGTCTGCATTTACAGACGAAAAGCCAGGGTGCACACGGGGGCAGGATTTGCCTGACACGCACAGGAACTCTGACTCTGAATGCTGTACATCTACTGCCCAACACCCACTGTTCTCTTCTTCTTCTTTCTCTCATTTTCTTGCTTGTTTTCAATTTTATCTTTCCAGTTGGTTTGGTGGGAGCAGGAGAATGTCCCTTTTTTTAATGAAAAAGTTCATTACTATTCAGAAACCACCACTAATTCCCAAGGCAGAGAGCCAAGAGTCACATCTCTGCAAAGTGTCACTGGGATCAGTGAGGCAGGTCTGATCAACTACCAGAATGGACTTGGTGGGAAAAGAAGCATAGGTCAGAGGTGTTCTGAATGTAGGAAGGGAAATTCACATCTTACAAGTCATTTTGCCATAATCCCACTTAAGTTCATATAATTTTCCCAGAAACCAGCCATGGAGGCTATTGTCATCCCTACTTCAGAGAGCAGGCAGTTAGGGCTCATGAGACCTCAGAAGTTCCTCCCCTTCCCATGCTGCACAGGGAGATGGCTAGACCAGGAGCTGGGCCCACTGAACGCCTGACTCCAGCTCCTTCCAGGACAGTGTATGTAGTAACTGGTGCCAGATGCTGCTGTGGCTATGGCAGTACTGCTCCCTAATTTGTGTGCTATGTCTTGACATCTCCCTCAGACTCTCACCGTGAAGAAGGATGATATCCAGCAGATGAACCCACCTAAATTCTACCAGGCCAATGACATGGCGGACATGACCTTCTTGAATGAGGCCAGTGTCCTGAACAATCTGCGCCAACGCTACGTCAACATGAGGATCTATGTAAGTGCCCGCAGCTGGGGAAGAGAAGGAAGTGGGCACTGCAGGTCTTCTGCCCCTCTCCTGATGGCAAGGGGCAGCTACTCTACCTTCCCCAGCAATCAATGCACATTATGACACAGACAAGGGCACAGAGACTGTGTTTCTGACCCATTAGAACATCTACTGCAAGCTTTCAACATCTCAGTGATGGCAACATCTCCCACAGGCAATTGAAATACATTTTGTTGAAGCTGTCACCCAGAAGTCTTCCTCCCTACCCTGATACAGTCACCAGCAAGCAGTGTCCACTGCATTGTGGATGAGATACGAGACAAATTCACATGGACTACCAAGTCCTGTGGAGGAACAGGGACAGCACAGCCATTCTCTCGAGGGGAGAGCATCTCGGCCCTTGCCTTGACAAGCTTTAATTGCTTTTCAGGGCACATTACATTGAGAAGGGTCCTCATTTACTATGCACAGGTTCACTTTAGGTGGTTACCTTTTACAGAAAACAAAGGAAAGAATGATGATAATTACTTCAAAGAGAAGGATGTTGCAAACCAAGGGCAAAAGTGGTTGAACAAGTTACACTCCATACTGGGGAGGTTTAGCACAGACTTTAGGAAGTTACAGTAAGCACCTGCTACCTCAATTCAGGGTGAGGGAGTTTTAGCAAAAGCAAGTCTCATAGCCATCTAGGTATAATGCAGGCCTAATTCCCCATGGGAGAACCTATCCATGGGCATGGGTCCTGTGCATCAGACCTCACTTTTCACTGGCCTTCTGAGTGGGAGCTGGGCCCATGTCACGCAGAATGGTCTCCTATATTTCCCTCCTTGTTTTTAGTTAAGACCACTATAGATCCCACAAAGCTTGCTACTTGCTGGTCTCTTGCACAACCCTGGGAAAACATTTCGCAAACACATCGAAGTACACAGAGCATTGTTATAATCAGTAAGCAACCAGCAGCTCCAAAGACCCACATTCTCAGATTAAGCCCATCAATCATTGTCAGGCAGTAATGATCAAATAGATAACATTCAAAGAACTATGAAGGCTTATTTAGAGTCAGGATCAGATAGTGAAAGGGCCATAAAACTTTGGGGAAACAAACTTATTTCAGGCTTAGACCCTCATCATTTAAATTGAAGGTATTAGCAAAGTAGGTTTCATAGGATTTTATGCTTTCTTTCTTAGGCTTGATCGCCCCTGGGAACCCGCCCTTTCCAGCATGGGGCCACACCCACCTCCGGCATTGTTTCAGGCTTAGGTTGAGCAGGGGAAGTAAGGCAACCAAGAGATTAGGAGACTTCTTGCAAACAGAATGAGGACTCAGGCTATGTCAAAGCTGAGGGGTGAGGGTCCATCACCCCCTTTTTCTATGGCCCCCAAAGTCCTTCCCTGAGGGCCACCTTGTGATTGTGCCTGTCTTAGGTCATCCATACCTTGAGGAATCTTACCCATCATTCTTAACCAATCATGCACCGGAGGCCAGGCAGGGTGAAGTAAAGTGGACAGAGATGGTGCTTCTGTCAGAGAGATAAGCTTCATCTCCTCAGTGACTTAGGGTCCCAAGGTTTCTCACTCAGCCTTAGCCATGGGGGGGTTATAGTTTCTGAAACCAGGCAGGTCAGTTCCCAACATCATCCTACCCCACCCTGCAAACTCCACAATCAAAATATCATTTTCCCTTTAGTGACTTTATATGGCTTGATTAGAAGCCCCTCCCTGCCCCTCCCCATCCATCCATGTATCCAACCATTCATTTATCTATCCTTCCTTCTTTCCTTGTTTTTTTTTCCTTTCTTCCTCATCTTTCTTCATTCTATCCATCCATCTAATTATTCATTCAACAAACATTGTGCACTATGCTGGAATGAGCAAAGTAGTTTACCATCAGTCCCCTGACCATCTTGGAAATCCCAAGACAGAAATATGATTTCCTGAAAGTGCTGGTGGCTACATTCAGCATGGGATGTAAGGAAGTTTTGGTGTTTGCCCCTCTGGATGTCTTTACTAAAACAGAAAGATGCTTATCTGGTAGGAATAGATGAGGTGGGTCCTGCCTTCAAGGTCAGGGGCCCCTGGGGATTTCTGGTGATTTGAGGTGATAGCCAAGGGGGCTGATGCATGCTTCCTTCCCTCAACCTACTTCAGTTCCACTTTAGTTCCACCTTCAAGGCCCCAGCAGCACCATAGCCCCAGGCCATGCTGATAGACTGCTACAAAGCTCTTGGAAATATTTGCTGGGTTTGGAGACTAGTGAGAACACCACTGGACCTCAGGTCTGGAAAGAACCATATTCTCCTTGGCTGAGCCTGGAGCTTGGGCTGAGAATGTCTGTGTGGGCTTGATGGCCAAGCTCAGGGTTACAGCCTACTCAGAGTCACTCTGCAGCCAAGCCCTTGCTCACCTTGTGTAGCCACGCCATGTCTTTGGGCTAAGGGACTGTAGGCTCTGTGGAATATGGCCTAAGGACCCAAGGCAAGGAGTCTCCTCTTAAGACACCTCAGTTGCTGGTTGAACATCTCTGACAGACAGGGGCTGCTCCACAACTGCAACTGCTTCCTTTTCATGTCCCTCCTGTAAGGGAAGATAGGGAATCTGTCCTTTCTTTCTGGCCAAAACAGGGATATAACTGGTTTCCAGGACACTGTCTGCACTACCCACCACCCCTGCCGATATAGGGCTAGAGGGAAAGAGTGATTAAATGACTGGAGTCCCAGGATGAGACACTGTATGTCATACTTACAATTCAATAGGATTCTTTGTAAAACTTAATATATCACTGCTATATTAAGGAGAAGCTGGGATTGGCAGGGGCTGGGGAGGGTCATGGGGGGCAGTGGTCCCACTTGGACCAAAGTGGAAAGTCTTAAAGTTCAACTATAAAGAGGCACAGAGTGGGGACAGCAGTTCAACATGAGTGTCCAACAAAAAGAAGGGAGAATCTGGAAGCCACAGATGGGCACCCATGGATTTGGCCATTTCCTGCCCTCACTTATTCTCTGTTCAGATAATTTCTTGTACTACCTCATTGGTTTTTCTGATTCTTTTTATGGGATGACTTTCTTACAAAATTGCCTCGGGATGAAAAGAGAAGCTGACATTTGTTTTTAAGAGTAGTTCAAACCCAACTTCCCACTGGTAAGGGTTTGTGCCCACACAGTGAGCACCGCACAGCTATTAAAACACCCCAGAAATCTCTGTGAACTCTCATGGAAAAATCTCTCAGGTATATTAAGTGGAGAAAAAAATACTTAAAACAGTATTACAAAATACTACTATCTTTAGTTTTAAAAACAAGGTGGGGCATCAGAACATGTCTCTGAATTTGTTTGTATATGCACCAGAACCCGTGGACGCAGATATTAGAAAGTGCTTGCCCTGGCTGGCATAACTCAGTGGATTGAGCGCGGGCTGCGAACCAGGCATCGCAGGTTCGATTCCCAGTCAGGGCACATGCCTAGGTTGCAGGCCATGTCCCCCAGCAACCGCACATTGATGTTTCTCTCTCTCCCCCTCTCCCTTCCCTCTCTAAAAATAAATAAATAAAATCTTTGCCCTGGCTGGCATAGCTCAGTGGATTGAGCGCAGGCTGCGAACCAAAGTATCGCAGGTTCGATTCCCAGTCAGGGCACATGCCTGGGTTGCAGGCCACAGTCCCCAGCAACCGCACACTGATGTTTCTCTCTCTCTCTCTTTCTCCTTCCCTTCCCTCTCTAGAAATAAATAAATAAAATCTAAAAAAAAAAAGAAAAAAGAAAGTGCTTACCTGTGGGAGGAAGGGGCAGGCACTGCGCAGTTGGGGGAACTTCTTACTACATCATGCCCATATGGTGACTGTGTTATCTATTCAAATAATTAAACCAAAGGAAAGTGAAACATATATATTAAGGAGAAGACTTGTTTTCCGTACTGAATAAAGACTCAGACATAGATTTTGCCCCCAGAGAGAACACCATTCTACCTCTCCGGGCTGGCAGTGACCTCCAGCCAGGCTGCTCTGTGACAGGCTGGAGCCCAGAGGGAGGAAGGCAGCAGAAGGAAGGGCCAGCTAACCATCTTCCTTTCCTCCCACCAGACCTACTCGGGCTTATTCTGCGTGACAGTCAACCCCTACAGGTGGCTGCCCATCTACGGGGCCCGAGTGGCCAACATGTACAAAGGCAAGAAGCGCACAGAGATGCCACCCCACCTCTTCTCCATCTCAGACAATGCCTACCACGACATGCTCATGGGTGAGTGGGCTGGGGCCTGCTGGGGCTCTCATGGTGGGTGACAGGTGTTCCTTTGCCATTGTTGCTCCAAATGTGTGAGAACCATGTGCTACCCAATCCCAACCCTGACCCTGCACCACCTGTTGCAGTTTTTTGCTAAATGTTGAGCAGCAACAGCATGTGATTTTAACACCAGGCACCAGTCAGTGCTCAGTGAGTGCACTTGCTAAGTACCAGCCCTACCTTGGGCCCATCTCATTTAAGCATCACAAAAGCCAGGATGCCAAGTTAAGTAGCTTGCCCAGAACTCGAGCCAACTTTTAACCATTCCTTGTATGATGTCTGCCATACAGTACAGAGGCCCCTTGAAGTGATTTTATTGTCATTTCTCTTTATTTTGCTTATGACTAGGTAGCTTTATGGGACAGACTAGTAGAAACAGGTTGGATAGTCAGTTCTTGGCCCTTTCTGCAAAGCTTGATGCAGAGGCTGGCATGTTACCACAGACCCTGCTGGGCCCAGGGTTTTCAGCCTCACCTGGCTTCTGTGGCCACTCCCCAAGTTGGGTGGGATACAGGGAGATGCAGACTATTTGGCAAAGATGATGTCAAATGTCTAATTTCTAAGTGTTTCCCAATGACATTTTCCAATTGCTGTTTTCTTCCCTGCAGATCGTGAAAATCAGTCTATGCTAATCACGTAAGTGTCCCTTCTGTCCTTTGGTCTGTACACATATAATTGAGTCTGTGTCTTATGTGTATAAATAAGCCCTCTTAAATTAACTGGTGGGACCTTGTATAGAAATATGTGGGTAGCAAGTGGGCTTCGCATGATCTAAGTCTGCACCTGCTAAACTAAGGGGAGCCCCCATGTCTGTAAGCCCCACACCTGCCTGTCACAGCTAAAGGGTGAAAGGTGATCACACTCGGCCTGCACCTTTATCGCTCCACTCCTCTGCTGCTACTCCCCTGTCGGCGCTTCACTTATCTGTTCCCGTTTTCCACCCACAGTGGAGAATCTGGTGCTGGCAAGACTGAGAACACAAAAAAGGTCATCCAGTACTTTGCCAATATCGGAGGAACTGGCAAACAGACCACAGATACGAAGGTAGGGCTGACTGCACAGGCTCAGGTCTGCAATCCTTGACCTGCCCCATCTTTGGGCCCATGAGGCAGCACCCATGTGACCCTCACAGCTGGTCCGTGGATTAGGGTCATTTCACAGACAAGAAGACTGAAGCTTGGAGAGAAGTGACTTGGTTGGGGTCACACGGGGAGAAGGTGGCTGCAGGCCCAGGTGTCCTCCCACAGGATGAATTCTGCTGCCCAGGCCACATATGACACACTGGCCCTGGGGTGCAAAGAGCATTAGCAGTGCCAGTGGCACCATCAAACGCCGATAAAGAAAAGGGGCTTGGGAGAGAGACCAGGGATGCCCATGGAACATGTTCAGCTTGCTCAGGGGTGTCCACCAAGAGCAAAGTGAGAAAACAACAGCTAAGAATGAAAGCCTATCATCGGCTAGGTGCCCCTCCAATGTTGGAGGCTGCAGGGGGACAGTCATCATGCAGTGGCCCTCCTCCCAGGTCCCCTTCCACCTCAATTTCCTAGCCTCCCAAACCTGTTCCCCTCCTGTTTCCTGGCACATAAGCCACTGTCACTTGAAAGTCCTGGGTCCCCAGGCAGTAAAGCACAGGCCACCCCATCTGGTCTTTCTGTCTGGGGCAGGGGTCCCTGGAGGATCAAATCATCCAGGCAAACCCTGTACTGGAGGCTTTTGGAAATGCCAAGACCACCAGGAACAACAACTCCTCTCGCTTTGTAAGTGTGAGCAGCGTCAGCAGTGGGCCCTGGGGGAGGTGGGACGGGTATCCTCACCCCATTCCAGGTAAGTGAATTGGGGCTGATTTACGCACACCAATGGGATTAGGCAAGTCATGGCATCCCCTCCCCAGAGATTTTTATGTCAGGATCTAGATCAAACAGAGCTCACATCGGTATCTAAATCAAGGGGCTTACACACAGAAACTTGGGAGCACGGTGGTGTTGGGGCTGCAAAGTCAGACAGGGGAGCCAGAGATTTGCAATGTCTGGAAGCTGCGGACCCTCTCCCCAATCCTACAGGTTACCTCACAGGCCCAAGACTGAGCTCCAAAATCCATCCACCTCCCCTGCCCATCTGCATGGGACATCCATGACTCAGAATAAGCTGTGCCTGGCCCAGTTACATTCCCAAAGTGCTCTATGAAGTCAGGGGGGTGCCAACAAGTGGTGACGGCCAAACCTGGGCCATGTGTTGCTCTAGAACTACACACACACTCCCTCATGACCCTCCCCTCTCCTCCCTGCTCAGGGCAAGTTCATCCGGATCCACTTCGGAACTACAGGCAAACTGGCTGGAGCTGACATTGAGAGCTGTGAGTCAGCCCTTTGGGGGATTCTTCCAAGCAAGCCCAGTTCCATAATGTGTGGGGCTCTGTGCCAAGTGACAGCGAGGGGCCCCCTGTTGAAAAAATATTAGGAATTTCAAAATAGCAACAGAGGAACATTCTATCAAGTGGGGGACCCTCCTGAGCGTAGCCTGTCTGCCACCATCCACAGCCAGGGCCCCCTAAAGCTGTGTGTCTGGGGGAGAGGGAAGAATGAACCCAGGACTGGCTTTGGCACTGGGTTTGGTGGAGAGGAACCCTGCACTCCAGGCAGAATGGGCTGAGCTGACAGTCAGCTTGCTTATTCTCTTCCAGATCTCTTAGAGAAGTCTCGTGTCATCTCCCAGCAAGCGGCGGAGAGGGGCTACCACATTTTTTACCAGATCCTCTCTAACAAGAAGCCTGAACTTGTTGGTAAAGATCGTTATGTCTGTCTGCCTGCCCCTGAACTCACTTTTCCTCTTTTTTCAATAACAAAAAAAAAAATTCCCTTGTGTGGAGCCCGTGGTTCTGCCTGAATCCCTTTAGTTTACAGTTGTGTGAGTAGGTTACAGGGAACCTTCTCAAAGTTCTACTCCCATCTCACCTTCACAACAGCCTTATGAGGTTAACTCACTGTTGGCCCATTTCACAGATGGGGCTTGGGATGCCTGCAACTCATGGCTGAGACGTAGCCGTGGGATGTGGAGCTTAGCTCTCTTGTGTCTTGGACCTGCTGCCTCTGGGCTGATGCTCAGACAGCAGCAGAGAAGTCAGCCAAGGACCATGGTTAGCCCTGCCAGTGTTGCTAGGGCAATAACAGCAGGCTGTGCTCCGGGGTGACACAGCTCACACTGAGGGCACTGCTCGGCCAGCAGAGTGCAGTCATCCTCTCAGCCAGATGCCCTTGGGCAGACACCAACCTGTTCAGCTGTCCTTGGCAGGCCTGCACAGGATGTCAGGTCAGGGGGTGTGGGGATGAAGACTCAATCTTCCATATACACACCTCCTGACCCAGCCAGAGACTAGGGTATTGGACACCATCCCCACTCATAGGTGGGCTTTATTTGTGTTCAACACAGTGTATTTTTAATTAATGAAAACTAACTTCCTAGTTTCTCTGAGTAGCAGAAGATCTGGTAGCTATGGGCTTGTTCTCCCATGTGGTACTAATCAGGGCAGCTGAATGATGGTGGCCCCTTTAGATGGAGCTAAGGGTCTCCTTTTTACCTCACTCCCCACCAAGCTCTGTTGCTTCTCTGGTGCAGTGTGGCAACCTCCATTTATCTCATTCTGGAACTGTAGTTTTTCTCAATAGTAGAGATGAAAGGAAATCCAAAGGTAAAAAAAAGACTAAGAAGGACACACATTTGAAGAAAAATAAAAGTGAGGGTATTTCTTTGTGGAAGCAGCAATGTTCCATACATACTATAGAAATGATTATTACTGCCCACTGATATCATGTGTTATCTGCTGCCTTAGAGTCTGACCTGCTCTTTACAGGAGAGGGAAAGGAGAAAGATGTGAATTCACTTATTCCAAAAATATCTACTGGGTGCCTACTAGATGCCAGGTACTGGGCCAAGTAACAGAGGACACAAGTCCCTGAGACTCCCTTGCCACTCTAAAACTCCTCCTGTGAACTTGTTCAAGCCCCTCCATGACTCTGGGTGATCCCAGAGGGAGGGGACCACGTCTTGTTCAGCTCTGTAACCCCTCCAATGTCCACCATCACACCTGGCACATGAGAGGCATTTAGAGATATTGGTTAAAAATGAAAGGGAAGAAGGACATGTGTCACCAAGCCATTAACTCTCTTTCCTGCTCTTGGCAGAGAGTTTGCTGCTGGTCCCCAACCCTAAAGAGTACCACTGGGTGAGCCAGGGCGTCACCATGGTGGAGAACATGGACGACGGGGAGGAGCTGCAGATCACAGATGTAAGTGGGTGGGAGTGGCTGGTGAGAGAATGGCTAGTGAAAGAGTCAAGAGGGAAACTTTGGGGGCCTGCATGCACTACCATCAGAATTGGGGTAGGGGAGAGCCCCTAAGGGTTGTCAAGCAGCAGCCCAGATTCTTCCCTGGATTTTTCTGGGGTTGCAGTTAGCACTTCTTCCAAGACTGTCATAGCAAGCAGAGTTTCTCTTTGTAGTATTGAACTAGAATTACATAGACAACCCCAAAGATTCCACCATGAACTAGAATTCTGTAGGCACTTAAGGAGGCCATGTATGTCAGGGATTTTTTTAATCCTCCCCCAAGGGCACACTTAATTGATTTTAGAGAAAGGGAAAGGGAAACAGAAAGGGAGGGAGGTAGGGAGGGAGAGAGAGAGAGAAACATCATCATAATGAGAGAAACATGGATCAGTTGCCTCTAGTATGCACCCTGACAGGGGACTAAACCTACAACCTAGGCATGTGCCCTGACCAGGAATCGAACCCACAGTCCTTCAGTTTATGAGACAATGCTCCAACCAACTGAGCCACACCTGCCAGGGCTACTCCATACGTTTGTTTCCCCTTTCCAGTCCAGCCAGACATTCCTATTACACCCTCCCTTTCCCCTGCTTTTATGGCACTGAGCAACTGTGACTTCTGTTAGGAGTATTTGTGTAATCTCTCTTGTTTGACAACACAATTGATTCTTGATGCATCTTTGCCTTCTCTTCTCCCAATACCTAGCATGAAGCCTTAACAATAATAAAGGTGGTAATAATGATACTCCTCCTCAGTTTTTATTATGGGTCAAGCACTAGACTAAACATTTATTCATCATTCTGATTTATCCATATGACCATCTACTATTGCCATTTTGCCAAAGACTAAACAAAGGCCAGAGAGGTTAAACAAATACAGTGACTATACTTCAGAGCATCTGGTCTGGGCCCCTTGGAGAAAAACAGACCTCCCTGATCAGGGTGTGTCTGATCTCCAAAGTCCACACCATGGTGCAGTGGCAATGTGGTGGCCTCCACTCAGGAATGTGAAGCCTGGAGGTTCTTGGCTTTCTCCTCCCTGTGGCCTTGTAGGTTGCCTTTGATGTGTTGGGCTTCAGCGCTGAGGAGAAGATGGGCGTTTATAAGCTGACTGGGGGCATCATGCACTTTGGCAACATGAAGTTCAAGCAGAAGCCCAGAGAGGAGCAAGCTGAAGTGGACACCACCGAGGGTAGGTGTTGGGCTGGGGCCGATCGGGGAGGAGGCAGCCAGTGACAGGGCTCTCCAGGGCTTCGTGCACATTTCAGAGACATGCTATAAACCAAGGATGTTCCTCAAATGTCCTGACAATGATATTCTCAGAGAGATGGGATTTTGGTTTCTATACTCTACTTTGCCATTTAACCTTAAGGGAGTGTGGAAACCATCTCAGACCTCTATTGTCTCATTGGCTACATGGGATCTTCCCTCCACCCTCCCATCACCTAGGGAGACCATGCTAAGTTTCTCAGGACACCATTTTTTTCACTCACCTGCTTTTCTTTCCATCCCTGTTCAGTGGCTGACAAAGTCGCCCATCTCATGGGTCTCAATTCTGGGGAACTCCAGAAGGGCATCACCAGGCCTCGGGTCAAAGTAGGCAACGAGTTTGTGCAAAAGGGCCAGAACATGGAACAATGCCACAACTCCATTGGGGCGCTGGGCAAGGCTGTCTACGACAAGATGTTCAAGTGGCTGGTGGTCAGGATCAACAAGACCTTGGACACCAAGATGCAGAGGCAGTTCTTCATCGGGGTGCTAGACATTGCCGGCTTCGAGATCTTTGAGGTGTGCCTGACCTTGCCTTTTGTCTCTGCTTTGGGCTGGCCATCCTCCCTTTGCAAGTTACTTTTCACCACGGTCCTCTTGTTTCCTACCTTGGACCTGGGATAGGCCAATTTTAGTTTCCTCCTGGGTGTCTGACTTTTGGCCTCCGGAAAGTGTCATCTTCATTTCCCTAGTCATAAAGAATCATAATGGATAGAGTGATTGTGTGCTGGACCTGACCTGTACTGGCTCAACAGAGCTGATTGTTAAATTTTCTGGAATTTTGTGAGCCAGCTGACATCATATTGATACATGGCCCTGGTATGAGTATTTATAGCACGGAAATTGGCCAACACTACATATCAGGCTTTTCTTTTTTTGAGAGAGAAAGAGAGAGCTGACTTACCAGCACACAGTGGTAGCCTCCCACTTCTTGCCCACAGAAATGAGATTCTGCTGTAATCACAAGACTAGTGTTCTGGATCAGGAAGATTTTACCTTAACAATCAGAAGCAGCATGACTAAGAGTCAGTAGACTGGTTCTGGACTCGGGCTGGCCACCAACTAGTTGTCCACCCCTGTCTGAGCCTCAGTTTTCTCAAATCTGAAATGAACAGGCTGGAGGAGGTGATCTCTAAGGTGCATTTTGCCTCTGCTGTCCTCTTATTCTAAGATTTCTACTAGCCACAGATGGATTTGTTTAAACAGCTCAGCCCATTTTCTTTCAGGTTCTAAAAGGCTAATTTGGCTGCTGTCTACAGTACAATAATTTAATTTCATAGGTAGAAGGAGCCTTAGAGTTTCCAAATTGTGCTCCCTGGAGTCCTGGGCAGCCACTGACAGTCAGCAGGAGGGGGACTAGGGAAGGAAGAGGATGCCTTGTGTCAGTAGCAGAGTTTGTGCAACAAACAGACAGGAATCAAATCCCAGCTCAGCCATTTCCAAGCTGTGTGGGCCTCTGTCCTCCACATATAAATGGAAACACTAACCATTTTTGCCTTGTAAGTTTTTTGAGCAGATGCAGGCTAGCCCAGGGTCAGATGTGTGCATGTGCTCCATGAATATTGCTCTGTGATTTCAGTGGCACCTCAACTTATTTTTCACATGAGGCTTCAGCATGGGGTTTCATTCAGAGAAAGTAGTCTCTGACTTAAAAAAAAGGGGGTCATATAAATCCCTCAAACCCCTTCATTCTCCAGATGAGGAATGAGAAAAACTACACAGAGAATGGTCCAAAGGCACAACAGGGGTCAGATTCATAAAACATCTAAGATAATTTCCGTATCTGGCAAGAAAATGGTTCTTTCCATGGATATTTTTGTTAACCACACAGGGCCAGAGTTTGGCTGCCGAAGTCTCAGTTCCAGAAGCAGTACTGTGTGGCCAGGGCATGTGCTCCAGCTGCTCTGTCTTTGCAGGAAGGCTAATGGAGAAGGGCTTCTCACAGGACTGAGGGGGCCACTGGTGAGGTGGTCGGTGTTAAATCATTTGGGACAGTGTCTGCATGGTTTGGCCATCAGCAATTTTAGCTCTGCTGTGGCTTATTGTTTGGTCCTGGGAGAGGCTCTGTCATTGCCTGGGCTGAGACCCCCCTTTCTGCCCTCCTGCCGCAGTTCAACAGCTTCGAGCAACTGTGCATCAACTTCACCAACGAGAAGCTGCAGCAGTTCTTCAACCACCACATGTTTGTGCTGGAGCAGGAGGAGTACAAGAGGGAGGGCATCGAATGGGTCTTCATAGACTTTGGCCTTGACCTGCAGGCCTGCATCGACCTCCTGGAAAAGGTAACCTGCTTCTTAAAGGAGGGGCTTAGAGAGAGGCTGGGGCTCTGACCAGTGCTCACATCAGGAGGGAATTTCACTAGGGTCTGCAGGAAGGCAGCACCTGAATTCGGGCAGTCAGCAACACTGCTGATGACCTTAGTTTATCTGACCTCTAGCTTCTTCTCTGCAAAATGGGTACAACAGTGCCTGCAGTGACCATGGTTAGTTGAACTGTTGAATACCTTAATTCATTGAATCATCACAAGCTACCACATGTGGGGAATAAATTAGTATAAGCATTTCAGAGATGGAAACACTGAGGTACAGAGAAGGGGTGTCACTTGTCCAAGGTCATACAGCCTGTGAGTGGCAGAGTCAGGCTCTAACCCAGGCGATCTGATAGTTTCCCCTGTAATCACACCATAGGGATTTTGGTGTTTTAGCAAATGGCCTAATTCAAGAATAGATGTGGTTTGACTAAATGCAGAAAAGGAATAGAAAAAGGAGATTTGTGGGACAGATGACCAAATCTGAACAAAGTATATTCATAGTATTACACCTGGGTTTTGTTATTGTACAGAGTAAAATATATTAACATTTGGAGAAGTTGGATAAAAGGTATATAGGAATGCTCCACATGATTTTTGCTAGCCTGAAATTGTATCAAAGTGAAAAGTTAAGATATATAAAAAAAAGAAGAAAGAACATATTTTGTCTCCTTAGCCAGCAATTTTCAACCAGTGTGCAACAAGAATTTTTAAAACATGCAGTATCTGACTATTTAGTCAGGGGCACTAATGTCTTTTTCCTTATATTGTCAAGTGAAAATGACAACAGCCAACATAACAATAGCCATCCGGTGTGAATGAATCAAAATTATATTTATTTTTCTCTGTCAGATTGGAAAAAAATGTATTTTTGGTGTGTCACAGAATTTTACTAATTAGTTTATGTGTGACATGAGATGAAAAAGGTTGAAAATTGCTGTCATGGGCTCCTTCTTTGGCCTCTCATTGAGAATCTATCATCAGGATAGCCAGGGGTCTCTGATGTGGGTTCAGCTTTATAGGAGCTGAAAACTGTCCCCAAAATCAGGCTGTGTGTATGATTCACCCATCCACCCACACCTACAAATATATCCCTGTCCAGCTGTCACAGAACCTAGAACATTCTCATGCTCAAATTTGGGGATTAAGCATTACCTTCTTCCAGAAGTCTTCTTTAAAAATCCAGACCCTTCATGGAAGAGGGAATATTAAGGCACTAATAGCATTTATGAGCTCCACTTTTTTGTGTGAGTAGAGACCTAGAACATGAGGGCCCTCAGTAACCAGGAATGTCATTGAGGAGGAGGAGGAGGAGATACAAGGAGATAAATCAAACACAGAGAGGTCAGGCGTTATTGATCCCACCCTTTTCCTGAGGGCCAAACCTGCCTGGCACCACTGTTTGGGTGGCATTAACACTTGGGGAGCTATTTGCCCCCTTCAGACTTCAGTCTTCCCTTCTTCTGGACTTCAGGAATTCTAGTCTCTTGCAAGTCTAAATGGCCATGGCATTCGAAGACCAGACCATTGGAACACACCAGTCACCATTCCCAGAGTTCTGCTTCCTGGCCACGTGGGTGCATGGGTACCCGTCCCACCAACCCTTGGCCAGCATCAAAGTGCCTTCTTTGGGATCCTGTGGCCTCCTCTAATGCCACCCGCTCCTCTTCTCTCCTAGCCTATGGGCATCTTCTCCATCTTGGAGGAACAGTGTGTCTTCCCCAAGGCCACCGATGCCACATTCAAGGCAGCCCTGTATGACAACCACCTGGGCAAGTCCAGCAATTTCCTCAAACCCAAGGGAGGAGGAAAAGGCAAGGTGCCCGAGGCCCACTTTGAGCTCGTCCACTATGCGGGCACCGTGAGTATTACCCTGTGGCCACCTGCTGGCTGCTGTTCCCTCCTGCGATTAGGGGTTTACCCTGACACACCTTTCTGGAAGCTTCCAGCCTCCAACTAGTACAGCCACAATAGCACAAGGTGATCAGCTCATTGAAATGAACTTCAGCTCATACTCCCTCATCATTTCTTTATCTGAGAATTCAAAAGCTATCCAGCCAAGGATGCCTGCCAGGGAGTGACCAATAGTTTGTGCACTCAGACCTGCCAGGGCCACACCATTGTCTATAGCCCATAGTTTGACAGCTGAGCTTCAATCTTGGTCAGAATGAGAACACTTAAAAAAGATTCCTTGAGCCCATGAACTAGTCTCCAAATGATTATCCCAGCTCTCTGGCAGCTTGTGGCCACCAAACCAACAAGGAGACATCTATGAAGTTGCTTTTCACTCATGACAAACTCAGTCCTCAGGGAAGGGGGAAATTAAGTGCATACAGGACTCAGGTTCTATTTGAATAACTGATTGGGGTGACAACATTCATCCATCCAGCTCATAAAAACGTGTTTGGCTTCCTTGGGAGTTCAGAATTACCATAATGCCAGTGTTGCTGTTACTACTAGAGTTTATTGACCCTCCTTGGGTTTAAATACAAGGAAACAGCGGCCTTAGCACAGAGCCATCAAGAAAGCTGCTATCAGATTAGTCATCGGGACCAAGATTTTATCATCTCATCAACCATAGCAATGCCAGTTATTCACAAAATGAATAGAACTGACACCTAGAGCAAATAGCAGGCTTGGGGCCAAATTGTAGCTCTCCACTTCATCTCCCACACTATGAGAAGCAACAGAATATTTATAGCAATAGAATGTTAAAAGTAAAATGGGGATCTGCACTTCCAACAAGGCTCTACACTAAAGCCCAGAAATGACAAGCATATATGTGCTATAGAGGAGACGAGAAGCCCAAAGGTTTGAGCTTCCCATCTGCTCCCTCAGTTCTCGGTTCTCAGTGGAAGGATCTGAAAGGCTGCTTCATCTTTGCCTCTCCAGCTGGCACCACAGGGCAAATGGGGAACAGAAATTTGTGGGTGTCCAATTACCTAGACACATGGAGACCCCAGTTGTGGAGAATGGAGCACCTTCCCCCACCAATTCCACAAGGCAATGGCCCGGGGTATATGTGCTTCTCAGCAAGGAGAAACCAAATGCCCTTGCAGGGAGATGTCCACTGGTCAAGTTCAGTCACAGACAGCAAGATCAGCTCACCCAAGTAGAAGATCCAAGGGTCAGGGAGGCTCACCTGAGTAGAAGATCCAAGGGTCAGGGAGGCTCAGAGTGGCCAGCAAAACATGACATGCAAGAGAAAGTCATAGGCCAACAGAGAGTAGCTGGGAGTCCTGGTTTGTGAGCAAAGCCCAGAGGTGGGGTACCCTAAAAAGTAAATTGCAAATGACTAAGGAATCAGATGATGGGGCCCCTACCTGGGACATGCCAGGACTCCAGCCAGGCAAGTCATCAGGACAAGAATGGAAGCACCAGGAGATGAGAAATTGATCTCGGGAACTGAGAACAGATAGAGCTGTAGGAAGGAATGTACTCAATAGTATTCATCCCTTTCCAGGTGGGTTATAACATCACGGGCTGGCTGGAGAAGAACAAAGACCCCTTGAATGAAACAGTGGTGGGCTTGTTCCAGAAATCAACACTGTCAATCCTGGCCCTTCTCTTCAAAGAAGAGGAGGCCCCAGGTATGGCTGAACCCTTGTTGCATCCAGTCTCCCTGTTGCCCTTCAGTGGCCAATATGGAAAGAAACAAAATGTTCTATTCAACTCTCATTGGATGGATGGATGGATGGATGGATGGATGGATGGATGGATGGATGGCATGTTGCTTGAGGTAGACCATAGAGGATAGTGCCAATAGAGGGATACAGATGCAACAACTGAATTGATCACTAAGCCCATATCACCTCTAGGCAGAACAATACTGCTGGGGAAAAGTTGAAGCCCAAAATAAGCTCTCTGTGCTTATTTTCTGCTCCCTGCTCTCTTTTGTCTGAGACAAATGCCAAGTCCAGCCTTGCCTCCCACATAGTCCAGGCTATGTGGCCCATTAGGAAACACCCTGGGTGAGAGCTGCCTGCTGGAGCTGCCACTCAGTGGGGCAAGCACTAAAAATCTCCTTTGGCTCAGGGATGTTTTCACCACCAACACGCAATTCTCCAGATAGGCTGTGGGCTCTTCCTCCTCCCTAAGTGATAGGAGAAGTTTATGTCCTTGTGCCAGCCCAAAATCACAAAGGACTACACCCTCTCCAGGCAACACAGCACTCCTTTTGGCAATCATGCCACAATGGGCCTACTGGCCCACTCCCTGGTACATCTTATTTTCCTAGTGGGAGGGCCCTGCCTTAACTAGCCCTAAAAAAAAAAAAGCTCTTTTAAAACCAGAGAATGCATGTCCTTGAGACAGCCCCCCACCCATGCTGCATGCTGAAGGGAAATATGTTCGTCTCTCTTCCTCAGCTGGAGGCAAGAAGCAGAAGAGAGGGTCCTCCTTCATGACAGTCTCCAATTTCTACAGGGTAAGGGCTGCTTCAGAGGCCACCTTCCATTCAGTGCACCTATCCCCTCTTTTCAATGGTACGGTGGTCTGGCTGCCACCTTACAACCAAGGACAGCATGGTTTCACTTCTATAACTATGGTTGCCTCTTGCATTTGAGGAGTTTGTTTGCTTCTGAAGGGGTCACAGAACCATATGACCATAGAGCAGAAATGACTCTAGAGATGGTCCAGTCCAACTGTGTCATTTCAGAGTGAAACCCAGAGAGTGATGAGACCTGCCCAACATGACAAATGGAGAGATATCAATGGCTAAGCTCTAGTGCCCTAGAGTTAGTCGGCACATCTCTCACAAAGCTTGGGCTTTACTGGAAACATTCCAAAGTGCAGAAATGCAGCCCATGGGGAGATGTTACACGAAGAAAAATTTTGACATTTCCCAAGGATCAGCTGTCCTAAGGCAGGGTGAGTTGCCTCATTGGAGGTATCCAAGTAGAACAGGAGGGACCGTTTAGTTGGGAGATTAACAATGGACAGGGGTTTGTCCACACACAAGCACTATGGCTCCCTCCACTACCAAGATTCCACAATGATCCAGCACTGAGTCAGAAAGGGTCCTGCTTCTTGTAAATCATATCACGTTAAGCAAGTCAGTGGACCTTGAAAAGTACTGCCATCCAACAGAACTTTCCACAATGACAGAAATGTTCTCTTCCTTTGAAGATGGCAACCACTATTCAATATGCTGTCCAGTACGGTAGTCACTAGCAATATGCAGTTAGCAAGTACTTCAAAAGTGGCTGCTGTGATTGAAAGGATTGAATTTTAATTTTAATTTAATTAATTAAACTCTAACTAAATACCTCTCCTGGGCATGGATATCCTGCAACACCAATGCCACGCTTTACTCACTATTTTTCTTTTTCCTCCAACCTCAGGAGCAGTTGAACAAGCTGATGACCACCCTCCACAGCACCGCCCCCCATTTTGTCCGCTGTATCGTCCCCAATGAGTTCAAGCAATCAGGTACATCATGAGGACATGTCTCCCTGCTGGCAGTTCTCAGGATCTGCGAATTTGCTGTTTGCTCCAAACTAAGTCCACTTTCAATAACCAGGGATGATTGGGGGTAAACAGGGCATGAAAGAGTCCTCAACAATGGGTCATCCAAAAATTGTGTTCTAGTTGCTTTGTACAACAGAAGGGTGCCCACCCACACAGAAGTGACATGCAGGAGAGCCTTTGGGTCTTTACTGAATTGTGAGGGACCAGGGATACCTGGTCAGTGATGGGAGAAGACTGGAGTTGGCATCATGGACACTCAGGTCAGCCTCCGTGAGTGGCGAGGAGTAGCCCGCCCCACCACAGGGTAGTGACTCCCCATCCTGTGTGCTCCCTCTTGGCAGGTGTGGTAGATGCCCACCTAATCATGCACCAGCTGGCTTGCAATGGAGTCCTGGAAGGTATCCGTATTTGCAGGAAGGGCTTTCCCAACAGGCTGCAATACCCTGAGTTCAAACAGAGGTGAGTAATGTCTTCCTGAAACCTTGAATACACTTCTCAATTTCCAAGGATTGACACTGGATAAATATCTCATTGTCACAGACACTATAGGTATGATGATGTTTTCAGCCTCACTGTCACTGCTTCAGTACTTCACTACCTTGGCCCAACTTTTAACTGCCAGCACCTGTGTTTCTTTGCCTGAGGGCTTTCTCTGGCGGCTTGGCTACTTGGCAGGCTGAAAGTATCGGGAATTAATGCCTCCCCAGATGCAGCCCTCAACCGATGACTAAGGACAATTGGCATACAAATATTTCAGCTCCCTCAGCCTTCTGGTGGGCTGACGCTGACGTGTGTCCTATACTGACTGTCAGATCAGATAGCAGCATGCTAATAAATGTTTAACCACAGGCTCTCCAGGTTGTTTAGAAAAAAAAAAAAAGGCCCTGGCTGGCATAGCTCAGTGGATTGAGCGCGGGCTGCGAACCAAAGCATCGCAGGTTCGATTCCCAATCAGGGCACATGCCTGGGTTGCAGGCCATGGCCCCCAGCAACCGCACATTGATGTTTCTCTCTCTCTCTCTTTCCCTCCTTCCCTCTCTAAAAATAAATAAATAAAATCTTAAAAAAAAGGAAGGCCTGTTTTATGGCTTAAATACACCCACCATGGCTGATTTCAAGCTACCAATGTGTCTTCACTCACTGAATGTGATATTGGAAAGAGATGCACATTATTCCTTCTTGCGAGCCAGCAGGAGGAGGTTCCAACTCGCCGCTGCTCCTGGAGTCCCAAGCATGATTAAGATCCAGTTGCCTTTTGTGATAACTGGCTTGATAACATGCCTTTTACTTGCTTCCCACTCCACTTCCCAACTCTACCACCTCCCAATTAACTACTTGCACTTAAATCCTGGTCTCAGGGTATATTTCTGGGAGAGCCCAAAGCAAGTCCTATCTTTTGGGAGTATTTTACTTCTAGCCCCTCTCTAGACCATGTGACCACAGATTGATGGAGTAGGAAGGATCACGTGAGGTCATCTTGTCCAAGTCATCTGAAGTCCCTAACTGGGAAAGCATTTGTCCAAGATCACAAAGGGGATTGCTGGCGGGTCAGGGAAAAAAGTGGTTCTCCTATGCCTAGGAGAACAGAAAGAGTTTGGTGTCTGCATTTTTATGAACACTTGTCCCCTAACCCCTACCTGCAATGACATTCAGTCCCTAAAGTCACCGATCAGACCCATCCCTCTGCCTTCTGGGGCCTCTGTAAAAGAAGCCTGTTCCCTGACTTGAGGGGATAGGTCCAGGGAAAACTGCATGGACGTTCTTTCATGCTGGCAGCTTAGAGATGACAACTGCATGACAGTTGTCATCCATCCCTCTCCTGACAGGTACCAAGTGCTGAACCCCAACGTGATTCCTCAGGGGTTCGTAGACAACAAGAAGGCCTCAGAGCTGCTGCTTGCATCCATCGACCTGGATGTAAACGAATACAAAATCGGACATACCAAGGTAGGGTCTTCCTGTTGTGCTCCCTCCCTAAAACACTCAGCCTTGTTTTAAGAAGGTGAGCCCCAGAGTGTGAATTCGAGATTCACCACTGGCCATTTGCCTGTCTTGGACAAGCCTCTCAGCTAATGAGAGCCCCAGTTTCCTCCTCCGAAAAATCAGGGCTCATAAGGTCAAGCTCATGGGACTTGGGGATGATTAACAATAACACACATGAGAATCCAACTCAGACAGAACACTGCTCAATAAATGGTGGATATTTCATAGGAATGTATGTGCCCCGTATTTCTAAAAATAAAAGTAGCCAGTCAGAATCAAGGCCCTGGATTTGACTAGGGCACGGCAGTACATGTATGGTTGGAGTCTTCAGGTGAAACACCATAATCCTAGCCCACTCTCACGAAGAGCCTCAGCCCTGAGTGGCCAGTAAGTCAGGGTTGACTCAGATGGAGCAGCCACCTGATCTTGATTCACGGGGCCTGGGCTTTCCTTTGTCTGTCCCACTTCCTGGCCCCACAGAATCCTGTCAAAAAAGCTAGGGCTGGCCAGGCTGACAATGCAAGGTGTCCATCTATAGCTACGACCAAACTGCATCCCAACATGGAAGGAGCACTGGCTTTACAGTCAAGAGTGCCTCTGTGTAGCCTGGAGCAGGTCATTTGCCTCTCCAGGTCTCCTGGGTGGCACAGGTGAGTGTAGCTTCTCCATGGGCCTAGTGTGGCTCGATGCATGTGAGAGCTCTAACATGTGTGTGCATCCAACGCATCTGGTCACTCAGCAAATGTTCAGGGAGTGCCCCCTGTGTCCCAGGCATGATTCTCAACTCTAGGGTTAAACCAATGAACTGAACAGGCGTCCCTAGCTCCCCAGAGCTTGCTTTGTAGCAGCAGGTGCTAGCAGAATTTTAACACTGCTCTAGAATCTGCTAGGACTGTTAGCTTTGGCCTCCTTCACAATTGATATGTGTTAGGTGTAGCTAAATTGACTTCAGGAACACTCCAAGTTTTGACACAGAATCATTAAGTACTTGTGCTGGAGAGAACCTCGAAGACAAGCTCCTTCCCTGACCCTTCCTTTGACAGATGGGAAACATAAGAAAGCCTGAGGGTGGGGTGTAGGTGACTTGACCAATTTAGAACCAGATGGGACAGAGCAGGCCTCAGACCCTACAACTGTGGGTCATGTGACTGGAAAAAGTAGGGCTGACTTCACCAGTATCACACAGTCTGACACAGCTACCACCTGGGCAAACAGACTGCATCGTGATATTGTTCAAGGGTTGCATTGGGCATGCCAGGTCCAGGTAAAGGCCAGGGCTGGTGGGGACAGCTTTGCTCCCTGAGGACCAGGCAGGCTCTGGTGGCTGGGGCAGAACAGAGAACAGGGTGCTTCTGCCTGCAAACTGCATCCTTATCCCCATTGTTGGCCCACCTGGGCCCCACACCCCTTCCCCAGCTCCAGGCTCACCTCCACTGCCCTTCAAAGACCAAACCTTGATGCCAATTAATTTGGAAATATCAAATATTTTACCCCATGATGGTTAGCTCCCTGGGTTTTTTAGGAAGCAGGGAAATTGAAGAAGGTATTCTTTTCTATTCTTTTCCTGTCAGTGCCCATACTATCCATGTAAAGGAGTTAGTTGGGGGCTGTACTCCCTTCTCCCACATATAGAATCACAGACTCTCCAATCTGGGACTTAGGGTCCTACACTCCCACAGCACAAGAAGAGAGACCGAGGCCCCCCCAAAGGACAGTGACTTCACCAAGGTTACATGGACATCCAAGGCAGGCTGAGGCCAAATGCAGGTCTCCTGGCTCCTTCTATCCTTCTAGAAGTTTCTATCATGTCCTATTAGAAGCCTATAAAAAGATGTTACATTACAAGCCCTGGCAGGTGTAGCTCAGTGAATTAAATATTGCCCAGTGAATCCAAGTGTCACTGGTTCGATTCCCAGTCAGGGCACATGCCTGGGTTGCAGGCCAAGTCCTCAGTAGGGGGCACTCGAGAGTCAAACACACATTGATGTTTCTCTCCCTCTCTCTCTCTCTCCTTTTCCCTCTCCCTAAAAATAAATAAATAAAATATTTTTAAAAGATGTTACATTATGAAACACACTCATAAAGTGGACCCACCCCTGAACCCACTTAGAAATCCAGAACTTAATCATTTATTTCTTTCATCTTCTTCCTCCCCACCCCCAGGAGTAACTCTTGTCCTGAATGTTAACTATCCCTTTGCCTTTTTAAAAATAATTTGATCACATATTCAATATGGCCCCAAGTTTTGCCTGGTTTGAGCTCCATGAAGGTATCATACTTCGTGTATTCTTGTGTGACATGCTTTATCATTTAATCATGTTTCTAAGATGTATCCTTATTGGTTGGTATGTGACATTCACTCACTGTCACTGCCAAATCATACTGCCTCAGATGGCTACACCACAGTCATCCCTTCAATGCTACTAGATACATCCTTATACGTCATGGTCCTATGTAGACTGTTCTCTAGAATGAATTCCCAACCTTGACTGTACCATCCTGGGGCGAGCTGATTCTGAGGGACCTCGAACACCAACATTGTGTCTCTTAACTCTGAGAAACCCTTCTGAACCTCTGATGCTTTGATTTTAGTCCCCCCCACCCCAAACAACCGGCTGCTATTGATGACAGCTGGGCTATTTTCAGATAAGTATGCCTTTCCTACAGGTATTCTTCCGAGCAGGCATCCTGGCCAAGCTTGAGGACATGCGGGATGAACGTCTAGCCAAGATCATGACAATGTTACAATGTCGGCTCCGGGGTTTCCTCATGAGAGTTGAGTTCAAGAAGATGCTGGAGCGAAGGTAGCAAACATGAACACCAATGGGACATGACCACTGAGGCCACACACATCCACACAGAATGACCAGGACCCCGCCACACGCACAGTGGTCAGCTTCATTAGTGACATGGTGCAGTGAGATGAGGGGAAGGGGCTGATGTCTCTGCTGGCCCAAAGAACCCTGTTTGGGGGCTGTATTAGTCTGCTAGGGCTGCCATAATGATGCACCACAAACTGGGTGCCTTGAAACAACAGTAGCTTATATTTGCATAGTTGTGGAGGTGAACAGTCTGAAATCAAGGTTTTGGCGGGCCATGCTCCCTCCGAAGGATCTACAGGAGGAACTTTTTTTGCCTCTTCCAACCGTGGTAGCCCCAGGCATTCCTTGGCTTGTGGCTGCATCACTCCAGTCTCTGCCTCCATCTTCATAAAGTCTTCTTCTCTGTTTGTGTGTCTTCACATCATCTTCTTTCTTTTTGTAAGGATACCAGTCATCTTGGGTTAGGGTCCTACTCTATTCCTTCATCTTAAAATCAGTAATTTTACATCTGTGAAGACCCTACTTCCAAATAAGGTCGTATTTATTCACAGGCACTGGGGTTTGGACTTTGGCATATCTTTTGGGAAGAGACACAATTGAGCTCATAACAGGGACCACAGAATATAAACCCTTCTCTCTACAGTATATAAGCCACTTTCACAGCTGTCTCGTTACTTGATCCATATAATGATGATGCTGTAAAGGGGTGGGGGAGGGCCAGCACCCCTGTTTTACAGATGTAAAAACTGAGGTCAGAAGAGTTAAGGAACTGGGGCAGGTTTCTGCAGAGTCAGGATCAGAACCCAGAAATCCTCATTCCAAACCCATGCCCTCAGAATCCTGTTTTTCAGCCATCTCCCTAAAACAGCAACCAGGAAGTAGTTCAGGCTTCCCTGCTTGACCTGTGGCTGACTCTTGCATGTTATAGTCATAGAATTAGTAATAATAATAATAATAATAATAATAATAATAGATAAATAATAACAGTAGTGAAGTCCTGATATCCAGCAGCAGGCCCTCTGTGACCCCAGCTGCAGACAGGGTCATCAGTCAGGGGCTGGGTGGTGGATGGCAGCGCAAGCCTGCCCAGGGCCTGGTGCACAGGAAGTCATTGGTAAATGACAACCAAAGGGAACTGCAAGGGACAAGAAAGAGTTGGTTCCAGAGACTACTGATATGTGGGATTTAGGGGCTAATGGGTGATTTCTAGTGAGGGAGCAGAAGGCGGAGAAATGCAGGAAAATCAGCCTCGTGCTGTCTGGGAGGAACCATCCTGACGCCTGCACTTTAACCCACGCAACCCCAAATTCTCTTCTGCAGAATTGGCCTGAAAGTCATCCAGCGCAACACACGCAAGTTCCTGGAGCTGCGTTTCTGGGGCTGGTGGAAGCTCTACAACAAGGTGAGAGCCAAGAGCCCAGCCAGCCAGGACTGCTGATGTCTGTGGGTTGGGAGCCTCAGTCCTAGGCAGACAGAGGTGCCTCTTGCAGGTGGAAAGCCACAGGTTGCTGCAGGGGCAGTCTGAAAATGAGACTGCCTTGGAGACAGAGGAGTCTAGCTTTCTTTCAGATGCGCTAATTACTCCCTCAGAAAAATCATAGTGTGTCTTCCCACCTTTCATTTCATTCCTTGAAATAAAATACACTTAGAATGGAGAGGGCCCCCTGCCCCTGAAAAAAGTAGGCTTGGCTATCAGTGCCTCACCCCTGGGGATGGAGGCATCTTCAACTCCTTTAGTGAAGTCCTTGGGTTCAGAGCTGGAGTGACCTCAAGAAATCATGAGATCTGATGTCTCATTTCCCAGACTCTTCCAAGATACCAGTGAGGGCAGTGTGAGTCAGCCAGGTGATGGGACTGCAGGTGCCCCAAGCAGCCAGGCCTCCCTCAACAAATGCAGGAGGCCATGAACCATCCTACTGCATGCAGGTTGAATCACACCGGATCATGACATCCCACGGAGGCCCGCATTGAGAGGGAAACACCAAGGGGCATGAGAGGAGGCCAGATGTAGGGATGCCACATTCAGAAGACAGGAGAACAGTTGTCTCATGGGGCAGCCACGTGGGGGATTAGGACAGGCTCCAGGTCATCCTGGTAGCTCTGGGCTCCCACAGCTCATGCAGAAGCTTCTTTCCCCTCCCATAGAAAAAGTATTTTCTAACAACTGGTGCTGACAACAGATTTAAAGGGACAGTAGTGAGTTCTGCATCCCCAAATTTGCCCACGCAAAGGCCAGTCTTCTCAAGGGTCTGAGATTGCAGAGGGTTCTAGGTGAGCATTTCTCAGTCAGCACCGGCAGTTCTATGACTGACCTTTTTTCTTTATATCAACTCACTCTTTTATTTTGAAATTTTTATTTTAAAAGGGAACTTATTTCCTTAACCTGCTTTCATCTCATCCTAGGCAAATGTTAACCATACAATTATGGATTTAAGTTCTTTTTCATTCAACAATTTTTTTTCAAAATTGTTTATTAAATTATTATTGTTAAAACTTTTTAAAGTAATTATGTAACAATAGAAATCAAAGGGTTTCAGTGCAGTGCTTGAATCCTTCTCACCTGCCCCCTTTGTGTACACATTACTGTTCGGGAGATCCCAGACCAAAGCACTTAAGGTCCCTTCAAGCAGAACATGTGTGACTACAGATGACAAGGACACAGAACCTGGAAACTGCCCTGTTCTTTACTAGAAAGTAAAACTTCTTTAATTAAATGTGCAGGGCAAGGTCCTATTCCAATGAGTAAAAACATACAATAAGAATCTTTTACTCAGTATACAGACTAAATGCTAATCTTATTTAACAAAGCCAGGTAGGATGAGTCCATTGAGAAAAACACATTTTTTAGTAGGCTTTCACCAAATAAAAAGTGTGATGTAGTTTCAAGTTGTGATGCTTACTATAACCCTTTTAGAACTTTGTCACTTTGGAGAACAGGCACAAGAGAGACAAAGAGACATGAAAAGACAGAGAAACAGAGAGATGGAGACAGGGAGAGGAAGAGAGAGATAAATATAGAGACAGAGAGAGAGGGGCGGAGACAGAGAGAGAGAGTCTGCTCAATGAGGGAGAAAGCTGAGGGAAAGCAGGCTGTGAGTGTAGCCAGGGCTCCAAGTACACACAGCTTACAGAACACACACACACACACACCTTACAGAACACACACACACGGCTTACAGAACAGATGTAAACACTGGGTGCAGCTAGCTGCTGAAGGCAATCTAACTTTGTGATAAATCTAACTCCTGGGATCAAAGAACATCCTGAGGACTGATCTTAAGCAAGGATGAGCCTTCTCTGTGAAGGCCAGAGTTGCTTTGACTTCTGTGGAGAAGGGCTCCTCCTCACAGCTGCAACCAGACCCCACTGGGAATATAAGACCAGTCTGGCAAAACACCCACAGCCCACCATCCAGCCCCCTAGCAAAGCCCACCCTCCTAACACTCTATGGTGTTGCTCACCACCCAGGTCAAGCCGCTCCTGAATGTGGCACGGCAAGAGGAAGAGATGAAGGCCAAAGAGGAGGAGCTGAGGAATGCCATGTCTAAGACACAGGAGCTGCTAAACAAGGTCAAGGAGATGGAGGAGAAGATGGCCACACTCAGCCAGGAGAAGAATGACCTCAACATCCAGCTTCAGGCCGTATGTGGGGCCTTGGGGGAAGGATGGGAGCTGGGGGTCTTGGCAGCTGTTCAGATCCCCAGGGTTGGAGGGAGAAAGAGCCTTCTGAGAATTACGGGCCTCCAGACTACAGGAAATTCCCAGCCTCTCTTTTCTTCATTGTAATGTCACCCTTGCCCAACTACCGAAAAGTCTCCATTAAATTTTTATTTGCCCACAGCAGCCAACTGGGCACACTCAGATATGCAGGGCCTGTGGGGATTGTCCAGACCTGGGGCCACAATATGTGGTGGGAAGAGGCCCTGCAGTGAGCATGGTTCTGCCAAGGGACTGTGGGAACTTGCTCTCTTTCCCTCCCTTTCCTTGCCTGTCAAGTAAAAGAATGGCAGAGAGAACAAATGACCCAGTTTCCACGGGTGCCTGACTCAACGCTCCTTCACCCCTGCATTCCAATATGGTGCCTGCAGTCACTTCCATGAACAGTTCACCAAGGGTCCTTCTCTGATTTTACCCTCACAAACACCCCTTAAGATGCCTCATTTTTATGTGTATCCTGCAGGGTAGAAATCTCAGTTTGACCAACATTTAGAGACTTCATCGAGGTCCAAGCCCATCAGCAGAAAACCCACAACTGGGAGGGGTCCAGTTCCATCTTGGGTCCTTCCTGCTCAACATTGTTTCTTCACATCCTCTTGACACCCTGGAGAAGTTTCTCAAGCCAAGACCCTTATCTTATGTTTGGGAAGACTGAGACTGAGTAAAACCACAATAATAAAAGAACCTGCCATTTACAGAAGCACCTCATGTGCCCCATCCCTTTAAACCTCACAGTGATTGTTTCCCTTATTTTGCAGACAAAGATCTGAATTTCAGTAAAGTCGTGCTGTGAACCAAAAGTTACACGGCTGGTCTGGTCTTCTGCCTCTGTGGCCAGTTGCTGTTTTACACCACTAGGAGAACCTAGTAGACACCCAGGTTGTCCCTCCTCTGCCACATATTGCCTGTGTGACTTTTGACAGCTCCACCTCTGTTAAAAGTTTAAGGTTCATCTGATCACCTGGGATCTTGTTAAAATGCAGATTCAGGTGCAGGCAGATCTCAGGAGGGGACCAAGATTTGCACCCTTACCAGTTCTCAGGGGCTGTAGCTGGTCTAGGGATTGCACTCCTGCACTACTCTCTGTCATGAGGAGGAGCTCGGAGCTAGCCCAGCACAGCCCAAGGACACATTTGTTTGGGGCCTGTCAGGCCAAGGACTGTCCACCATCTTGGTCCCCTGCGGGTGCCTGGACCCCTGACTTCGACTGGGGCTCTTTCTTTCATCAGGAACAAGAGAACCTAATGGATGCTGAGGAACGCCTGACCCAGATGATGAAGACCAAAATGGACCTAGAGAGCCAGATCTCGGACATGCGGGAGCGGCTAGAGGAAGAGGAAGGCACAGCTGCCTCCCTGAGTGCCACCAAGCGCAAGCTGGAGGGGGAGCTGAGTGACCTGAAGCGCGACATGGAGGGTCTTGAGACCACACTGGCCAAGACAGAGAAGGAGAGGCAGGTGAGGAAGCCCTGGGTGCAACCACACTCCTCTCAGGGCCAGGGAACCTCCAGTCCACTCACCCTGCAGGGTGACACACCTGGAGCCTGCACAGCAGTGCTTCCCAGGACCCTAGCCACCAGCCACGTGGGGTTATTTTAGCTTAATTCAATATAATATAAAATGTGGTTCCTCAAAATTGGCTAGTCAATGTAGCTGCATTTTGAGTGCTCATCAGCTATACATGGCCAGTGCTACCATGTTGAACAAAGCAGACTGAGAATGTGTTCGTTGTTATAGAAAGAGAAGCTAGACAGAGAAGCTAAGGGGTCTGAGAACTGTTCCCATCATGGTGCCATCCAGACTCAGCCCCGACTGGTTCTCCTCAAGCCCGGGACTCCAGGCATCTGCATTAGCCTGCTGCCCACATGGCCTCCCTGGCCCCTCACAGAATGTTCTACAGCACCATGTCCACCCTTCCTACCTTCCCAAAAGCAACCCTATCAGTGTAGTGCGGCTACCTGCTGCTGCTGGATTTCTGCCCAGACAAGCAGTTGCTGCCCCTCCAAGTGGCTCCAGGGGGATCCTCTAGCTCCTGACCATCTGGCTGACCCTTGGCCCCAAGGCCCACTTCCTACCCTCGTAGGTGGTTGGGGTCCTTGAACATAGGGAGGTAGACGTGACCAAACCCATGCCTCTCCAGCTCTGATATATACTCAAACCATCGGGATCCTAATAAGATGCAGGTTCTGGGATGGCAGGTCTGGCAGGGCCCCAGGATCCACATTTGTAACACACTCTTGGTCAGTGCCACAGCTGACCTTCAAGGACCAGGCTCTGAGTAGCAAAAGCATGAACTGGTAGTTCTCGCTGCTCTCCTCAACCCCAAGATTCTGACTTGGTTGGATGGGGAGTGCCCTGGGTGTTGGCATTTCTCAGGCTCCCAGGTGACTCTAGAGTACAGCTGAGTCAAGCACCCTGTCTCAGAACAAGAGCCTCCCCCCACCAGAGGGTGTTCCCATCCTTAAAGACCTGTCTCTCCCCCACCCGGTTTCCAGGCCCTGGATCACAAGGTCCGCACCCTGACCGGGGACCTCTCACTCCGAGAAGACTCCATCGCCAAGCTCCAGAAGGAAAAAAGGGCCCTGGAGGAGCTGCATCAGGTAAGCACCGCCCACTCCTCCCCTTGGCAAAGCAGGCAGAGCTCAGAGACTGGAGACTGTGGTTCGAATCCCAGCTTTGCCACCCCTCAGCTAGGGGCCCTCAGGGAATTTACAGACTCCCTAAATCTCAGTTCCCTCATCAGTGCAGTGGGCATGGTCACATGTTGATGCCTTTCTTCCAGGTTTTTTGTAAGTGGCACAACCATATAATTTATCACCAAAACTAAGACAGTTTTGAGAGTAGAAGGGGGGCAGCAGGCAGGAGTCAGGATGGCCCCAGGCACCCTGGGAGGTGTGATCCTCAGAGTCATGAGGATGAACTGGGGCATATGGAAGTGTCCTGAGCTCTAAAGCACCAGTGAACCCTGGCATATTGCTGCAACAACATGCATGAGGTCTTGAGGTCACGGGGAAACCCACCTGACTGTTATGGGCTCAGACTCCTAAATGCAGAGCCAGCTCTGACCAGCACCAGTGCTGACTATGGTGCAGGGGGCCTCCCAGCTCCAGAAACACAGTGGCAAATAGCGAGTTGAAGCTCAGAACTAGACAGTGAACCCTCATTTCCATGTTTTCTGACTCCTGAATCCACAACACACCCTCTGAGCTGCCCCTGGAAATACCTCCCCTTAGACTGTGATTCTCACCTCCATCACACCAGAGCCTCTTTCTATAACAAATACAACCAGTTCTCACTGTTTGAGGGAGTTACATTCTATAAACTCATCACATACACCAAATTAGCAAATACTGATGTTCATTTGGTTCCTGCAAGCCTCTGATCACAGCACTTTGCCAACCAATCAATAATACCCATACAATACAATCAATACATTAGGTTGTTGTGTATGTGTCTGCTTAAAGATGCTTTGTTTAGTGCCTGTTGTTGATTTCTTAACATTGAACCCTCAGTCAACTGTACTCCATCTGAAGCCTGAATGAAGCTTATCTAATACACAGTTTTCTCCATAAAGCACATCAAATCTCTCGTGCTTAGGAACACTAGACAGCACCGTTTTGGGGTGCCATTTTAAACAGTGAAATCACCCCCAAAAGCACAAACATGTGAAAAACGTGACACTGGGTGGACTGAAAGGAACACATGTTTGCAGTATGAGCTGGAACAAGAAGGCAGCGCATCATGTCATTTGGCCTCAGCTGAAAACTGCAGGCAACTCAAATTTTTCACCAATCTGCCCATGTCTGTGAATGACTGTGAAAGCACCTTGAGTATTGATTTGGGGATTACAAATAATTTTAGCAAATAGGTAAATTGGCAGGTAGATAATCCACAAAAAATAAGATCAAGTATTTTGGAAGGCTCTCTTACTATCCTGAAATAAAAATTATAATGATATAAATAATACATAACTTCAAAAAATCAATAGAGTGCCTACCCCTTAATATAAAGGAGAAATAAATGGAAAATAATGTATGATAGATAATGGGGTTGAACATGTGTAAAAGGTCAGGCAGATCAAGCAGAAGAAAATATGAGCAGTGGCTTGTCTGCCGGAGCCCATCTGTGACCGGCTCAGGAGCAGGTGCTGGTGACCCAGATAGCAAAGTGTGGCTGCTGTCACTCATGCAGTTTAGCCAAATGGTGAATAACTCTTGGGGAGATTTTGATAACAGCACATAAATCTCTTCTCAGTTTTCATGGCAGGTTGTTCTGTAAGAATATAGTGTGTACTAAATGAAAAAGGTTTTAGAGTTATATGTAATAAGTGGTGGTGGGTTCAGAAAAGGATAAATGGTTGTTTTATTTACATGAAAGCCTGGGTGGGACATCAGGCGTGTGGGCTGCAGGATTATTCTTCGTGGTGCTGGATCGTCCAGAGCAAGGCAAAATGTCCAGTGTGCCTAGGACTACTCACTAGGGCCAGTGTGGTCCCCAATCACTGCAACAACCAGCAGGCTCCCCACCCAGATTTTCATATGGCCTGTGGAGAACCAGAGCCCTGCTACTGACCCGAGGGCCTACCTGCTGCTGACGGTGCTCGGGTCTGCCCTGGCCTCACCCAGCACCTGGGAGCAGCTGCTCAGTAGCTAGTCATTGCAGTCCCCTCAGCTCAGCTCAGAAGTGATGGCAGAGAACTAGGTCTGCTCAGCTGCTCCTGCATCATGGGACACACATCTGTATCTTTCCTTCCAGAAAACCCTTGATGACCTGCAAGCTGAGGAGGACAAAGTGAACCACCTGACCAAGAGCAACAGCAAGCTCAACACCCAGATCCATGAGGTAATGCCCCACGGTTGGGCCAACAGCTTAAGGACCAGGTCCATATGGGAGCACAGGGTCCTCATATACATTTTGGGAACTGGACTGACACGTCCCTGCCCTCCCCCGCCGGAAGTGTGGGCCTTTCTGTTGCCACAGCTAAGGAACCAGGCCCAGTCTCATTCCTTCTTGTGTTCTGACCTGAGACTCCCCCCTGCTCTACTTTCTCTTGCTTTTCTTATTTCCACAGCTGGAGGATAACTGGGAACAGGAAAAGAAAATCCGGGCGGAGGTGGAAAAGGCTCGTCGGAAAGCTGAGAGTGACTTGAAGATGACCATTGACAATCTCAATGAGATGGAGCGGTCCAAGCTAGATCTCGAGGAGGTGGTGAAAAAGTATGCCCATGTGGTCTTTCATTTCATCTGTAACAACAGTGGCAATATCTAGCACTTTGTGGATGGTCCCAGGCACCAGGCACTGTGCTGAGGGCTTCACGGGTGTCCATGCCTGTCGCCAGCACTTCCTATGTGCCAGGCAATGAGCCCAGCATGGAGGATATAGGGAGAAAGGGGTAGGTGCTTCCCTGACTGCAGGGAGCGCCCAGCCTCAGACAGGGCCTATTGAATGATGAAAAGGAGACTGTTATGAAGCAATGCATGCACCCCAGAGGGTAGAAAGTTTGTAGAAATCTATATGCTGGGTTCTCAAAGATCACAAGTTGAAGGGGTATTTTACCAATATCTCTCTGGCAATAGCATAAAGGAAAGGTGAGGTGGAGAAAAACTAAAAGCAGGAAAACAATTGGAAAGCTACTGCAGTAGTCCAGGCACAAACTTGAACTAAGTAAGAGGCTGAGAGGATGGAGACAAGGAGTCAGGTAAGGAAAAAGGAGTAGAATTTGGACAATGCATCTTCGAAGTACCTTTTTCTAAGGCAGTTTTAAAGCACCACAGACCACCATGAGGTGCAAATGCAACAAAACCTGCATCTCAGCACATTTCTTCTGCAGCACCCCTAGAAGGTGCATGTGACCTTGCCCACCCTCTGCACCCACTTGGTCTGTCCTCTTAAGTGTTCACACGTGGCTCCTTGACACATGGAACTCACACCTCAGAAGGAGACAGCCTTTTGTGGAAAGGTTTTTGGAGGAAAATTTCCCCTAAAAAGGCAAAGCATTAATGTGGTTCTGGAGCCTCTAGAATGTAAACTGCACCAGAGCAGTGATTTCTGTCTAGTTTGTTCACTGACATAAACACATATCAAATTAATAAATGCATGAGTGAAATAATAAGTGAATGAAAAGCTCGTGGAACAGATTGTGGAACTCTATAGGATGAGGCCTTCTGTGCTGTCATCTCCAAGTGCTAGGGGTTAGGGGGCAAGTAGTTTTCAGCAAGTTTAAGACCTCCTCTGGCAGCCCCATCTCTGTTCACTGGCCAGCTTGCGGGTCTATCCTCCAGGCTTTTTTCCTCAGGAGATCAAACCTTCTTTTGCAGGAGGGATATGGAAATCAACTCCGTCAACTCTAAATATGAGGATGAGCAGTCTCTGAATTCCACACTGCAGCGGAAATTAAAGGAACACCAGGTGTGTCCAGGATGGAGAAGATTGAACTCACTGTTTGAGCTTCGCTCCCCTGTCCCCTTTGCTCACATCAGCAGATCGCCTGCTATGTTCTCCTGAGGAGCATGACTGCCACAGAATCCTCAGACAATGACCCATGTTCACCTCACTCAGGGTTAAACTCAAAGTCCTTACAATGGTTACAAGGCCCTCTACAATCTAGCCCCTGCTCCTTCACTGACCTCATCACCCACCATTCCCCCCATCATGCTGTCCAGCATGCTGGCTCCTTGAGGGGACTCACAGATGTCTCCCTCCTGCTTCAGGGCCATTGGTCCCTCTGCTTTTGATAGTGTCCGTTATATGTTTAGCTCCCTTCCATTACCTGCATTTTAAAAGGCCAGTGGGCCCTGGCTCATGTGGCTCAGTGGATTGAGTGCTGGCCTGTGAACCAAAGGGTCACCGGTTCAATTCCCAGTCAGGGCACATGACTGGGTTGTGGGCCAGGTCCTCAGTAGGGGGCATGTGGGAGGCAACCACACATTGATAGTTCTCTCCCCCTCTTTCTCCCTCACTTCCCCTCTCTAAAAATAAATAAAATCTTTAAATAAATAAATAAATGGTCAAGTAGCTAAGTTTCTAACTTTACAGGGAAAGATGACCGCCCCCCCCCAACCCTCTTCTTCTGTTTATTTGTCTGGTAGGCCCGAATTGAGGAACTGGAGGAAGAACTGGAAGCTGAAAGGGCAATGAGAGCCAAGGTAAGAGATATACTTCTTCTACCTTTCTTGAGTCAGAGGACCTAATGTCAGCTACAATCCAACCCTAAGCAAAAACAGAGAGGACAGGTTTCCAGTTGAAAGGCTTCATTGTTTCTTGAGCACCTACTGTGTGCCAGGCACTGTGCTACACATGGACATTGATTATAACATGTGATGTGAGACCGAGGAGAGGAGGCTGGTTCTGCCTGGGGCAGGTGAAGGAGGCAACATTAGCCTGAGGACTCGAAGATTGAATTCAACAGACTGAGGCAAGGGGGGTTTCTGGGAAGAGAGGATGAAATACCACCTACCTGCACAGGTGCAAAGGTGTCAAAGGAAAATCAAAGAGTGGAGGGAGGGTTGAGGGCACAGATCCTACAGAAATGAGGTCAGAAAGCTGGTGGGCAAAAAAATCACAAGACACCTAAACTCCAGATTCAGCCAAACTGGGCTGGGGGGTGGGATGGGCACGAAGGCCCACCCAGTGCAGGGAGAAGGACTGACAGCCTCCTTCACTAAGCACGTAGGGTGGCAGAGGGAGTGCGGAGATCCCCAAGTGCAGGCTCCTGGCGTCACAGACACCTGCAGGAAAAGGGGCTCATGGATGGCTTCAGTCCATGTCATTCACTCTCACCCCAGGTGGAGAAACAACGCAGTGACCTGTCCCGGGACCTCGAAGACCTCAGCGACAGGCTAGAAGAGGCTGGGGGAGCCACATCTGCTCAGGTACCATCCTTGGGGGCCCTGGGAACCCCAATTCCTGCCTGCCTACCAGGAAAAAAGTGCTGGATGATGAATAGTGGGATAAAGACCAGCCAGTTTTTGTTGAATTCCTGAGGCCAGCATGAGGAGAAGCCCATTAGTAATAAAGAGTAGGCAAGAGAGGGGCTGGTTTGGTCCACTTCCTTTTGGAGCTCCTTAGTTTAGCAGCACTGATGGAAGCAGGGTTTGGATTGAACGCAGAGGGTGGGTGTTCTAGAATGGTGTAATAAAGAAAATCTGAGGTACTACAAGGCCAGAAGATGAGGAGGCGTGCTACTGAAGACATACAGCTGACCCTTGAACAACACAGGTTGGAACTACATGGGTCCACTCATACACAGCTTTTTCTCAATTGACTATAATTAATTGACCTGTGCAGTTAAAACCTACATGGTTTAAGGGTCAAGTATAGTTTGTTACAGTTCCCAAGAAGAGGGGACATACCAGGCAGAGCCACACAGAGAAGTACCTGGGTCAGTCAGGAGGCAGAGGGAGGGGGAATTGTGGGCAAGAGCCTCTATTATGGTTTCTAAGGAAGGAACGACCAAGCCTGGGAGCAGGCTTAGGTTGGCTAGTTCAGATGATTTCAGAGGGCATAGGGGCCAACTCCAGTTGTCTGGTACCTGGCCCTGGGTGATTAGGGCAAGTGGATAGTGGCTGAGAGTATGAGAGCCATATGTAAAGGAAGGGGTTGGGGGTGTGGGCTCTAGATTAGTTAGTTTGTCATTGAAATTGAGTCATTTGCTATGTCTAGGGATTAGTTTATTTGGGGAGGGGGCCATCTTTTGGAAGTCAGCAAAGGCTCAGAAGCCAGAGCACCAGAATACAGGAAATAAAGACAAGATTAATATGGTGGGGTGACCCCACACTCTAAGAGCACCCACTAACAGGCAAATGGGGGCTGGAATCCGAACCGTGCCTCCTGGGGTGGAATGTATGTTCCTCCAGTCACATGAAGGTATCATGAAGACCAGCAGAAGCCACATGGCACTCTCCTAGTTTGATATAGTTGGCTATCTTGCAAATGTGGCCCTGGGACAGAGCAGAGAGCAGAAATAGAGTCTCTTATCACTGGGAGGCTGATCATCTCTTCCTGTGGGCCCCCGGATTCCACGTCCTGTGCCAGCATCATCCTGGCCACAGTCAGCTCCTTCAGGAGCTGGTCTGAATCAGCTATCCAGCTTTGGTAGGATCCTGGCAGAAAACAAAGTCATCCCAGATAGTTTGAATGAGGGGCTTTAACAAAGGGACTACCTCCGGCAGTGCAGGGAGTTAAGAGAACAACAGGGAGCCATGAAAGCAAAAGCTGTGGATGAGGGGCTGCCTGGTGGGTTCCTTCTGAAGGCTCTGAGGCAGGACTGTTCTAGACCCCTCTCCCAGCTCCTGATGGTTTGCAGTCGATTTCTGCTGCTGCTTGCTTGTAGCAAATCATCCAATTTCTGCCTCTGTGGTCACATGGCCTTTACCTAGTGTGTCTCTCTGGGTCCAAATTTCCCTCTCATTATAAAGACAACCAGTCATCAGACTAGGGCCCACCCTAATCCAGTATGACATTTCAACTGGTTTGCATCTGCAAAGACCCTGTTCCCAAATAAGGTCACATAAGGTATTGGGGTTGAGATCTGAACATATCTTCAACACACAACACTATCTAAAATCCTATGGGCAGCCCACCTAGAAGCTTAGGATTGATGTTTCAGTCAGGACATCTCTTTAGCGGGGTGCAGGAATGTCAGAGGACCATTGATCAGGTGGGCAGTATCCACCCCAAGGAGACCAGTGCCAGCCAGTCCTGCTAAGCCTTATTACCGCTCTACCCCAGATTGAACAGAACCGCAAGCGAGAGGCGGAGCTGCTGAAACTGCGGCGGGAGCTGGAGGAGGCGGCCCTGCAGAGCGAGGCAACGGCCTCCACACTGCGCAAGAAGCACACGGACTCCATGGCCGAGCTGACGGAGCACGTGGAGAACCTGCAGAGGGTCAAGTCCAAGCTGGAGAAGGACAAGCAGGTCATGAAGGCAGAGATTGACGACCTCAACGCCAGCATGGAGACTGTGCAGAAGTCCAAGGTGAGGGAAGCCCCGCCCCCAGAGCCAAGGGAAGGTGTCTAGGCATTGGCTCCTGCACAGATATTTCCTGAGCCCATAGCAGGTCCCAGTCATGTTTTATCCAGAACCAACGTGAACCCATCATAGACCCCCACCAACTGTGTATATAACTTTGACCAAGTCACATAACCTAATTGTGCCTCAGTTTCCTCCTATGTAAAATGGGAATAACAATAATCCCTACCTCATAGCACTGTTGGGAGGTCTATAAAAGTTCTTGGCACATAAGAAAAACTCAATAAATGTATACTATAAAGATTACTACCACATTAATATGAATATATCCTCAAGGAGCTGGAAACCTAGGAGGCTGCACTAGGGGAACTCAGATGTAAGCAGGAAGGACTTGGCCTGGGTTCCCCTAGTACATGCGGCCTGGCCCCATTTCCCCACCGAATGCACTCTTCCTGAGCAGATGAATGCCGAGGCCCATGTCCGAAAGTTGGAAGACAGTTTATCAGAAGCCAATGCCAAGGTGGCTGAGCTGGAGAGAAACCAGGCAGAAATCAATGCCATCAGGACCCGCCTCCAAGGTGAGTTCAGTCCCCACTGCAGCTTCCTGAGGAAGAGTTCAAGGAGTGGAAGAGGGATCTGCAGGCACACTGAAAGAATACCTAGGTTGTCTCTCCAGAGCTTTCTTGGTTTTGGAAAATTCACATCCTCTGTGATGAGACGAGGAGAATTTATTTCACCCTGAGTGTCCCAAGTCACAGTTTGACAGGGTAAAATAGAGAACCAAAGCAGTTCGCCCAAGGAGGGGAAGATAGGGAACCAAGCAGGGTAAAATAGGGTATCCTTTCCCAAGCATCCTGTGAGATCAGCAGGAGGGGCAGCCATACTGACACTTTATAAATGTTTTAAAACATGACCCACATACTAACGTAAAGCAAACATGTGTAACTAATCAGGAAACCAGAAGAATAATGCTGCCTTTGAAGAGCCCAAGGGGCTGAGATTTACTGATACATAGTCAGCAGGGAGAGGAAGACTTAAGGAACTTTGCTAAGTTAGATACAAAACTGGCCAATGTCCTACAGGACAACAATACTGCAACCTCTGGGTTTGGTTTTGGTTTTCGTTTTCACTTTCTAATAGAAGAACTTGTTTACATCTCTGGGACTTAAATAATTTGGAACTTACCACTATACATAACTTTGTAGAGGCTGGCTTTAACCAGCACAAACACTAAGTCAAACCAAGGTGCACTCCCTGAGAGAAGTTAACACTCCTTGGGTGAGCTAGTTAGACAAGCTCCGCTGTGACAGCAGAGAACCTGCGGGCATCCTTCAGCCTCCTTTCCCACATCCTGAACACATGTGAAAATCAATATCCCCACTGGACAGATGAGAAAAGTGAAGCTCAGAGAGATGAAGTGACAAAACTAATGACTTGCAGAGCCGACCCAGAAGCCCTGATCTTCCTTTTTGACTCATGCACGTCTTCCTGGCCTCTGGCCCCAGCGATCAGTCCACAAATGACAGGAGTGTGGCAGGTTCTGGGACTGTGACAAATACAGTTTAGAAAGTACACACTCTACCCCACTGTCTTCTCCAAACTCCTTTGCTGTATCTCCGGCCAGGGATCAGGTCTTCATTAAAAGAAGCCTTTTACTCCATGCAAGCACTAGGGTGTTGGCAACTCTGGGGAACTTGCTCCACTCCTGGGATGATTTAATTGGGCTGGCTGGTGTGGTGGTCACTGTGCTCCCCACTCCAGCTCAGTCGGCCACACTGCCATACTCACAGGGCACTTTGGGGGCACTGCCCTGGGGGACCCTAGCATCTAGGCTGGGGAGCCAGATCTTCATCCAATATTTCCCCCATTTTCTTCTTACCCAGCTGAAAATAGTGAGCTGAGCCGGGAATATGAAGAATCGCAGAGCCGACTCAATCAAATCCTGCGGATGAAGACCTCGCTGACATCGCAGGTGGATGATTACAAGAGGCAGCTGGATGAAGAGTCCAAGGTTTGTTTGGGGGTGCGAGTGGGAGAGCTGCCTCCTTGAAGAAGGTTATAGATTATGAAGATATAGAAGGAACATAAAAAATATTCAATGCACTAGCAAGTAAAAAAGTTAACTACGAAACAGAAGTATGCTATGTGTATGACAAAGTGAAATTATATATCTTGTGGATGGTAATTGGAAAAAGACAAGGAAAGTAAACCCTGATGACTAGGGTTATGGAATCATGTGTCTTTTCCCCCCTTTACTTGTTGCACTTTTGAGCCAGCATTCTAAACATCTAAGTGCTGGCCTGGGGTGGGGGAAGCGTGGAGAGATCAGTAGGCCTCTGACAGGCTCATGTGGTGCCCACAGTCTCGCAGCACAGCTGTGGTGAGTCTTGCAAACACCAAGCACGACCTGGACCTGCTGAAGGAACAGCTGGAGGAGGAGCAGGGAGGCAAGTCGGAGCTGCAGCGCCTCGTGTCCAAACTCAACACTGAGGTGACCACCTGGAGGACCAAGTATGAGACCGATGCCATCCAAAGGACAGAGGAGCTGGAAGAGACCAAGTGAGCTCACCCTGTGCCGGGACAGGGGGGAAGGCCAAGTGGGTGGGTGGGTGCTGGGGATCTCACCATTAGCCACAGCTGAGGCCAGGGCCGTGCCCGGGAGAAGGTTGTTCACTGGCTCCTCTTAAAGGGGGGATGAATGTCTGCACAGGGGAGCCCACTGCCTACACTGCCCGCCTTCAGATACCATCCTCAAGTGCTCTCTCACCTACATCCTCTGCCTTGAAGTGCTCAGGCTCAGACAGGGAAGTCAGAAGCAGGGACTCTTGGTCCGAGCAGGGCTTCTCTGCCTCTGAAGTGTGTAGGAAGCCTCCACAGTCCCCCCTGGGTGTGGGAGGTGGACTCTCTGTGATACAGGCAGTACACAGACCACACTCAGTGGCAAAGGTTTCCACTCTGCCTTCCCTCAGCTCTGTGGTGAATGTCTTCAAGTCCTTTGAGCTTTCTTCCTCATCCACAAACTAGAGTGCTTGACGGGCCTGAGGAAATAAAACTGGATATGCTGTGAATGTGGCCCTCAGCTGCCCTCTTGCATAAGAAGAGGCTGCTTGGTTGCCCAGGGGCCCACACACCCAGGGAAGCCCTACGTGTGAGCCACCCTGTGCCAGGCAGGAAGGGGACCCCAGCCTGCTTGCTGTGCCTTCCACTCACTGGAATTTGTGCTGACAGGACAGCAATAACCACAGTGCCTTCCAGCTGACACAAATCTTTTCTCTAAAATCTCTTCATATATTGAGCTTAAATCTGCCTTCCTGTAGCTCCCACCTCCTGCCTTCCAGTCCTTTTCTACTTTCTATTGCGAGCTGCCTGCTCATACTCTGGGCTAAACCTAAATCTCTGTCCCTCACCCCTCTCTGCCTGGTACTTCTTCCCCAGACACACACACACAGGGCCATTGTCCTCCCTCCCTCGGGTCTTTGCTCATCTGTCCCCTTCCCTGCTTTATTTTCTCCACAGTACTGTGTCCACCTGCTGCGTATTGCCTGTCCCGGTCTAGAACAGAATTAACATAAGGACAGAGATCTTGGAGTCTCTTATTCACTGCTACTTCCCTAATGCCTAGAACAGGGGTGTCAAACTCATTCTCCCCAGGGGCCACATCAGCATCATAGTTGCCTTCAAAGGGCCGAATGTAATTTTAGGACTGTATAAGTGGAACTACTCCTTAACAGTTAAGTGAGAGTTTTGCGCTGCCGCCGGGTAGAAACAAGCTGCTGGGCTGGATAAAACAAGGTGAAGGGCTGGATTTGGCCTTCGGGCCTTGTGTTTGCCACCTGTGGGCTAGAACAATAGTTGGCACAGAAGTATTTGTTGAAATAATGAATGGACAGTGGTTGCTTCCTCTAAACACTCTACAGTCTGTCTGCATCTTTTCCATCATGACGCCAGATCTCAGCGCCACACCCCGGGCCCCCCTGCCTGTGGGCTCCTATGTTTCCTTGATAGCCCCTCTTGCCCTTGTTCACAGGAGGAAACTGGCCGCCAGGCTCCAGGAAGCAGAAGAGACAGCTGAAGCTGCCCAGGCAAGGGCTGCGTCCCTTGAGAAGAATAAACAGAGGCTCCAGGCAGAAGTTGAGGACCTCACCATTGACTTGGAAAAGGTCAGAGGGTCAAAAGTTCAAAGGCTGCCTATTTGCCAGATCCAGGGGCCTACTGGGATCTGGATGAGACTTGGCACGTGTCTGGGGTGATAGGGAAGAAACAGTGGCCCAAGAGGATGAAACACAGGGTTTGTATACAGGCTCACTAGACACAGGCTCCTGCTTGAGTATGTGTTTACATATACTCATAATTCTAAGATCTTCACACTCAACAAGCCACTATTCAAATAGATCCGTGACAAGGATAAAACAGTATCAGTAAGTCATGTAACATATTGTCCCTGTTCCCTTTTCTCTCACAGAAACCACATCCCACACAGTTCGTATGGCTAAATATTCCTCTTTGCATCCCTGATTCAGACTGATTTGCCCATCTCCAGCCAAATTAAATAAGATTTCCAGTGCACACACCAACCTGGCCTGGGTCCAGACAGGACCATTGTTTCACGCCAGCTGTGAGGGGCTGAGAGAGAAACACATTGCAGGGAATTGGGTGAATGCCATAAATCTGGCAGGGATGTTGTAGCTCAGATTTCTCATTCTATACCTGAAAAAATTCTAGCCTAGGAAGATAAGGTAGACCACCTGAGGCCACATCTAGTAGCAGCAGTTTCAGAACTGGTATGTAGCTCTTGCCTGTCTCCCTAGTCTGTGTTTATGCCAGAAATGTTGAATTATATCCCAATGCCCACGAAGTCTGTGGCCATCAGAGTCCCTGGGGAAGGAGAGCAAAGAAGGGAGGGAGCAGAAGGAGGGGAAAGGGGCAGAAAAGTCAGGCCCTCAGAGACTACCCCTACCTCTCCCTAGGCCAATGCCGCAGCTGCCGCCCTGGACAAGAAGCAGCGGGTCTTTGACAAGATGCTGGCTGAGTGGCAGCAGAAGTGTGAGGAGCTGCAGGTGGAGCTGGACAGTTCGCAGAAAGAGTGCCGCATGTACATGACTGAGAGTTTCAAGATCAAGACAGCCTATGAGGAGTCCCTGGAGCACCTTGAGTCAGTGAAGAAGGAGAACAAGACTCTGCAGGGTGAATCTAAGAGCAGGCGGGTGGGGCTGCAGGGGCAAAGACACAGGCAGGGCCTCCTTCCTCCCCCCAAAAGAGCACATCATGGGTTAGCATTTGGCACACAGTAGATGCACAATAAATGTTTGTTGACTGGCTGGCATGCACTTTGTAGAAGCACTTGAGCATTCAGTAATATAACTTCAGGCAGGTGAGTTACTTAAGTTTTCTGTGCCTTAGTTTCCTCATCTGTAAGATGGGGAAATAATACTGCCTTCCTTGTAAGGTTGGTATACCTATGAAATATGATAAAATATGTCAAGTCTTCATGTAGCAGAGTAGCTGCCACAAATAAGGGCTCAATAGATTTTATTCGAGCCCTGACATCTGTCATATGTAAATAATAAACATATGCATACATATTTATTACATATAAGTTTTGGGCTGGAATTTGAGATGTGGGGGTACTGTGTGGAGAGTGTCTCTAAGAAAGGAAAGCCTTGCACATAGAACTGACAGACCCTGGGAGTCCTAGGCACTGGCCCTAAAGCTACTCCATGCTTGTTTACTCTTCTCTGGACTTCAGCCTCTCACCAATAAAAAGAGGAGCTTGGATCCACTGTTCTCCAATGTTCAAGCCCTGATGCTCCATGAGTCTATGACTTGAAGTGTATGGCTTCTCTTTTGATAGAGTGAGGCTAGGAGTGCCTGCTTCTGGCCCCAGTGCAGAAATGTCTGTGCCACATGCCACGACCCTGGGATGCTCATGGTCCTCATGTGCCTTATTAACAAGAATATTTTTTTCTCAGAGGAGATAAAGGAGCTGATTGATCAGCTGGGTGAGGGAGGAAGGAGTGTGCATGAGCTGCAGAAGTTGAAGAAAAAATTGGAGATTGAAAAGGAAGAACTCCAAGTGGCCCTGGAGGAAGCTGAGTCTTCCCTAGAGGTAACCTCATGGCTGTTTAGAGATCTTTGGGGGCTGAATACTTGGCCAGGGACCACACACACGCTTAGCCAGAAAGACTGATGTTTACATTCCTGGCAGGTTGAAGAAAGCAAGGTGATTCGAATTCAGCTGGAACTGGCTCAGGTTAAAGCTGACATCGACCGAAGAATTCATGAGAAAGAAGAAGAATTTGAAGCTACAAGGTATGACACTGAAAGGATGGGAGGCTGACTTTGGTAGCATAATACAGCAGAGCCCAAAAACCTGGACTCTGCCACCTACTGGTCATGTGACCTTCGGCAATTTCGTTGAACCTCAGTTTCTGCACCTACTACATGGTAATTATGTAGATGGGGTTTACAAACACTTTGAAATGTTGTATGTTAGTGATTCATCATGAAAGTCCATGAGATAATAATCCATTTCAAAAATGAGCAAAGGACTTAAATAGACATTTCTCCAAAGAACATATACGGGTAGCCAATAAGCATGTGGAAAGATGTTCAAGATCACTAGTTATTAGGAAAGTTCAATCAAAACTCTAATTGCTGTATTTTTCCATGTATAATGAGCACCCACATTTTTGTGTGCATTATACATGGGATTATTTTAGCCATTATTATACCCGTGGTATGTAGTCATTATACCTATGTATAATGGGTATCCTTATATTTCCCTAAAAATTTTGGGCAAAAAAATGCACATTATATATGGAAAAATACAGTAGATGCCACCTCACACCCATTACAAGGCTACTGTCCAAAAAACAGAAAATAACAAGTGTCGATGAGGATGTGGAGGAACCGGAGCCCTTGTGCACTGCAGTGGGAATGTACAATGGTGCAGCTGCTGTGGGAAACAGTGCGGGGATTCAAAAGTGGGCAAAAGACTTGAATAGACATTTCTCAAAGAATTTAAAATAGAATTACCATGTGATCTAGCAATTCCACTTCTGGATATATACCCAAAATAATTTAAAGCAGGGTCTGAAAGAAATATTTGTATAAATACCTCTGAAAGAGATATTTAGTACATTCATGGCAGCATTATTCATAACAGCTAAAATGTGGGAAGCAACCCAAATGTCCATTGACAAATCAGTAAACAAAATGTGATATATACATACAATGGAATATTATTTAGCCTTAAAAAGGAAGGGGATTCTAACATATCATACAACATAGATTAACTTTGAAGGCATTATGCTGAATGAAATAAGCCATTTATAAAAAGGATAAATATTATGTGATTCTATTTATAGGAAGTTCTTAGAGTAGTCAAAATCACAGAGGCAGAATGTGGAATGGTGTTTGCCGAGAGCTGGTGGGAGGGAGGAAATGAGGGAGTTATGGTCTAATGGGTACAGAGTTTCAGTTTTATAAGATGAAGAGTTCTAGAGATGGTTGGTGGTGGTACACAGCATTGTGAATGTACTTAATGCCACTGAACTGTACACTGAGAAATAGTTAAGATAATAAATTTTGATACGTGCACTTTGCCACAATAAAAAAATCAGAAAAAAATCTGTGAGATATGTCATAAAGATTAAATACAATTATATGTATGAAAGCATATTGTGAAGAGAAGCCCGATGACTCTACAACCAGTAGGCTAAACCTGAACCTCACCCTAAATTTCTAGCTATGCCACTATGTGGCGTGTGTCTGCGTGTAAAATGGGATATTTGTGTGTATGTGCAACAGTTTTATTAAGACATAATTCACATACCACCCTGGATAGCATGGCTCAGTGGATTGAGTGCTGGCCTGTGATTCAAAGGGCCACCAGTTCGATTCCCAGTCTAGGGCACATGCCTGGGTTGCAGGCCAGGGCCCCAGTAGGGCATACCCAGGAGGCATCTGCACATGGATGTTTCTCTCCCTCTCTTTCTCCATCCCTTCCCCTCTCTAAAAATAAATAAATAAAATCTTTTAAAAAGATATAATTCACATACTCTACAATTTACCCATTTTAAGGAAAAAATTAAATGGCTTTTAGTTGTTCAACTATCAGTACAACTTTAAAACATTTTCATCCCCTCCCCAAAGAAATCTTGCATCAATTTAGCAGTCATACCCCACTTCTCCCCACTGCCAACACTATCCCCAGCCCTAGGCAACAACTAATGTACTTCCTGTTTCTTTAGATTTGCCTATTCTGGACATTTCATAAAAACGGAATACTACAATACGTCATCCTTTGTGACTGGATGCATTGAATCCCATATTAACAATATTAAGACATAAATGTCTTTCTGTTTATTTAGATCTTCTTTAATTTTTTCAACATGTTTTTGGGTTTTGCTTGTATTGACTCTTAAGTCAAAGTAAATCCTGATTTTGTTCACTTTTGAGAATATCATGATACCCTTGTCCATATCTGGTAATTGAATACACCTCAAGGTGCTGCAAATCCAACAGCGTGAGTGAACATAGTGGGTGTTCATGGGTGTAGTTGAGATGAAAACAGCCTGGGGCAGGGGACAGGATCTTAACATGCTAATCATTTATTTGCGTCAATGAAACAAATTTTTTTTTACATATAAATTATCTCCTCTGGTCCCGTCCTATAAAAGAAGATTAATAAAGCTTACATGAGGGCTTTATGGAAATATTTGTTATGTTGATTACAACAAAATTAATATGTAATATATACAATTACAGTGACTGTTGTTTTGAAGAGAGAGATATATAGCATAGACTGAACTGGTCCAGTACACCAACACCTCCTCTGTTTGGACTTGCAGGAAAAACCACCAGCGGGCTATCGAGTCTTTGCAGGCCAGCCTGGAGGCAGAAGCCAAGGGCCGGGCAGAGGCACTTCGGCTTAAGAAGAAGATGGAGACTGACCTAAATGAGATGGAAATCCAGCTGGACCATGCCAACAAGAACAACAGCGAACTTGTGAAGACACTGAAAAGGCTACAACAGCAAATCAAGGTAGTGATCTGGGAGGGGGAAGAACTAATCACAAATCAAGCCAACCCCAAGCCTGCAGGCTTGTAGGAAGCTCACATCATGCATGTCTTCAGCCAGGATAAAGGCATGAGTGAGAACGTGGGGTGACTGGCGATCCAGGGAGCAGGAGATTGGAGACAGTGTAAATGAGAGGCCCCAACCACCAAAGTCCATATCCTGGACCACTGGAATAGGAGAAAAAAGGAGGAAAACAGGAAGTTGGACCTGTCTTGATTCTTAAAATCATTTTTCATTTACTATCAATGATTTCAGACATAGAAAAATCAAAAATATAAATATCCATGTACCCACCTTCAGAAATAGACACAAATAGAGTTGAGATCCTTTGTCAGTCTTCGTCATCAGGCTGGTCTTTAAAGCATGCATAGCTGGAGCCACACATTCGAAACCCGTTTATTGGAGACCTCTCCTGTCCAGGTGCTGTATTAAGTGCTAGGAGCAGGAGAATGGACAAAACAAAAACTATCTCAGCAGATAAACAATAAGCAACATATAAATAAAACTGCAGTATTAAAAAATGGTTAAGTGCTACGGAGAAATAACAAAACAGGGAAAGGAAGATGGTGATTAGCCAAGGGAGGGGGTGTAATTGTCAAAGGTCATTGAGAAAGGCCTCCTTGAGAAGGTCCTGTTGTAAACACCAGATGTTCTGTTATCAGTAAAGCCTTGACCTCATGACGACTCCCTTCTGGACAAATCCTCTGGTCACCTGTACCATGACCCAGCTACACCTCAACTAGGCTGAGAACTCCCCAAGGGCAGGTCTACACCTCACACTCACTCTCTTCCTCTGTGGCCTCCACTTCGCTACCACCCCAATCCTAGCACCCTCCTGAGCCAGCTCTGTGAAGGTCGTAGCACCTCAATCCTGGCCGTCCCCAGGCTGTGAGATGGGCTCAGGTCGTGTCCTCTTGTCCCCTCAGGACTTGCAGGTCCAGATGGACGAGGATGCCAGGCAGCACGAGGAGCTGCGGGAGCAGTACAACCTGCAGGAGAGGCGCCTGAGCCTGCTGCAGACGGAGCTGGACGAGGTACGCTCAGCCCTGGAGGGCAGTGAGCGCTCTCGCAAGCTGCTGGAGCAGGAGGTGGTGGAGATCACAGAGCGACACAACGAGGTCAATGTCCAGGTAAGACGGTGGCTCCCTGGGGAGTGCAATGCAAACCCACACTGGGCCAAGAATGGTGCCCAAGCCTGACGGGCTCCCCTCAGAACTCAGAGGCAGCTAGTGTCCTCATTCATCGAGGCCTCAGAACTCACCTGCAGAGCTTTTCTGATTTGTTTTTGCTATGGTAAATAATAATAGTAACATAAAATGTGCCATCTTAGCAATTTTTCAGTGTACAGCACAGTGTGTTAACTACATGTACACTGTTGTACAGAGCTTTTAAAGACAGACTGCCAGAGTCCTCCCTAGAGATTCTGATCCAGTGGGTCTATGGTGGGACCCCAGATGGTTAAACTTTTGGAAACGTCTCAAAAGATTCTGATTATTAAGCCAATTTTAAGAACCCCCAGTATAGCTGAGGCTAGAACTTCAGAACTAAAAGGGATCAAAAATATTCCAAAGTCTGACATTCCTTTACAAATGAAAAAACATGGCCCATAGACTTGAGTGGTTTATCCATTGTCGACATGGGGACACCTGTCGGCTACTAGTGATAACACCAGTACCTCTTACTGCTACTCACAGTGCAGTCCTTTGTGGGCAGGGCTTAATCCTTACTCATGATCTCATTTGAATTCACCAAAAGAAAAAAATGTACATGGGACATATAGGAATTATGCCATTTAGAGACAAGTAAACTGAACCCTAGAGGTAAGGAACTTATCCACATAGGGGGAAGTAGCCAACCTTGAACCTGGGTTTTCCCACCTCTGAATTCAAGATTGTTCTGCAGCTGCCATCCTCCCCAGGCCTAAATAATGTTATTCCTGGGCTCCTCATGATGCATGTTCTACTCTAAAACTCAGAGAAGAATGCAGGGGAGAGATCCTCACCCCAAGCGGGGTCCCAGAACTATCACCTGTTAGGGGGTCTGGCAAGTGTATCTGGGAGACAATCAGTTTCTTTCCTGGAAACAAAAGGGCCGTGTGGACTCCTGTCTCACAGTGATTCCTTCATTTCCCTCTCCAGAACCAAAGCCTCCTGGTGGTCAAGCGCAAGCTGGAGTCAGATGTCCAGCGCATCTCCAACGAGCACGAGGAGCTCATCAGTGAGTTCCGTTCAGCCGATGAGAGGGCCAAGAAAGCCATGACGGATGTAAGTGTGTGCGCTGTCTGCTGCTGGTGGGAGGGGCCTGGGCACGCCACACCAGGCCACCTGCTGGGGACCCAGCTACCGTAGGCAGGGAAGGCCAGCACCCCCTCATGAGTCACTGTGGAGTCCTGGCACCCTGCCAGTGGGAATGTGGCCCCTACTCTGAGGAGTCCAAAGTCTGGGGGAATACTTACACACTACACATGATCGTGCGCGAAATGAGAGTGTGTGGCCTAGGGACACGGACCAAAGGAGCCATCAACATGGTCTCATCTGGGCAGGCTTTTGGCAAGGAGGAGCAAGCCAGCCCTGAAGGGAGGGTTAGTGAAAGGAAGATGGCTGCTGTGCCCAGGGACTCTGGGGTGGATGTTGACAAATGTGCTGCCAAGTGTTTTTATTGCAGCATCACTTTGGGTGCTCCCACGCACCTTGAATGGTAGATACTAGGTATCCCACTTTAGGACTGAGAAAATACAGATTTTTCTTGGCAGTCTCCTCATACTTAATTGAAATGTCAGGAGATTGGGAACATTTGGTCTACTTTGGTGGTATGTCCTGAGAGCATAGATACATACAGAGCACACAGTAGGTCCTCCATTAATATTTGTGGAACGAATGTAAGAACAAGTGGGTAAAATGACTTGCCGAAGGTCACACAGAGGCTGGGTACAGACTTTTCTCTTCCTACTCCAGATATGTGCTTTGCCCACCCTCCATGCTGTGCCCCTCCTGGAGGAGACAGCAAAGAGTCTGTCTGGAGAGCACAAGGCTGGTGGAATCTACAGGACTGGAAGGCCTAGTTGCCAGTGCAGGAGCCTGCCTCCTCCCCATGCACTTGGAAGGATATGGGAGCATGCAGCACCCTTCCACCAAACCTCAGCAGTGTGTCAGCAAGGTTCTACAAGTCAGCCACTTGGTTTCCCAGAGACTGAGAGACAAGGTCCCTTGTCACTCTAAGGTACTGGGAGCCTGGATGTAGACCCAGCTCCAGTTCGTGCTTTTCTCCTCGTCTCCCACAGGCCGCCCGCATGGCAGAAGAGCTCCGACAAGAGCAAGACCACTGCATGCACCTGGAGAAGATCAAGAAGAACTATGAGATCACCATCAAAGACTTACAGGCCAAGATGGAGGAGGCTGAGCAGCTGGCTCTAAAAGGAGGGAAGCGCACAATCATGAAGCTGGAAACCAGGGTGAGGGCAACACAGAGCTGAGCCAGGAGAGAGAGAAGGGAGACGTGGCCAGCCTGGAGGAGGGAAAGGGTCTTTCCCCACAAAAACATGCCCAGCATTTGATGAGGAACTAGGTCATTCCAGAGCTAGGAAAGAAAAGGAAATTGAGACGACAGCTCTCATTTATTTATACAAAGGTCTCCTCTCCCTGTCATCTTTCCCTCAGAATGTCCTTAGGCCCCAAGCAGAGCAGTTTCCAATATTCTTCTTCTTTCTTTGTTCCCAGTCTCAGTTTCTCTCTTATTACTTACTTAAAACGAGTCCTATTTTTTTTAAGATTTTATTTATGTATTTATTTTTAGACAGAGGGGAAGGTGGGGAGAGAGAGAGAGAAACATCGATCAGTTGCCTCTTGCACTCACCCCAGCTAGGGGCTGAACCTGCAACCCAGGCATGTGTCATGACCGGGAATCAAACCCATGACCTTTTGCTTTGTGGAATGACACCCAACCAACTGAGCTCTCCCAGTCAGAGCACAAACCTTAGTCTTTATTTCATGGAATGTTAGAGCTGGAAGAGCCCAGGAGGTTCGGTCACATTTCCTGACCCCTGCCTCCTCCCTTTCCCAGAGGAGGAAACTTGAGGCTCAGGGGACATCATCATCTGACAGCTACATCAGGGCCCTGCCCTCCTGTCCAGGGCTCATCTGCTCACCTGATCACCTCTGAGAAGGAAGTAGATGATGTAGCCACAACACTCCTATTCAGTGTCATTGAGCTCTGAAGTTCAAAAATATACATTCCCTCAGCCACATTCCTCTCTTCCTTCCTCAGATCAAGGAACTAGAGACAGAATTGGATGGCGAGCAGAAACGGCATGTGGAGACAGTCAAGACGCTGCGGAAGAATGAGCGTCGCCTCAAAGAGCTGGTCTTCCAGACAGAGGAGGACCACAAGACCAACCAGCGCATGCAGGAGCTGGTGGAGAAGCTGCAGAACAAGCTGAAGGTCTACAAGCGGCAGATTGAAGAGGCGGTAAGTGGTTCCCACGCATCCCTAATTCCCCCTCCCTTCCCAGCCCAGCTCTCTAGGCTTGATTAGAATTAACCACAGGGAAGGCATAAAGTTGTCCAAAAGACAACTCCCATGAGTTCCATGTCCATGGCACTGCATCCTCGCTATCATGTTGACAGTGGACTGGCAATAAGAACATGTAAAAACCAAACTTATCCTCTAAGAACACCTCTGTTAATTGAAGTGCCCTCTGCAGGGTGTGCTCTAAACCTGGGGAAGGTCTTAATTTCCTTTGCCCTGCTTCCACTGCCCCTGTGGCCTCTGCCAAGATAACCTCTCCCTCCTGGTCACACTGTTAAACACAAGGACCCACCCTTATTTAATCCTCTTGATGCGGGGCAGGAAAGCTGATATTTTTAGCACATTTCACAGGTGAGTAAACAGGCCACTGTGGGGTATTTATGTTATCATATTCAATGTTAAAGTCAAAGTCAAATGGTTAGCAAATGGTGGCTTCAAGTCTCAATCCTATACCACCATCACCCAAGACATAGATATTAGACTCTGCTGTCATTTGCTGCAAGTTCTGGAGCCACCACATTGAATCAGTCAGTCACCCATCCACCCAATGCCCTTCCCCAATGCTTGATAAAGTCCGGGCATATAGTAGATATGGTCTAAACAAAACAACTATGACTCTACTGGGAAGACGAGGGGATGGGAAAAGTGTGGTGAGGGCTAGGAGAAGCACTAAACCCACAACTTCAAAGGGGGCCCAATGACTAATGCTTAAAACCACAAATGATAGAAGTCACAACAGAGCACATTTGATTTAGAAATATGGATGTCAAAGCCAAAAAAATCAGCTAAGAGTGTTGAAGATGCTTGTCCATGGTAGGCTGGAGGGTGACCCCAACCCAGGACTGCTGTGTTTTATAACAAGCCTTATAGAACAATTACGTGCTTAGATGGCACTGAAGAATGGATCCCATTAACCAGAACAAGCCAGGTTCACACCCATTTCCTCTGTGTCTTTGTCACAGGAGGAGCAGGCCAACCAGACCCTGGCTCGCTACAGGAAGACTGTGCATGAGCTAGATGATGCTGAGGAGCGGGCCGGCATGGCGGAGACTGCTCTGAACAAGCTGCGCACCAGACACCGTGTGGCTGGCAAAGGCATCACCTCCGTGGAAATCATCCAGGTGTCCAAGACAGGCTCCTCCAAAACCCTTTCTGAGGAATGAGGTCATCTACGTTCCAGCCGACAGCCGGTAGGTGTGGATTCTACTCTCAGTGGTCATTTTCCTAGTTCACCTTTCCTGTTCCTGCTTTGCTCCTTCAGACTTCTGTGCTTCCTGGCTTCCAGTCTGCCATGCCCTGATCACACACACAATGGGAACCCCAAAGTTTTCTCTGTCCCTTCATCTGCAACACTCCCTCTCTAGAATCTGAAAGCTCTCAGATATGATGCTGTCTACCTGTACCACAGGTGCTGGTGGTCATCGTGCATCCCCATCTGAGGAGAAGCTCATGGAAAGTAGGCTCCATGTCTGATGATGCCACGTGACAGTAGGCCTGGCAAACAGGTGCTAAATACAAGCTTGTTCTCACAGGACCATCACAGGGATATTCGCAAGCTTATAGGCAATGTATATTCACCTTTCATATCTCCCACAATCTCATTATTCTTGAGGATTTTGTCAATAACTGGTTGAATTTAGATTTCTAACATTAAGGAAATAATAATCACAGCACTGCTTCTTGAGTACTGAGTGTATGTAGGGTTTTAGGGGACAATTTAAAATAGTTCATTCTTATTTTCCTTAATTCAGAGCCATTTAAAAAGAATGCAGGAGACAAATATGGAAAAGCTTTTATGCTATGGTTCTAGATTGAGAATTTAATGGGTGTCCATCATGGGCGTTCTTGTACTTCACCCCAGAATTGAAGGTACCTGCAGAACTTAAGAACCACAGCCCTGCTCCTTGGGGAGCAGTCCACATTCCAAGGGAAGGAATAAACAGAATTCCTCAGCCCTTTAGGTAGATCCAAAAGAAGAGACTGGATGGGCTTCACTCCTGCTTTCCTGGTTCCTTCTTCCAAATATAAGATAAATCATTCCTCTTCCCAGAAGAAAAGAAAGGGAAAGGTGAGAAAAGAGGGAAACATTATTCTAGAACAATGGTCCTCAAAATATAGTCCTTTGGACAAGCGGCAACATCAATATCACCTGGGAAGTTGTTAAAAATGCAAATTCTTGGGCTTCACTCAGACCTACTGAATTAGAAGTTCTAGAGGGAGACCCAGCACATGTGGTTTAACCAGCCCTCCGAGTGATTCAGATGTATAATCAAGTTTGAGAACCAAATACTATGGCAGAAATTGTCCCTTAGAAAAACATTGAGCCAGGGAACAGAAGTTTTGCCTACTTTTACAGGAGCCAGGCACACAGTATATATGTTTTAGTCTTATTTACCCTGTGAGGTAGGTATATCTCTTCCAAGTGAGGAAAAGGATAAAGAAGTTCATAGATGTTCAGTGACCTGTTCGTGGTCATCCAAGCCCCATGCTATGGAAAGGCAAATTGTCTTAGTAGCTGTGAAGATTGAAATAGCTGCTCTCTGTTTAGGATTAATCAGGACAACTCAAGATCAAGGACTTGAGTGAGGTTGGGAGAGGCAGGGGGCTGGAGTCTTAGTGCTGATGTGCTAACAATGTTCAATCTCCATGGATCCTGGGAAATTTTTCTGGGCTTGTGTTTGAGCATCTGATGGAATTAGCCCCCAGTAAGAGTAATCCTCTTGAGGATTAGAAATCTAATGGTTAGAAATGGTTAGAAATCTAAATTCAACCAGTTATTGACAAAATCCTCACTCACTTATAGCAGGCTTGCAGGACTGGGTCAATTTGGGTTTTAGCCAAAAGCAGCAACCCCATTGACATCTGAACTTAAGCTGAGCCTGCTCTTCCCATCTGCTTAGGGAGGAAACAAAAAATTGTACACAGAATCTTTCTGTTAATTCTCTAACTCTTAAATAATGGTTAGTCCAGGAAATTAAGTTAAACCAGAGGCTGGCCTCTGGATGAGTCCTACTACTAATGTGTAACCATCTCCTTTCAGGAAAAAAACCTGAAAAGAGTTCCTCTTGTTAATTTCTCACCTTGGCAAGGGTTACTCATAAGGCTTGCTACACGGAACAGAGTCAGGAGGCATTTCAGCTCCTTCCACCTGTTAAATCTTAGCCTTTAGAATTAGACACCTTGTAAAGCACAACCCTTGTCTTGGCTTGGTGATTGTTCATTTCTACGGTCTGCTGGCACTGGTCCAGTTGCTTTCTCTCCACATGACTGTGCCAATAGCATGCAGAAGTTATAAAGCTGGGGTCTCTTGGGTCTGTTCTCCATGTCTTGATTCATTGGCACTCTCCCATCCCATTTTCCGTTGTTGGTCATAGGGCCATATATGCCATCTGTAGCCATGAGATGTCCTAAGCAAACTAGTACATGGGTCAGCACTGAGTCAAGATGCCACAGAGTTTAGTTTTCCAAAATGGCATTATGTTCAGCCCCGCAAATATCTATCAAGTTGTGAATATGGGCTAGGCCTGTACTATGGGATACTGAGATGAATGAGAAAGACCATCCTCCCTTGTGGAGCTCAGAGTCCAGTAGAGAGGTAGACGCACACATCAATTACCATAAGGCTGTGAGCAAATGTCCTGTGATGTGGTGTTTGCATCTCATGGGAAGGGATCACAGGGAAAAAGTGACTGGTTTAACCCGGGGAGGCTGGGTGGATGTGACCTGTACAAGAATCTAGAGCATGCCACTCACTGGGAAGGGCGTGTTTTTTACCTCCCAAGACAACAGAAGTACAGAAACTGAGAGGAAGTTTTTAGAAATTTTTACAGCAGTTGAGGCTACATGACATCCAAGGACATGATCAGTGTATTTTATAAATGTATGTCTCTGATATCAAAATAAGTGAAAGTGAAAAACATTTCATGGAAATTAAAAATAAATAAAACTGACGCCATACCAGGTAGAGAAGGGAAGAAGGGAACCCCAGACAAAAGGCCTGACAGATGCAGCAGTGCAGCGGTTGGATTCACACAAGGGTGTGTCATGACTGGAGGAGAGGGGCTCATGATGAGGCAAGAGTGATGGCCAGTGTGGGAGATGGAGCTAGAGGGACAGGCATGGGTGAGGCTGTGAAAGGCTGTGTTGCTTGCAGGTATTCCATAATTTACATAAGGAAATCTTGCTAATTTTCAAAATCCATTTGTGGCATGTAGTGAGCAGTAACTTTTCTTTCTTGGGAAGACACATCACAACAGCAAAACAAGCCTCTTGGGCCCTCATGAGACAACACAGGCAAGCTCATGGTGAGCACTGTATCCCAGGGACTGCACTCTGGTCTTTCAATGGCCTATGTAGATTCAGACCTGCTTGAGCACACCAAGCCCAAAGAAAATTCCCCTAAACCATCACAACCTTACACAGAATGAGCCTGTTATGACCCAGTGGTGTCCATTACAAGGAAGAAAGCCTGCAGAAGCAGCCCAGGCATTTTTCTAGCAAGAAAGGGCAAAAATGTCAGAACTCTCAGCTCTGGCCCACAAGGATTTTCTCACGCTCTCTCTCTTTTGTCTTCTAGGGTAATACAGATCTCAACAGCAGACCACTGAAAGGAAAAATATATGAAGATGAAAAGCTAGATCTTCCTGAGAATGTTTACTACGCAAAGGAAAGTGCAAGCCAGAAAGAGACAGGTGCTGAAGAATAATGATAGCTGTGGGTGAAATGGGTTCAGGAATGTGAATGCCCAGCCACTAGAGGGATTAAAATTAGCATGGCCTCTCTGAGACTGCATCAAGCTGTGTAAGCCCTTGGAAAACAATAACAGTGGGTCTGTTTCTGTTGAGATCCTACATATTCATGTCAAGGACGGAATATGTAAAGCCTGTGTGACTTGGCTGTTACCTAGAAATAATTCTTCATGTGGACAATTTTAATGCCTTGTCCCAATGCAGCTTAAATAAAATAAATATGAAAAACAGACTGACTTTTAAGTAATATTATTTTTCTAAGATTTCCAAATCCAAAGGCAATTTTCACTATATATCAGAGTTCTGTTGTGTCCCTATATCCTAATTCACAGACTTGTTTCTATAGAAACCATGAAAATGATGCAGTCTTAGTGCAGTTCTTTGAAAATTTTGAAAGAGTATTCTCAGAGATATGAAGACAACCTAGGTTTTATAAAGTTCAGGAAGTTATGGAATCCACTGAAGGGATGTTAAGATCCATCCAGGCCAATAACCCACGAGGCTTCCTAGTGGCCCACCTCAGCATCTTCCAGAATGTTCAGACAGGGGCAGGTCAGCTCCATAGAGGCAGGCAGTTTTGTGTATTTTACTCACTGCTATATCCTGAGCAGCCAGAGACCACCAGGCATGGGATAGGCACTCAGTAAATACATGAGAAGCAAATAAATGATGGAGAACAAGTTGCCTCCAAGGTAGTCCTTCCAGATATTGGCCAGAATGTTCTTCCTTAAATCAAGCTGAGAGCTGCTCCCTGGTGGTATCCCCTTGCTAACCCTGGTTTTGGCACCTAGGACCCTGCAGAACAATCTTAATGCAAGACAGTTTTCATGGTCCCTCCGGGTTTTCCCTTCTCCAGGCTGAATATTCCTGGGTCCTTCAACCATTCCAAGTGTAGCAGACTTTCTGCTGTCACCTTCTAACACTATTCAACCCTGTTCCTCTCCTTAGTTTACCAGCCTTCAGTGTGCAGGGGTGGAGGGGGCCACACTCTGAGGGCTCCTTGCCAGTTCACAGCCTTCAGAATGCACCTTCCCTCAGCTATCTGGAAGGTCAATTACTTCTTTGACCTTTCTCCAGTCCATTGGCAGACAGAAATCATGGTTTTGGCTGATAGAAGAAGGGATAGTAATACTTTATTGGTGGGTCCCTTTCCATATTTACATGGACCCATATCACCCTGCAATGGGTCCAAATTTGCTGTTCTCTAGAAGTTCCAGAAGAGAACCTTGTTTGGTTCCTTCTGTGAAAAATGGACCAAGTGTGAAGCCACTGTCCTCTAGTGGTAAGGTCTCCAATTGCTGTGTGTGAATTTCCTGGGAGAAACCAACTCACAGAATCTTAAAAATTATGTTAGAATTTTAGAATTCAAAGGCACACTCAGAGGGTGTCTAGTCCAACTCTCAGGCAGTTGGGGATTCCCCTCCATAACATCTCCAAAAAAAGGGTAATCCAATTTGTACCTGAACTCTTCCAGTGAAAAAAATGCAATCCACTGCAATTTTGACCAACAACCATAGGTCAAAAATCCCACCTAATATTAAACTAGACTATGTCTCCCTCTATTTTGCCCTTATTTTGATCTAGAATTCACCTCTGTAATTAAGCCTCATTCCTATACTTTAAAGTCAGACAGATATGGGTTTCACCTTTCCCAGTAGTATGACTGTAGGCAATTTGACCTATCTCACCTCCTGTTTTCTCAACTATTAAACAAGGAATAATAACAACATTTGCCTCATAGGAATGTGAAATCTAAACAAGATAACTTGGCATAGAGCCTACTGTGCATGACACTTGGACTTTTGCCAAGTTTCTTCTAGCATTCCATAGGACTTCAACACTGGGCCTCCAAAGAGAGGCTTGGCTGGGCTGACAGAAGCAGGCGTCTTGCTAGAAAAATGCCAGGGTCATTCCACGAGTTTTTTTATTTTTTTATTGTTGTCCACTTACAGTTGTCCCCATTTTTCCTCCCGTTGCTCTCCCCTGCCTCATCCAAGCCCCGCTCCCAAAGACAATCCCCACCCCATTGTCCTTGTCCATGGATCCTTTGTACATGTTCCTTGACTTGACCCTTTGTCTTCTTTCCCCCATTACTCCCTCACCCCCCCCACCCCTGGTCACTGCCAGTTTGTTCTTTATTTCCATGTCTCTGGTTATTTTTTGCTTGTTTGTTTGTTTTGTTGATTAGGTTCTACTTATAGTTGAGATCATATGGTATGTATTTGTCTTTCACTGCCTGGCTTATTTCACTTAGCATAATGCTCTCCAGTTCCATCCATGCTGTTGCAAAGGGTAGGAGTTTCTTCTTTCTTTCTGCTGCATAGTATTCCATGAGGTTTTAAGACTTCATCATTGTTTCCTGAAGGCTAGTCCACCGTGTAGTCCCCCACACTCATGGAATTCCAGTGCAGCTCCTCATTTGGGGGAGTGGAGTGGCAGAAGGAGATGTAAACAACTCAGTGACTTGCCCAAGACCATTCAGTTAATGGCAGAGCTACAAATTCTTTGTAGCATGAGATGAGGTAAGGTTTCTGACCCAATATTTATAAGAAAATGGACTTCACTTAGTCATATATTCTGTTTTTGCCTATGGACATATCATTTCAGAATACCTTGAAGGACTAGCATGATATAATCACAGCCTTTCAAAATAACACATTAGTTGGTATCCACAATAATTAAAATCAGGGCACTTGCACCAAGCTCTACAGAGTAAATGGAGCAAAGACCATTTAAATAGTTTTGCTAAATGTTTTGGGCTAAGTTTCAAAGCTGCTAAATTTTGTAGCTGCTAAATTTTTGTATCACTGATTTTATTAACTATATGTTCTTATTTTCTATATTCTTCATGCTCCAGCATCTGGGGCCTCCCTGACTGAGGAGGCACTGCCAGTTCTTGGAGATAGTAAACAACTTCTGTACACAGACTAACACAATTCACAGCTCATACTCTGAACCACCTCTTCTACCTAGCTCTTACACTCTAGGAGGCATTATTTCCCTTCTTGGCTCACACAAAGCAAGGTACCAGACAACTAGAGATAGCCCCTACGCCACAGAACCCACCGAAATTAGTCAAACTAGCCAAATTCTAAACCTGCCCACCATGCCTCGTCCAGTCTCTCCCACAGAAACCAACAATAAAGGTTCATGGCCATGCTCTCCCCTCATTCCTGTTTCCTGATGAACCCAGTGCTTTTCCATGTGGCACTGAGTGTCATGCCACGCTGTGCCTTCTGCTTCTAGAGATTTGTCTGTGAATATAAAGAGTTCTTCCTTCATGACAATCATTTCCGTGTCTGTGTATCTTACCATACCCTATTAAAACAAATAATGGGTACATTTGAAAGCACCAGTTACCTCCCCTCTTCTTTCACATGTGAAACAATCCTGGGTCTTTGTAGGGAACCCGACAGGTTCTGGGTCTTTCCCATGGAGCTTATCATTAAGTGTTTCCAGAAATCACAAAACCATCACAAAGACCCCAACCCTTCCACCCACAAGCTACCAGAAATTGGGACTAGAGATTTGTTGTTAAAAAAGCCAACCTTCAGTTATGACAGAATCACAAGACTGGCGGGTAACCTGCTGGCTACTATAAGAAACTATTTTTCCCTCTACTTCCTGAACTCTGAATTAGGCTAGAGAAAAATGTACCCCGTGGCTTTAGAGTAGTGATTCCATAAAACTTTTCTTTACATTTAAAAAGCCAACTTTTAAATATAGGCAAAAAATAGTAACCAGACATGTAGACCAAGGGGAAAGCTGTGTTATGAGAGTTAGATTAGGGATTAGGAAGGCTTCTGTGAGGTAAGTGCAGAATGCTATGGGAGAGGAACTCAGCCCAGTCTTGAAAGATAAAAGAAGCTGTTCCAGAGGAAATTAAGTAACAGTCATAAAGTGGAGGAGAGCATGCTGAATGAAAGGCCAGAGGAGGGAGGACCAGCTAAGAGCTTGCTTAGTGACAATTAGCAGCACATGAACCAATAGTGGTGCTACAGAGAAATTTAATAATTTTACACACCAACCCCTGCAGTCAGTTTCAGAATTAGTGCAATATGAAGGACCCAGCTCTCTACATTTCCATACCACTTTACCCCGGGTTTGTCAAGACAGTTTCCACAGCTCTAACCATATCTTCTCACAACCACATTCAAGACAAGAAAAATATAAAGACTTTCTCAGCATCTTTTTTTATCATGGAGCATATTTTTTTCCCCGAAGCTCCCTAGGAGCTTCTTGAGTCCTGATTGGCAGAAATGGGTCACACACCCATCCCTAAACCAATGAGTAGCATATGGCAATGTGGTTGGCGCATAAGGCATGGACCAATTGTGGTTCGTTCCCTGGAATGGCCCTGACTCCCCAAGAGCCACCTGAACAAAAGTAGGGAAGCCAAGGTGGGAAAGGTGATGTAAGGATAGCCAGACTGCATACAGAGGACATGGTAAGAGATGAAATTGACAGCATGAGAGACCTGGATGATTTGTTATGGAGCATGGACCACTGAGAGGGCACGGGAGGTTTGTCATGAATCTATAAAGGTTATGCATTTTGGACCCACTGCATCACACCAAAAGAGCATGATGTCAATTTGTGCCATAATTTGTGATGTTAATTTTAATCAGTCATTTATGGTGATGTCTACCCCAACTGAAGATCAGTCTATAAAATAACTGGTGTGGGCTCTTTAAAACTATCAATGTCGTGAAAGGCAAAGAAAAACAGCCCAAGGAATTGTTTCAAGAAACACAACAACTCAGTGCAATAAATGGTCTTGGACTGGCTCTGGGATCAAGAAAAAATTGCTAGAAATGACATTATTTGAACAACCAGGAAAATTTGTATATGAACTTAAAAGTATAATTATGTTATATAATTAAGTTTTATAGTTAATTATTATAGTAAATGACATTGAATTAATGTTAAATATCCTAAATTTGATCCTTGTCTTATGATTATATAAAAGAAGATTCTTGTTCTTCAGTGACACATAGTGAAATATTTAGGGGTAAAGAGCCACAATGTCTGTGACTTACAAATGGTTCAACAAACAATAATAATTATTATTGTTATTACTTACATATATGAGAGAGATAGAGTGAGACAAAATATTAATAGTTGGTGAATCTACATAAACATGTATATTGATATTCATTATATTATTCTTGTTACTTAGCAAATGATTCCGGTAATGAAAGACTAGGGCAACAGACAAGTAAGTATCCCACTAATGATAACTAGAAAAGAGGACAAATCATACAAAACAACTACTCAAAGATAAGAGAGAACTAATAAGGTAGTGAATACCACATCAATATTTAAGAGAAAAGAGAACATCAGAGAGTGAGTTCAGCATTTTAGGGCTACCTTACCCGCCAGGGCTATTTCCTGATTCCAGAACAGGTTGTTCAGAGCCCAAGCAGTACTTTTAACAGCCTAAAATACAGAGACAAAATTTGCCCAGGGCCCTCCAAGAAGAAAAGTCCTGGTAAATGTCTGTTGTATTAATCAAGGTTCTCCAGAGAAACAGAACCAATAGGAGATTAGAGAGTTAGAGACAGAGAGATATACAAGTAGCTATAAAGAGAGATTATAAGGAATTGCCTTGCATGATTATGTAGGCTGACAAATGAGATATCAGCAGAGCCAACGTTCCGGTTCAAAGACAAGCAGGAGGAATTCTGTCTTCCTTGGGGGACACCAGCCATGCGTTCTATTCAGTTCTTCAGCTGATTAGAAGAGGACCACCCACATTATGGAGGGTATCTACTTTACTTAGTCTACCAATTAAAATGCCAATATCTCACCCAAAAATACTCTCACAGAAACATCCAGAATAATGTTTGACCAAATATCTGGGCATCCCATGGCTCAGTCAAGTCGACAAATAAAATTAACCATCACACCTGTGCTTGGGGTTAAGACTCTAGCTGTAAGGATGAATTAGAAGATGAACATTCTTCCCAAGGACCAGAGCCCAACTTTGAGTCATCTGAATGGCCTGGGAAAATCTTAAATTCTAAAATTAAATAAAGGTAATCCCAGATTGCTGACACATTCAGACACCTGGAAAAATAAAAATGAAAATCTTATCTGGGCAAAGATACAATCATTTTAGTTCTCAAATTATTTCTATACAATTTTAAAAATAAAATGTTAGTCACACCCTGGCCATTGTGGCTCCGTTGGTTGAGCATCATCCCACAAACCAGAAGGTTGCCAGTTCAATTCCCAGTTAGGGCACATGCCTGGGTTTGGGTTCAGTCCCTAGTCCAGGTGCGTACTGAAGACAGCCAATTGATGTTTCTCTCTCACGCTGATATTTCTATCCCTTTCTCCCTCTCTTCCCCTCTCTCTGAAAATAAGTAAAAACATCTTTTAATAAAATGTTAAACACAACACTAATAACCAAGCATATGAGAGGACAAAAAGATAAATGCTAACCAGTCATAACGACATGTTGGTAATAGACATAACCCCCAGAAACTTCATAAAAATGGCAAATACATTACATTTACTATAGAGTTAAAATGCATGACAAGAAAACAATACAACTAGGGAGAAGGGTAATAATAGACTTAAGGTACTCTAAGGCCTTTGTATTATCCGTAAGAGAAAATACTGATCATTGGCTAGTCTGGTAAATATTTTTTCAAAGGACAAAAGCCCTGCTCTGTAGCCTTTGCTACTCTCTATCATGTAAATGCTCCCACCATGGCTGATTTCAAGCTACCAACAGGAGGTTACTGAACATGGAGTTGGGAAGAGATGGGCACAATTGGCTCTTCTGAGCCAGTAGAAGACAGCTCCAGCACATCTCTGAATTAGTTCTTGAAAACAAAATCATAAAAAATAATCAATTCAAAAGAAGGCAAGAAAGGAGAGAAAAAGAAATAGCATAATCAGCACAAAAATGAACCATATAATAACATGATACAGTTAAACTCAAATATATCACTAATTACTTAAAATGTAAATGATCTGGATATTTAAGTTAAAAGATAAGTATACTATAAATATAAAATGTAACCATACATTTTATGGACAACACATCTAAGAACATAAGCTAATACAGAAGTTTAAAATAAAGAGAAAGATATATTAGGCAAACACTAAAAGAAAGCTGGTGTAGCTATATTAATATCAGAGAAGTAAACATTAAGACAAAAAGCACTATTAGAAGGAACATTTTATAATGAACATTCAATTCATCAAAAGACAAAATAATTCTATAATATAGAGGCACCTATAATATAGCACCATAATATATAAAGAGAAAATGACAGAGTTAGAATAGAAATAGACAAATCCATAATCATTTGGTAGATGTTAACACCTTTCTTAGTTACTAAAAGAATAAGCAAGCAAAAACAAATTGGTAAGTAAACTGGAAATTATGCAATCAAGGGAGAAATTAATAACAAAAATATAACTTAGAACTCCATGTTTAGAAATTAAGAAATGCCGACTCTACACAAACTCTTCCGGAAAATTGAAGAGAAAGGAATACCTCTGAATACATTTCATGAAGCTAGAATTACTGATACCAAAACTAGAAAAGAAATTATGAGAAGTAAAATACAAAACAATACCCTTCATATGCAAAGATTTTACATTAGATTTTAAATTGTTAAATTCTTAACAAAATTTTAGCCACTAAACACAATAATGTATAAAAAGAATAATACATCAAGACCAAATAGGCCTTTTCCCACCAATGCAAAATTACTTTACCATGCTAAAATCAGTCAATGTAAAAACTATAAAACTTCTAGAAAAAAATAGGAGAAAATCTACTTAACCTTGAATTAGGCAAATATTTCTTGAACATGACACCAGATAAGTGGACTTCCTCAAAATTAAGAACTTCTGCTCTTTGAAACACATTAAGAAAATGAAGAGAAGCCACAGACTGGGAGAAAAATACTTGGGAAATACAGGCCTACTTTGGAAATATCGCAGGTTCTGCTCCAGACCACTGCAGTAAAGCAAATACTGAAATAAAATGATGTTTACATTATACTGTAGTCTATCAAATATGCAATAGCATTATGTCTAAAAAGAAAACAATGTACATCTTAACTAAAAAATACTTTATTGCCAATAAAATACCATTATCCAAGAGCCTTTAGAGACTTGTAATCTTTTTGCTGGTGGAGGGCCTTGCCTCATTGTTGATAAAAATGAAGTATCTGGAAAGTGCAATAAAGCAAAGCGTAATGAAATGAGGTATGCCTGTAATAAATTATAAAAATCAACTTGGTACAATATGTTCAAATAATAATTGCTACAATTTACAGAGTGCTTTTAATATGCCAAGAACTGTCTAGCACTTTATTTACATTGTCTGTTTTATTTTTTAATATTTTTATTGATTATACTATTGTAGTTCTCCCATTTCCCCCCCTTTATTCCCCTCCGCCCTGCACACCCTCTCCCACCTGCATCCCCCATCCCCTTAGCTCATGTCCATGGTTCATACGCATAAGTTCTTTGGCTTCTACATTTCCTATACTATTCTTAACCTCCCCCTGTCTATTTTCTACCTACCATTTATGCTATTAAACTCTGTATCTTCTCCCCTATTTCTCCCCTCCCCTTCCCCACAGTTAATCCTCCATGTGATCTCTACTTCTGTGATTCTGTTCCTGTTCTACTTGTTTGCTTAGTTTGCTTTTGTTTGTTTTTTCCTTTTTAGGTTCGGTTGTTGATAGTTGTGAGTTTGTTGTCATTTTACTCTTCATAGTTTTTATCTTCTTCTTTTTCTTAGATAAATCCCCTTAACATTTCATATAATAAGGGCTTGGTGATGAATTCCTTTATCTTCTCTGGGAAGCACTTTATCTGCCCTTCCATTCTAAATGATAGCTCTGCAGGATAGAGTAATCTTGGATATAGGTCCTTGCCCTTCTTGACTTTGAATACTTCTTTCCAGCCCCTTCTTGCCTGTAAGGTTTCTTTTGAGAAATCAGCTGATAGTCTTATGGGCACTCCTTTGTAGGTAACTCTCCTTTTCTCTTGCTGCTTTTAAGATTCCTTATCTTTCATCTTGGCTAGTGTAATCATGATGTATCCTGGTATGTGCTTCTTTGGGTCCAACTTCTTTGGGACTCTCTGAGCTTCCTGGACTTCCTGGAAGTCTATTATCTTCACCAGATTGGGGAAGATTTCCTTCATTATTTTTTCAAATAATTTTTGATTTCTTGCTCTTCCTCTTCTTCTGGCACCACTATGATTCAGACATTGGAACATTTAAAGTTATCACAGAGGTTCCTAAGCCTCTCCTCATTTTTTTGAATTCTTGTTTCTTCATTCTGTTCTGGTTGAATGTTTATTTCTTCCTTCTGGTTTGGACACCTTCTGGTGTGTGTGTGTTCTAAGACCCTGTGAGTCTCTCCAATGAACTCTCCTGTGAGGCTGGGAATTTCTCCCACCACCTCAACCCCTCAAACAGTTTTACAGTCAGAGGTTTTGAGGCTTTATTTCCCCGCACTGGGACCCTGGGTTGTGCAATCTGTCTCGCTCTCCAGTTGTTCCTCCCAGTTTATTCGCACACAAATAGGGGACTGCCCACACCAGCCCCACCTTGCCGCTAGTCCTCTCCACCTGGCTGCTCATCTCCACCCCTCCTACCAGTCTGGATGAGTGTTTCTTTAACTCTTTGGTTGTCAGACTTCCGTACAGTTTGATTTTCTGTCAGTTCTGGTTGTTTTTTATTTTTACATTTGTTGTTTCCCTTCTTTTGGTTGTGCGAGGAGGCACAGTGTATCTATGCCTCCATCTTAGCCAGAAGTGGATTGCACATTGTCTATCTTAAATCCTTAGAAAAACCCTAAGATGTGTGAACTATTATCTTCATTTGATAGATAAACTTAGAAAAGTTGACTGGAAAAAAAAAGTTGACTGACTTGCCCAAAGTTAGTAAGCTGCAGAGTCAGAATTTGAACCCAGTTCTATTTATTACCAAAGTCAATAAACTTTCTTAAGCACTCTATCATATTTTTATTTAAAAAAAAAAAGGTAAAATCCATCCCAGCCAGTATGGCTCAGTTGGTTGGGCATCATCCCACAAATGGAAAGATCACTGGTTGATTCCCAGTCAGGGCACATGCCTAGGCTGCAGGTTTGGTCCCCAGTTGGGGCATGTACAGAAGGCAGCTGGTATTTTTCTCTCACATCAATGTTTCTCTCCCTCTCCTTCTCGCTCCTTTCCCCCTCTCTAAAATCAAAAATAAAAATAAATTTTAAAACATAATCTAAGATTGCATAACAGCACGGAAAAATGTGTTAGAAGCAAAATGTGTAGTAAGAAGGGGCCCTCACCTCCCAAAGATTTATAGCCTAGAGGACTACAGATTTCACTTATCAAATTAGGAAAACAATACCTGGTATTCAAAAGTATGTTTGAGTGCTTGCCTTGTAAGTATGGTTTTTGTGATAGTATGCTATCTATATACCATCTGTGACTACCTTATGCCCCTACATACCCCATACACTGATCTTATCTCCATGCTATGGAAATGAACTGGGTCAGCAGCCTACAGTGGAAATATCTGTAGCATCTTTCAGTCCCTCTGGCACTGAATTGTACTAGATCCTTTCTAGAGTAAACTTTTCCTCATTGGACCATACCATAGCAATCAGGACAATACCTAAAACACAAGGATTATTAAGCATTATCATTTATGTTTTTGTTCTTTTGTTTACTTTCAGCTTTCATAAGCATTGATTCAATGACATTTCCAACAGATGTGTGATAAGTAGGTGGCAAGCATTAACCCATAAAAGAAACAGAAATGGGAGACTGGCAGTAAGTGTTCACTGGCACAATTAAGAACCAGTCTTCTTATTCTTGACATTCTACACACTAAATCAAAGCTCTCCTAATCAGAAGGAAATCATTAGGCCTTTGAAAATATGTAATCTTTCCAACCCATGATTAGTTATATTCTGATGTATCTATACAAGCTCCCACACCAATTAGCAACTGGTGGCAACCTCTTTGTTTTTTACAATCCTAGACTGTGTCCTTCATTCACTCATAGTATCATTTACCAAACATTAACTTGACCCTTCCTGGTTCGAGGCACTGTGCAACTTCCTTACAGTGGAACCTTGGTTCTGGAACTTCATTTGCTCCCAAGGATGTTTGAAAAGCAATTTGTTCAAAAACCGAAACTTCTCTGTTTGTCACCTGAGAGACACATGACCGATCTACATGTATCAGCATAAAAGGGGTATCAGGTTGAAAACTAAAGTTTGGTTCAACAACTGAGAAATTTTTTCCCGCGAACAACTTGGTCAAGAACATAATTGTTTGAGGGGGGAGACATTCGAGAACTGAGGTTTGACTGTATATTTAAAATTATTTGTGAACAGACCTTATCCCAGTCTCTAAGTTCCTTAAGGACCAAGGGATCTTACTCAACTCCTATGTACACTGCACAAAATGGCTTAATACAATTGTTGGCACTTGGTGAGTACTCACTAAATATCTGACAACTTGAAGCTTGATCAAATTCTAATTCAATCCTATTCCAATTCCAATCAAATCAATAAAGCCAACAAAATCATCCAAAGGCAGTGTCCAACCCTTCTCTTCCTCCCATTTACCATTCTAAGTACCACTTTCCCTAGAACTCATTTTTGAAAGACAGAGTCCTCATTCTGGATACCAGATTGGTGTCATTGTACAAGTCTAAAAAACAAACACTAAAAAGTGTCCCTCTTTGGAACTTCAGTGGCTCTTATACAAGGGCATGTTGGGATAATGAAAAATGCTATAGACTAGGCATCAAGATGCCAGACCTACCACTGACATTCTCAGGTCCTGCTTCCTGTTATACAGCATAAGGTGGATTCACTTAATGGGCTCCCTTTAGAACTGAGGTGCTACCATCACGAATGACTCATAAAATATGAAATGAAATGTATCAAATAGTAGCTAAAATGCAAAATACTAACTCAAAAGATAGAACCAGAGATTAATTTTAAATGCCTGTTACTTTTATGAGGCTAAGTTATTTCTTTTCTTGCCATTTATTATAAAGAATCTGATATCATTGAGTTGTATGTATTAGTCTCATCTACCCAGATGATAAACTTCAAAGAACAAACTATTCTTTGTAAACAGGTGGGATCTAAATAAAACACTGTTGGTATTTTGACTCTGGGTACCAACTCTACATACTTCCAATTGGTTCAGGTAACTTGCAGACACAGGAATCCTTGCTTTCATGTGCTATCCTTCCTTTGCCAAGATTGTTTCTAGAAGGGAGGAATTACTTTAAAGTGATCGTTCCACTCTCTCGGTCTGTCCTCAAAATCCCTAGGACCAAAGACTTTGTAGCCATAGGACAGAGTAAAACCAGTTACTTCCAGTACATTAGTGCTCCACAATCAACTGGATTAACTAACCCCAGAGAACATAGTGTGGCTCTGAAATTGTGAAATTGACAAGTTCACTTCTGTGAACATCACCTTAAAGCCAAGCATTAGGGTTAAATTCACAAATCACTAGAAGGAACAATATTGGCAGCAGATTAGCAATTTGCAGTGACTTGGAGAATGGGAGTGCTGCTCCTAAATTTTTTAGTTCAAAGAAAGCAAGTCTAGATAGAAGTCCAGGGCATTTGTATGTTGAGGCAAGCATGTCTAAACCTATAGAAAAACTTTAATTTTGGCCAAAATTTTGGGTACATACTTGGAAAATGAATCTCAATGGATTGAGAAAATGCTCCAGAGAATGGCAGTTTTGCAGCTCAGTTTATATACTTAGAATCAAAGGAGAAAATGTAAGGAAGATTACAGGAAATTCATTGGTGGTAGATTAAGCAGGAGAAAACAAAACAAAGGAATGTCTAAGATTGGATAAAAAGCAAACTGGAGCACATACTTCTTTTACATTAATGGGTACAAGATGGTTATAGCACATAGCTGCGGTATGCAAGAAAAAAACAACAGTTTTGTAGTCTCATGTTCTGGTGCTGCAGGTTGTGCTTTCCAGGGTTCTGAAAAAGAAATTTACTCTGACATTTCAAAGGTATGTTATCCTAGGTGCATAAGAGCAATGAACAGGACTCACTTAAAAATTGACCTTTGTTAAGGAAGCTATAGGCCTGGGACATGATTATCCACCAGGACCTGCCCCGTTAGGATTTATTATATCATCTTGTGTGGTTACTTTCCGGCACTGAGCTTGCTAGGCCTGCCAAGTAGCCTCCCGAACTTCTCTTGTCTCCTACAGCGTCCCTTTTTCTGCAAAGTTGAGGAAGCACCTGCACAGCAAGCACTGTCTTCCGAGAAGGGGAGGAGGGGGCGGCGAGTTGCTGAATTCCCCAATTTCCCCGTCCCGTGGCGCCATCTTGGGAGCAGTGAACAAGTGGTTCTGATCCAGGACCGGCCTCCGCTGCTTTCCAAAGGAAACTGGAGGCGGGGGGGAGGGGGGGGAGCGGGAGGCTCTCTACATGGGGAGAAACAGTCGTTCCTTGGGTCTCTGTGGCTGGAAAGGCCCCAAATCTCAGTAATCCATTTCCTGACAGAAGCTCTTGTGAAACTGACAAGGACCCACTCTTTCAGTCTGCAAGTCTGAAGTTTTCTAGGAAAGGAGTAAGACGTCTACGCTGCTCCGTCACCACCTTCTACCTGCTTTGCGACGCCACTTCTAAAGGACTAACACAGCGACTCAGGAGATACAATACCCGGCCACACCAGCTCCGGACCTGCCGCGCACCCGAGCTTTGCGCAAGCGCGGACTATCCGCGCAGCCACCCTGCGCAGGCGCCGTGACCATTTCCGGGATCTGTCAGCCGCTCCCTCTGGGCTTTGGGTCCTCCGCCAGCGCCCGCTGGAGCCTGTTCGCGTCGACTGACCAGAGTCCGCGAATTCTTCGCTCCGAGCCGGTCCGCACCACCCCGAACCCAGGTAAGAGGAAGTAGGAGCGAGTTTCTGACCCTGTGGGTCTGGCCTTAAACCTGCAGTGACGTTGACGCGAGGGCTTAGGCCGCGGGGCCCAGAGGTTGAGTGGGGGCCGGGTCCCCCTGGCTGGCCTCCTGAGGGGCGGGGGATCCTCACTCCATGTAGGACCCGCCGAGCCCCTGGGTCCCCGTAAAGATCATTTCTCTCAAAATTTTCGAGTGCAAAGAGCCCTCCATTGCCAGAATTAAGGGCTCCTGAGCTTCCATAGCCCTGTATGCACCTCTATTGTGGCCATTTATCAGTCTGTAAAACTGGTAAATGGAACAATCTCATCCTAATTGGGTGTCTCGAGGGACCGTTCGTTTCTTTCATTAGCTTCTGGAATAGGTCCATGCACACAGCGTTTGTGGAACATTTGACTTCTATCTAGGGCAGCCCTCAATCCTTCAGTTATTGAGGACCCTTCTAAATTCGAGGAAAACCTTTTCCCGAGTTGCTTAAGATTCTCTCAAGTGCCCCTGTCCCCTAGGTCAAAGTTGCTCATATTGGTTCCGTGGGCCTTTGATGTAGCAGCACCTGTCACATTTCAACCTTCCAGACAGAGTGCCAAAATTCTAATCCTGGCACCACCACTTCATTTGCATGACCCTCGGAAGATTGCAGTAAGAACATCTTAGGGCTTTCTAGAGAATCAGTAGGTGCTCTGAGCCAGAAACTATTAGCTATAAATATTAGCTGTTATTACTGCTTCTGGGCATTCTCTGCATATTTATCTTCGCTTCCTCTCCTAAACCGTCCCCTCTCCTCACTTGAAGACCAGAAAAGTGTCAGATGGACTTATGTCTTTGGCCCCAATCTGGTATTTAGTACACTGCTGGAAACATGGTAGGCACTTAAAAAATTGTAGCCTAGACTCTGATTATAAAGCCATCTGTTCTCATACCATGACTTTGGAGCCTTCTTTTAATTATCTCAAATCCTTGCGTAAATTATCCTAGTTCTGTCCTCTTTTATCAATTTTATCTAACCTTTTGGTTTCATGTAGGCACTGGTTTTTTCAGGTATGTAAAAACAAAAGAGAGGATATCAGAAGGGTGGTTTTGCCCTGTTAGGGAGTGGGTGTGAATGGCTCCTTGCTAACAGAAAGGATTCAGAGAATTTCTGAGGTTAATTTATCTACTTCTCACAATTTAAGGAGGGGATCATCTTGGAAAAATTAAAACTGCTTAGAGAGAGAGTGGCAGTATTTTGATCTATTAGTTGACTAATCCTATGCTGAAACTGATTCTGCACAAAGAAGTTCAGAATGCTCTGCTGGTGAGGCTGGTGCCAGGAGTTGGAACCTGTCTCTGAACTTGTGGAGGGTGTGGTGACCTTATTGGAGTACCTGGTATTGCCGGGTTGGGTAATGAGAGCAATTAGAAGCAGGGTGAATCACAGCCTTGAAAACTGACTCTAGACAGGGAACTGAAATTCCCCCTTGTGCAAATACTTTCAAGCTCCAGAGCCAGGTTCAGAAGATAGATACCAATTGGAGTGTACTTCAGAGGATATTAACTGGTGTAACTTCTTGGGATGATTCAAAAGCACCTGGTCAAAGGAAGAAAGGGATCTAACTTATTGAGCATCTATTTTGAGTTAGGCTTTGTACCACATTCCTTCACATGTTATTTCATTTAATCCTCGTACCAACAGCTTTGGGATGTCAGTGATATGTCTGATGTGACCATTTTACAGATAAAAAAGTGAGATTTAGGTTTATTAAGTGACTTTCCCAAGATCTCCTAGCTAGTGTGTGTCAAAGCCAAGATTCAAACCAAGGTTCACTTGGCTCCAGAGCCCGTGGCAAACCAAATATCGGAATGACTCTGTACTCAAAGTGACAGGTAAAGAAAGGAGTTTGAAGAGAGGGAGAATTCCTGGAATCATGCTATACTATAAATCATCTCTCTTTCTCTCTGTGCTGGACAATAAAAGATCATTAGTAGAAACTTGTTAAATTTAATGTCACCTTTGTGTCCCTTTTTTCCTCTCTACCCTCATTAAAACAGAGGTTTTCAGATTTCACTTAAATATTAGTCACAGTTTAGAAATTATAATTATCACTCTATGACAGTATATTTTTGATATAAGAATCAAGCTGTTATTATTCACTCGCTGAGTTTCATGAAAACAGGCTGTGTTCACTGAGTGTCTTACATTCTTGACAAAAATATGAGTGTTGTTTTGGCCTTTAGACTTAAATAGCCACATGACTGTGAAAGAATTATAGGTGTGAGTATGTGTCCAAATATGGGGCTTGAATAATAATAACAAAATTAGAAATGCAATTTTAGAAATAATTATGCCATTGTGTAAATGTTTACCTCTTTTAAAGGCTTTGTCACATTGCTTATAAAACTGAATTGAAGAATGAGAAAACCTGCATCTGCAGTTCTCCTCTTTTATGTATACATGAAATATGTGCTTTTATTGCATATAGATTTTACACTGAATTATTCATTTGCAGGCCAATTTTATTTCAGTTAACAAATGAGCTTATAAAATGTGGCTTTTGAACTAGAGTGTTTTTAATTAAGGAGATATTTGTGACATTACGTGTTATTTTGAGTTACTGTAAGCAAAACCTGTTGTGATGGGTAAGTATCTGATATCAAAGATAATCATGCAGTAAGTGTGAAAGTTTATTTCTTTAAAAAAAAAACAACAAATTAGCAGTCTTATTTGAATTTATTTAAATTTTTTTTTTAATTTTCAGTCTTTTTCTTTGTGAGTTGTAGTTTGCTTTCTAGAACATTCAAAAGTAAAAAATGAATGACCTACACGTCTTCACACTTAGGATAAAATGTGAAACACTGACATTTCTTGGCTAGTTCAAGATATCAGATGTTTTATTCCCTTATCTCCCTTTGACCTTTGGATTCCTTTTATAACAATTAGCAGAGACATTTTTCCTGCCTTCCACTAAGGTTGACTTCTGCTTTGTCTGCTGAACTTTGTTCACTTCACAACCTTCTGGTGGCCCTTCCATTCACTTCCTGCTTACATCAGAATTCCTGTCTCACATTTCAGCCTCCACCCTAGGTTAACATCACTTACACTTAATGTATTGAAACTTCAGGGAGTTGTGAATGTGTCTCTTAGAAATGATAAAATGGGGTGCTTTTTGAAAAATTTTCTCCTGTTTACAGTAATGATTGCTTTTTCAATGGTTATAGATTTGGGTGCCTATAAAATAGAGAATTTGATTTTTTAAGTCAGTGATGTTTCACAGGTTCCTGCTTCAAAGTCTAAAGAGTAATATAACAAACTCTTGTATACTCTTCGCCTGGATTTACCAGTTAACATTTTGCCACATTTGCTCTTTTATATTTCTTTGTTCTGAAGGATTGAAAAGAAGTTACAGATGACATCATGACACTTCAGCCCTAAATACTTCATCATCTTTATTGCCTAAGAGTTAGGACATTCTCCTACCTAAGTGCAAACCATCATAGTTAAGAAATTGAAAATAATTCCATATTGTTACATAATATGCATCCTAAATTCAATTTTTCCCTGTTGTACAGAATGTATCTTGTATGGCCATTTTATAAATACAGACTACAGCCCTGGCTGGTGTGGCTCAGTGGAATGTGCGCTAGCCTGTGAACCAAAAGGTCGCCAGTTTGATTCCCAGTGTGTACCTGGGTTGCAGGCCACATCCCTGGTCCAATCAGTGTTTCTCTCTCACATTGATATTTCTCTCCCTTTCTCCTTCCCTTCCCCTCGCTCTAAAAATAAATAAATAAAATTTTTTTAAATAAGTGATAAAATACAGATTACAATCAAGGTTCGTATAGCAAAATTGATCTTCATAGTTCTTTTAATCTAGAACAGTCCGTGTCCCCAACTTGCCTTTTTTGAATAGTCCAGGCCACTTGTTTTATAGTATGGCATATATTATGGTTTTAATTATTTCCCTTTTGTGTTCTTTAATTCCCATATTTCCTATAAGCTGGAAATTGGGCCTGGATCTTGTCTGGATTTAAATATGTTTGGCATAAATACTTCATACTAGGTTGGCCATGTTACCAGTTTACTTCAGGATAGTCCCATGATCTATTATCACAGCATAATTATTAATAGTGCCCCTTTTTGCTCTCTTAAAAGTTGATAAATTAAGTGGTCACTACTTATAAGTGATGATGTACACTTCATGTTGCCTCCCATCAGGAGGCCCCTCAGATTATATTGTTCCACTGTTTATGATACCAAGTTTGATCACTCAATTAAGGTAGTGACTGCCAGGTTTTTTTTTTATTGTGAAGGTATGTCTTTCCTTTTGTAATTAATAAGTGATCTGTAGGATGATCACTTGAAACTGTGAATATCCTGTACCCAACAATCTTTAACCGATGGTTTTAGAGTCCCTTGATGACCCTTGACAAAATAAAGTATAGATTGATGGTTAGAATGCTAGTTGTATTTAAATAATTAAGTTTTGATTAAGTTAAGATATTGAGATTGATTTGGTTATTATAGGAAAATAATGTTTTATTTATCCCCAAACATTTCAAGATCCCCAGACAACTTAAATATTGGTTGCCTGCCATATTAGATGCTTTTTGTTGCTCATTGCAGATTTCTATCCTTTGAAAACACTAAGAATAATGTCCCTGCATCAATTTTTACTTGAGCCAATCACCTGTCATGCCTGGAACAGGGATCGTACGCGTAAGTATGCTGTTAATTTTGCACCTTTATTTTAGTACTTACAATACTTTTAGATGTAGGCACTTTTAAGGATTGCATACTGTATTTTGCCATGTATAATGCACACCCACATTTTTGGCCCAAACTTTTGGGGGAAAATCTTTTAATTCTTTAATTCAATTTTTTATTTATATTTAAATACTTTTTTGTATTATAAAGGAATTTTAGCATTTATTTTTTAACATAGTATGGTACAAGAAATTTTATGTAGCCCTGGTTGGTGTGGCTCAGTGGATTACATGCCAGCCTGTGAACCAAAGGGTCACAGGTTTGATTTCCAGTCAGAGCCCATGCCTGGGTTGCAGGCCAGGTCCCCAGTAGGGGGCATGCGAGAGGCAACCACATACTGATGTTTCTCTCCCTCTCTCCTTCCCTTCCCCTCTCTCTAAAAATAAATAAATAAAATCTTTTTAAAAAAAACAAACTGAGGCCTTGAATATTAGGAGGACTTTCCAGTGGTTATACACCTAGTTAATGTCAGAGCCATTGCTAGCACCCAAGCCTTCTGGCTCTTTGTCCACTTCTTTCTCTATACTACTAATAGACAGTTTATATCAGAGACATCTTTCATTGCCCTGAGAATCCAGTGTCTGCAGTGGTTTCTGCAATACCACACTAACCCAGCATTTAATCAGAATTCTAGGACCTAGAAATAAGCTGTTTCAGAGAATATGGTTTATTCTTGAGGTACTAAGAGCAGTAGTAACTGGTATTTACTGTGTTACTCATAAGAAGCCTGAGTTTTAGTTGCCTGGTGCCAGCAAACTAGAAACGGATGGAGAAGACTCTTAGAAGGAGGCATTGTAGGCAAAGTGACAGATAATATGACAAGGAGGAGGTATAAAAAAAATCTAGAAACAAGTGTAGTGTTAGACCCATGAGTTATTTTTAAAAGTTTGAATTATATTCATTCTGTTTTTTAAAGAATAGCTTTATTAAGATACAGTTCACCTAACATAAAATTCATCCTTTTTTTAAAGTATACAATTAAGTGGGTTTTTTTTTTTTATATTCACAGTTATACAACAATCATCACTGTCCAGTTTCAGAATATTTTTATCACTCTAAAAAGTGGTACCCATTAGTGGTCACTTCAGTTCTCCTCAAAATTTCCAGTTAGAGGCAACTACTAATCTACTTTCTGTTTTCATGGATTTGCCTATTCTGGATATTTTGTGTAAATGGGATCATAAAATATGTGGCCTTTTGCATCTGGCTTCTTTCACTGAGCATAATGTTTTTAAGGTTCATCCATGTTGCAACTTGATTCCTTTTTATGGCTGAGTAATATTATATAGACATAACCCCATTTTGTTTATTTATCAGTTCGTGGGTATTTGGGTTGTTTGTACTTTTTTGCTGTTGTGAATATTGCTAATATGAACATTCACATACAAGTTTTTATGTTGACATATATTTTCACTTCTCGAGTGTATACCTAGGAGTTGAATTGCTGGGTCATATGGTAATTATATTGAAGACTTTGAAGAACTGCCAAACTATTTTCCAAAGTGGCCACAACAATTTATATTCTTATTAGTAGAGGGTTCCAGTTTCTCCACATCCTCATCAACGATTATTATTATCTGTTTTTTATTATAGTCCTATACTTATTATTATCTTAGTGGATATAAAGTAGTATACCCTCTTATTGGCTTTTTGTATATCTGCTTTGGAGAAATGTATGTTCACATCCTTTGCCCATTTTTAAAATATTTTGGGTTGTCTTCTAAATATTGGGTTGTCTTTTTATTGTTAAGTTGTAAGAGTTTTTTTTTAATATATAATCTTTATTATATTTATATGTTCTGGATACAAGTTCCTTATCAGATATATGATTTGCAGAATCTTCTGTAGAATGTCTTCACTTTTTTGATAGTGCTCTTTGAAGCACAAAGTGTTTAATTTTAAAAATATCCAATTTTTTTCCTTCTGTTGCTTATACATTTACTGTTATATCTAATAAACCATTCCCTAACTTGAGGTCACAAAAGATGTATACCTATGTTTCCTTCTAAGAGCCTCATAGTTTTAGCTCTTACATTTAGGTCTTGGATCCACTTGTGTTAATTTTTGTATATGAAGTAGGTACCCAACTTCATTCATCCTTTTACATACAGACAGACAGTTGTCCCAGCACCATTTGTTACGATTCTCTCCCCATGCAATTATCTTGTTACCCTTGTCAGTAGCCAATTGAATGTAAGTTTATTGGATTCTCGATTTTGCTCCATTGATCTTTATTTTTATCCTAATGCTAGAACCACTCTGTCTTGCTTCCTGTAGCCTTGTGTAGTAAGTTTTGAAGTTGGGAAGTATAAATTTCAACTTTATACTTTTTTCTCAATTGTTTTGGCTCTTCTGGGTCCCTTGCATTCCCATATGAATGTTAGGATCAGCTTATTGATTTCTGCAAAGAAGCCAGCTTGGATTTTGAATCTGTAGAGTCACCATCTTTTTAAAGGATAATTCAGACATGTTTCTCATATTTTTAAATAAATCTTTGGTACATAAACAGTACACACCAGGATATTGTCGAGTGAAAATCTAGATATGAGCCTCTGTATTGAGTATTTGAAAATATGTTACATGCAAGATGATGAATTCAGAGCTTCCTAGTTGAGTTTCCTGTATCTTCGATCTCCACTTTCCCATCTAAAAATAGGTTTTTTAAATAGTTCCAGTGTTTAATAAGATTGCAAGTTGTTATTGCCCTCATTTAAACTACTCAAACTCAATATATTAAGTCATTAACATTATTTTTTGTTATGCCACGTTATAATTTGAAATTTATAATGTTTACCAGGTTTAACTTTGGATTTGACTTTTGAAATCTCTATATGCATCTTAGAAATATATAACTGTTTTCCAGAAAGCATTGAAAATCTTAGGATTTTAGAGCTAGATATTTATCTAGTTCCACAGTTCATCTGTAAAACAGTAGCTTTCCTAAGGAGGGATGGGTAGGTAACATAATAGATGGGAAAACTATTAAAAGAATAACCTAAAATTTTAGTCATAGATCCTAATTTTAATTTTAAGAAATAATTGTTTTAATGGATCAACTAGAAAGGGAAAATATCAAAATAAATTTTAAAATTCATCATATACATATATAGATATATGTATTATTAATATTTTGGATTGGTCTAAGAGATTTCTCTTGAAAACAGGTTTTTATTTTGCGATTTATATTGTCTTTATTTAAAGGAAAGCTTTGATATAGTTTATCAGCAGAATCAAGTTTTTTTTGACAAACTATGGTGGTACCAACATGGGTCTGTGATACCAGTAATGAAAGCCTATGATCTATTTTCAGCATTTCTGAAAATCTAACAGAAAATAAATTGTTATTATAAATAATGTTGTACAGGGGAGCTAAAATGTCAAATATCTTTATCATAAACTAAAATTACAGTTTTCCCTTGAACGATGCAGGGGTTGGGACACTGACCCTCCCTGACAGTGCAACTAAAAATTCATGTATTAGTTTTGACCCCGAAAGACATAACTTCAGTTAACCCTTAGTATGGGAGGGGAGGTGGTTCCAGCACCCACCTTGGATACCAAAATCCGAGGATGCTTAAGTCCTTTAATCTAAAAGGGTATGGAACAATACATACCATCAGCCCTCCACATCTGCAGATGAAAAATAATGTTTTCAGTCAGCAGTCAGTTGAATCCATGGATGTGAAACTTGTGGATATGGAGGGTGACTGTATTTATTGGGGAAAAAATGCACCTATAATGGGATGTACATAATTCAAACCTGTGTTGTTCAAGAGTCAACTGTATATCAGCTCAGTATAGCAACATTGTTTATTTCTTAAAGAGTAATAGTTAGAATCTTTAATTGCCAGTTGTATATGTCTCTGATTGAATGAATTTTTAAAGGTAAAAATAATAAAAGGAATTCTTCAGGGGTGAATATTGAGAACCATTTCTTAAAACAACTTTTCTATTTCTTCACAATGTTTTTTAAATGCCAATTGTAATATATCCCTTTTTTGTGTAACAGTTTCAAGTTCAGGTGTTAACTATTGACTTTGCTCTCTAGAGATTGCCCTTAGCCCCAACAATCATGAAGTCCACATTTATAAGAAGAACGGGAGCCAGTGGGTGAAAGCTCATGAACTTAAGGAGCACAACGGACATATCACAGGTAAAAGAAGAGAACTGTGAATTTAGCATAGTATTTTGAAATTTAGCATTCTTTTGTTTAAATAAAGAGCTTAATAAGTAAATCTGCCGTAATATTGAAAGTTGTACAGCATCTACTGAATTTTCCTTAGAGTGATCTCAGTTTTTAAGTGCTTATTTTAGCCTCATTGGTACACAGCACTCTACTAGTGTTGTGGAAAACACTGAACCTAGTATGAGGACTAAAGAGCTTAGATTAGGAGATGGGACATGAAAGTGAAAACTGGAGAGCATGTTAGCTGTGTGAAAATGTAAGCCACACTGCATTCCCAGCTGCTGCAGGAGTGCAGTGTCTTCCACAAGTTTCTTCTATGTTGTTTTAGGGGCAAGGAAGATAGTCCAAAATACTGAAAAGGACAAAGACTAATAATATAACAAACACCCATTTTCTGCCACCCAGAATTAACAACAAAAAAGATAACTCTCTTTTTTCCTGTGCCAGAGAACTTAGGAAACAAAGATTTAATAACAAGGAATATTATTTGTAGATAATGGTAAAGTCCCATCTCACTACCACTCCTGTTCCTGTCCCTCAGAAGGTAGCCTGTAGATCATACAAACTTCTGGCCAAGATGGAGGCATAGGTAGATATGCTTTACTTCCTTGCACAACCAAAAGAAGGATAACAACCAATTTAAAAGAAAAAAAAACAACCAGAACTGCCAGAATATCAAACTGTCTGGAAGTCTGACAACCAAGGAGTTAAACAATCACCCAGACTGGTAGGAGGGGTGGAGATGGGAAGCCAGGGCAATGAGGATGCCCAACAAGGCTTCAGCTGGTGGACAAGGGCAGGCAAGGCAGTAGATGGCAGACTTGGATATCCCACATTAGCATTCAGGTAAGCTGGAAGGAACAACTAGGAAGTGACACAGGCCGTGCAAACCAGGGTTCCAGTGCAGGAAACTAAAACCTCAAAACCTCTGGCTGTAAAAATATGTAGGGGTTGCGGTGGCGGGAGAAACTCCCAGCCTCACAGAAAGGTCCATTGGAGGGGGCCACGGGATCCTAGAATGTACCCACCCACCTGGTAATCAGCATCTGAAAGGGCAATCCACTTGTGGATAGTAGGAGAAGTGACTGAAAGGAGGGTGAGAGCTGAGCAAGCAGAATTGTTCCCTTTCTGACCCCTCTCCCACATACAGCACCACAGCACAGTGAAGTGGGTTACCCCACCCTTGCAAATACCTAAGGCTTTGCCCCTTACAACGTAACAGGTGCAGCGAGACAAAGAAATATGGTCCAAGTGAAATAGCAGATCAAAA
>PVIA01000550.1:74394-299394 GCA_004024845.1 Tonatia bakeri | reverse complement strand
CCTGGCTGGCGTAGCTCAGTGGATTGAGCTCGGGCTGTGAACCAAAGCATCACAGGTTCGATTCCCAGTCAGGGCACATGCCTGGGTTGCAGGCCATGGCCCCCAGCAACCGCACGTTGATGTTTCTCTCTCTCTCTTTCTCTCTCCCTTCCCTCTCTAAAAATAAATAAAATCTTTAAAAAAAAAAAAGAAATATAAACTTTACATTTAGATATATATGTAGGTCTCTTCCTAGTTTTAGATACAAAGATACTCAAGGATTCTTTCATAAAACCTGTATCATACAGAAAATGTATTTAGGTTTGTTTAAATGGCAGAGACCTTCAGAAGAATATATAATGAAACACAACATATATTTGTCCCTCTAAAAACTAAAAATTACTTTTATTCTGTATGTTTTTTTATTTGGATGTCATATAGCAGACTTTCAGTTAATGTTACTGAGTTAGGTGTGTTAATGAATAATAAAGGTACTTTCAGACAAAAGAAAAAGATCTTAGAGGGAAGATCAGGGTCCTCAGACCAGATATCTTTGGATCTGTGAATGGGTAGAAAGAATGTCCCTGCTTAGTTTTTGCAACCTCTGCAGTTATAAAACAGTTCTGTTCTGCCTAGCCTCATGGAGGATCCCAGGTTAGAGAACTTTGCAGAGAAACATCCTTGCCCTTGTGATGCGATGATCACATCTGTCCCAGCCATACCAGTGCCTACCCGCCTGTGCCATATCAGTTTTCATTGACCCAGGCAAAGCAGATGACGCCATGTCTCCCTTTCAGGTATTGACTGGGCTCCCAAGAGTGACCGCATCGTCACTTGTGGAGCAGACCGCAATGCCTATGTCTGGAGTCAGAAAGATGGTGTCTGGAAGCCAACCCTGGTGATCCTGAGAATTAATCGTGCAGCGACTTTTGTCAAGTGGTCCCCACTAGAGAACAAATTTGCTGTGGGCAGTGGAGCACGACTCATTTCAGTTTGTTACTTTGAGTCTGAAAATGACTGGTGAGCAACATCTGAGTATTTTTTTATCTCTCTATACAATCATACATTTGGACTGCTGTGTTCTTGGTGACGTTTTGAGATACCAGGTGAAGGGGATAACTTCAGTTTTACTTCACCTAGAGGATTTTTTTCCTCTAAACTTTTCCATTCTCTCTAATTGAGCATTTTTCCTTCTTATATGCACTTTGAGTCAAATCTCCATCTTTCTCATAGAGAGCTGTGGTTTCCATGTTCTGATTCCCTAAATTGTTTGTTCTATAAGCTATTACTACTTTTCTGACTCTCTGCTGTCCATATTGCTGTTTTCTTACTCTGATGTATAAATTATAAACTTGAAAGATTCTCAGTACCCTGAGATACAATTTTTTTTTATCTCTATTCACTTAAAATATCTAGAATTCTTACAGATAATAGTGTTCTCCTTTCTTTAAAGTTTATTTGTTAACCAAATCTGTGCTTTGGTATAATGATTTACTTGTTTAAGCTATTGAAGTAAAAATTGGCCAGGATCTTGGAAATATAATCAGCCTGTTGTGCATTTTTTTATAAATTACTTGTAACTAAGCCGGTCAAAATGCAGAGGTCTGTGTTATGGTTAAGTAACTTACTTTACTCCTTCTTGCTTACTTTAATAAGAAAACAACTCCGCTCTGCCTGACATGCATTCAGAAAGGGTAGTTACCGCCCTTCTGTGTGGGACTGTCAGTACAAAACTGGCAGTGTGGATTTGCACTAAAAATAGCAGAGTACACATTACTGTCTGTGTTAGTGTTACTGTTTGCCCTCTGCTGAAAAGGGATTATCATATTACACTTTGTAACTTTTAAAACCTTGGAAATTTTGATTCTTTGAACAGAAAGTCTGAATTTGCAACAAGATTGAATTATGAACTTAAGATACGCATTTTTCTTTCAAGCATGTATAAAATTAAGGTTAATAAAATATTGCCTGCTAAAAATCATTTAGAAAGTTTACTATAGCAAATAGGTAAGAAACAATTTTTCTTTCTAAGTAACCAGTGTCAGTGATTGTTTACATTTTTATTCATTAAAAGTAGTCTCAAATATAGGTAAATTGAGCTTTACTATAGTACATAGTGTCGTCATATGAACAAGCTGTCAGGTGAGTTTTTCATCTAGGGAACAATATTTTACTGGTATGATGTGACTACTTTAAAACTACCTCTGTCTGGCTGGTGTAGCTTAGTTAGTTGGAGGGTCATCCTGTAGATCAAAGGTTGTGGGTTTGATTCCCAGTCAGGGTTCATACCCAGGTTGTGGATTCCATCCCTGGTTGGAGTATGTACAAGAAGGCAGCCAATCGATATTTCTCTTTCTCTCTCTCTCTCTCTCTCTTTCTCTCCCTCTCTCCCTGCCCCCACTGATCCCTCTCCCTCCCTCCCTCCCTCCCTCTTTCCTTACCTTTCTCCCTTCCTTCCTTTCTCTCTAAAAGCAATGAAAAAGTAGGAAGTGGGGATGGCTAGGGCTGGGGGGAGTGGTGGGGGGGGGGGATAGAGACAACTGTACTTGAACAATAATAAAGAAAGAACTAAAAACAATAAATAGAATTTTCTTATAAAAATAAGCAATGAAAAAATGTCCTTGGGGGTGAGAATTTAAAAAATAAATAAACAACCTCTAAGTCTTCAATTTAAAATAACTATTATTAAATAAGTTAGAATATTGTCTATTTTTCAGAATAAAATTTTTCAGATGGGTTCCTAACAAAAAGAGTCTATAGAAAAACAGCTTTCAAAAAAGGGTATTTGGTACAATATTAAGTCTCTCCTCTTGAACAACAGAACATGATTGATTTTTAAGCAGCAATTTAAGGGCAGAAGTTGATTTACTTATGCCAGAATAATGACTGGTTTTAGACATAAATAAACTCTTTAAATGGAGCTAGAGAATTACAGGTTAACCTCCAAAAAGAGGTTCTGGTGATTTCTTGGTTGTATTTTCTCTGTGAAAAAAAGTTTTAAAAAAATTGCAGCTTCAGGAAGTTTATTGTAGTTAGCATTGGAGACTTAGGAAATTAAGCTATCTTACAACCCAAACTTAACCTAAAATGAAATAACAAATAATTGAATATGTATAATAAAAATTCAAGTAATTTCTGCCCTGGCCAGTGTTGCTCAGTTGTTTGGAATGTCGTCCTATAAGCCAAAAGGTCTCTGGTTTGATTCCTGGTCAGGGCACATGCCTGGGTTGTGGGCCAGGACTCCAGTTGGGGGCATGCAAGAGGCAACCGATCGTTTCTCTCCCACATCAGTGTTTCTCTCCCTCTCTCCCACCCCCTCTTCCCTTTAAGAAAAATGGTTAAAGTCTCACAAAATCTGCAACTCCATGGAGCTGTACCAGAGTTTTTCCATAAATAAGCTTACTAAAGAGGATCCCCTGGTAACTGGAAAAGTTCAGAACTGCTCGCCCTGATGAGAATGTCGAAACCTAAAAGACAGGAAAATGGAAGGGACTATCTGATTCTTCCTGTCTTCCTCTAGAAACGCATGTTCTTTCTGGCAGGAGACATGATAACCACATAAGAACCATGCATTGGTGTTTTGTTTATTTATTTTTAGAGAAAGGGAAAGGGACGGGGGAAGAGGGAGAGAGAAACATCAATGTGTGGTTGCCTCTCATGTGCCCCCTACTGGGAGCCTGGCCCTCAACCCAGGCATGTGCCCTGACTGGGAATTAAACCAGCGACCGTTTGGTTCACAGGCTGGTGCTCAATCCACTGAGCCACACCAGCCAGGGTGCATTGGTGTTTTTTACTTGATGTATTTGTAGGTCATTTGGGGATTGTTTGATTTGTGGATAAACTAAAATGGATTTTCTCCTTTTGTAGGTGGGTAAGCAAGCACATTAAAAAGCCAATTCGTTCCACGGTCCTTAGCTTGGATTGGCATCCCAACAATGTTTTGCTGGCAGCAGGATCATGTGATTTCAAATGCAGGTGGGAACATGCGAATTGAACAGAAACACTTAAGCTGTTCATTATTCATCTTTGGACAAATATTTTTAAAGTCCCTTTTTGCAAGGTACTTTACCAAGCACCATAAGGGACTCAGAGATATGAAAGGAGCTTGTAACTAATCTAGAAGAGGAACTTAAAGCAAGTGCATAAATCACTGACATAGAAAGAAGTAGATGTGGAAGTTTGGTAGAAGGGAGGTGCAAGGGTGGGGGCAGGGAGGTTTTCCTTAAACAAAACATCCATGGTTTGGAGCAGGGGCAGCGTTCTCCTCTCCCCCGCCTCAACTACAATTTTACTTCTCATTTTATAACCCAGGTAGCTGACTCTGCAAATGCCAGTATGAAAGTAAGATTAACAAAGCATAGCTGAACAGTATACTGCTGAGCTGTTACTGTGCTGTTCATTTTCAGTTAAAGCTTTTAGTAGCATGAGGCTAAAAGAAACACAGCCACTTGGCTAAGAGCTTTGAGGATCATACAAGTAATTGCTTTTTTAAAAGTTATTCTTTATCAGCAAGGCTTTTTTTTTCCCCTTTGGCCAAAAGGAAAGCAAATAAATGCTGCTTCATGTTGACTCTGTGGTGGGTTGGGAGATGGGATGCATCTTTCTTTAATAGGCAATATGGAGAATACCCCAAAAACCTAGCTAGTCATTTATATCCATGAATACCCAAGTATTTTTTGTTTTGGATTGTTTTTTTTGTTTGTTTGTTTTGTTTTGTTTTTAATGTATGTGGCAGTTTGACTGTGGGAAGGGGATTCAGTAGTGTCAAGGCACTTTTTGGAAAAATATTGGTTCTTCTACCAAAGAACCAGTGTAACAGAAAAGATACATAAATATTCTCTAGAGTTTTTCATATTTAAAAGTTCTGTTTTTGTCAGGTTACCCCAAGTCATTCTAGCTCCCTTAGAGGACAGCTAAGTGTTAATGATCCATATCACCTGGGTCATTTGGCTGTGTCTAAAAATCTGGTTGTGAAAATAGGTTACAATTCCTTTGTTAACAATAATTTCCAGAAATAAACTTTGCTTTGACTTGTGCTCCTTTGAGAATGGGTCTGTTCAGTTCATACTCTTGAGTTTGCAGCTGAGAACCACCTGTTCTTTCCTGGACTCAGATGATTAACATAGTAGCCACTGTGATGCTGACATAAAGCACAGTGATTCTAAATGGTCACATCATCAAACTTACAGATAGCTCACTGCACCCTTCTCCTCTCTCATGCCCTGACTCTTCCATATCTGCCGCTGCCATTGTCATTATGGGGGGAAATATTCTGGATCATTTAGGGAGTCTTTAGGTTCAGAAGTTTTTAAGAGAAGCTTTACAAATAGGTAGAGCAAACAGGAATAAAAGGATAGATTCCTAGCTGTTCTTTATCCCTTTTGCTTCCCACCTCAAGGAATTAGAGAAAGAGACTGATGAGCAGGCTGTAAAGGAACCAGTTCATCTCAGACTATACCTGCCACAAAGTCCGGACAGTAGGCCTCAGGGCCAAGTGAGCACAGCCCTCTGCCTGACAGCACTAGGGAAAGCCTGCTTGCTCTTCCCACAGCCTCCCTTGGCTTTCCCTTTGGATGTCCCTTTAAGTGGGTTTATATCATTGGTTTATTGCAGAGTGGCAACTAGTTTCCTTTCTCCTACCATTTGACTGTGTGGGCTTCCTGGACTACTGTGTTGAAAATGATGGTGAAGTAGACAGACAGGAAAGAGTGCTGTGCTCATTTAGCCAGATCTCCCAGGGGCAAGGAGCAGGACAGCATGATCCTCCCCCAGAATGTACACTCCTGGAGGGAAGGGCTTTTTGTATTCATTGCTTCTATGACGCATCATAAGCACTCTGTGAATATACATTGATTGAGTATGGATTTACCAAACTTGGACTGGACTGTAGGCAACCTGGAACCATTCTGTGTCATAAGACATCTGTGTACCTGAACCTGTCCATCACATTTTGCTGTTTGTATCCTGGGACACCTTATGGCAGCTGCCTGTGGCCTGTTTTTATATATATATATTTTCATTTACTTTTTCATTCTCTTCCTGCCCCTTAAACTACAGAGTGTTTTCCGCATACATTAAAGAAGTGGATGAAAAGCCAGCCAGTACGCCCTGGGGCAGCAAAATGCCTTTTGGTCAGCTAATGTCAGAGTTTGGTGGCAGTGGCACTGGTGGCTGGGTGCATGGCGTCAGCTTCTCTGCCAGTGGGAGCCGCCTGGCCTGGGTCAGCCACGACAGCACCGTGTCCGTTGCTGATGCCTCAAAAAGTGTGCAGTGAGTATTTGCCTTTTGTTTTGAGTTAGGAAATGGGATAGAATCTCTCATCAGCTGGACTAAGGCTGCCCTTCCCTGGGTACTTATGCAGGACGCAAGCATAAAAATCTGACGGAGAACTGTAAGGCAGCCTTTAAAGACACAGACACACAGTTAGATTGTCCATTCGGGGAAATTTTAAAGAGTTAGGTCTCACTTCCAGAAACAAATTCTTAATGGAAATGCTGATAATGATTCCTTAAATAGATTATGTGTTCTTGCTCTGTGTAGTCAGTGAATAATGACTCCATTAGTTTGGGACTTTATTCATTAATACGAAAACTGTGAAGCCAGTTCCTCTGATAACAGGCTAGAAGAACTGGAATTGTGATGATTCATTTGTGCCTGCTCAGGCCTAAGAGAGCATTAGACATCTTGGTAGGCATCAGAATTCATATTTGTTCACCACATGTTGGAGGAAGAATCTCCTTTCTTCATCCATCCTTTCCCATTTACAGCCAAAGGTAACCTACTTTTAAAGGTCTCCTGACGTTCCCTGGTTAGGTGGCTCAACTGGTTAGAACATCGTACCATATACGCAAAGGTCGAAGGTTTAATCAGGGCACATACCTAGGTTGCAGGTTCAATCCTCGGTCGAGGCACATAGGGGAGGCAATCAACTGATGTTTCCCTCTCACATTGATGTCTTTCTCTCTCCCCCTTCCTCTCTCTCTCTCCCCCAACCTCTCTCTCCCCCTTCCTCTCTCTTCCCCTTCCTCTCTCTCCCCCCCTTCCTCTCTCTCTCTCCCTCATCCTCTCTCTCCCTCATCCTCTCTCTCTCTCCCTCGTCCTCTCTCTCTAAAATTAATAAACATATCCTCAGTTGAGTATTTAAAAAAAAAGTCTCCTGACTTAACCTGTATACTGAGAACCAGTTACATCAGGTGGCTCTGGCTCCCTCTGCTGCCCAGTGACAACAAAGTGACACTTAAGAAAGGATATTTTTTCATAACAGATTTAATTGTATTTTTAAATTTTATGTTTCTTTAAAACACCCCCTCATTATAAATGACAGTCTTCTAGAAGATTTCTATACACATATAGATACTTATACAGCTTTTGATTTTTAACACAAATGGAATCATGCTATACATTCTGTACAGTAATTTGCCTTTTGTCATTCAGTAATGTTTTCACATTATAGTTATTTAATTCATGTATAATGTATTATAATACCTAATAAGCTGCTTATTACAAGCCCCTGTCTACCCTTGTATTGATTTATATTTGGCTTTTATGGTTCTGCAAGTCAGATTAAGTCTTCCATTCTTCCCCTTCTTGAATGTAAATATTTCATATAGTAAAAGGCAGGTATGCCACAGTGAAGCCTTAAGACAAGGAGTTGAGATTTTGATCCAGTATCAGTGGTATATGAGGTAGAGAGGTTGTCTCTTGAGACATAGTTTCCAAAATGCATCATCTTTTACGTGAAGTTATATGATCCTAATTCATCAACCAGTGTGTTTTCCTGCCATATCTGTTTAACCTTTCGGCGGATTACTGGAGCAGATTACTAAATTATATACTGAGTACTTGTACTAAGTTTGCATGTATGTCCGTACACACACCTCTTGTATGCATGTTCCTGGCTGGCTAAGACATTGTCTTGTTCATCAGTAACCCTAGCTCTTAACCCAGTGCCTGGCAGAGGAAAGAGAATAGGTATTTATAACCATTTGTGGTCCCAGCCCCCTTGGAACCCACAGTGAGCACAGGCGAGGATAAAATAGCAGAATAAGGCATTCTGTCATGAGTGACAATAAGAACTTTAGGAGGTCAGATAAAGGAGAAGCCATTTTAGGCTGATGTGGCCCAGGAAAGCTTCATGGAGGTGAGCAAATCAGAGCTGAGCTTCAGAGACTGGGATGGACTTTGGATAAGCAAGAGGAGCAGAGAAACATGTGGTAAAGGGGTGTGGGAGCAAAGGTAGAGATGGGGTAGAACAAGGGCCTGCGGGGGACCAAGCTGTAGACCAGTTTGTTGTGATTTGGGGGTGTTAGAGAGGAGTGAAGCATAGGCCAAAGATAAACAGAGCGTAAGGCCTCAGTTCCTGCAAGTTACCTCAGGGCCATCTCATGCCTGAGATTCCTGAAAGACTAGGACATAGGGCTCCTTTTAAACATAAGTAGTCGTTTATACTGCTGATGTCCCTGTGAGAATGGATCCTTTTTCATCTTCTGTAACTATAAAGAAACTGAATGGTTTATTCTAGCCCCATTTAACAAGTGTTCTTGTGTTCAGGGTCTCAACTTTGAAAACAGAGTTCCTGCCCCTCCTGAGTGTGTCATTTGTCTCAGAGAATAGCGTCGTAGCTGCTGTAAGTATTTCTCTTCATCTCTCCTTGTAATACACTGTATATAATTCTCCAGAACAGGAGCAGTGTGTTCTCTACCACTAGCACAAAGTGGAATAGTGTCTTAGAAGAAACAGAGCTAACCTTTAGGAGTAAGAGATGGCTGTGGTAGTGAACGTTCTGCTGAGGGGTTGGTAGATAGGCAGTGTACTCTCCAGAGACTGACTAATATCTTGTTTCAGGGCCATGACTGCTGCCCAATGCTCTTTAACTATGATGACCGTGGCTGCTTGACTTTCGTCTCCAAGCTAGATATTCCAAAACAGAGCATCCAGCGCAATATGTCTGCCATGGAACGCTTCCGCAACATGGACAAGAGGGCCACAACTGAGGACCGCAATACAGCCTTAGAGACGCTGCACCAGAATAGCATCACGTAGGTGCCACCTAGCCACCTGTGGGCTGGGATCTGATTTCCTGGATGTCACCTGTAGTTAGGGCCCTGGCCATTTGGAAAGAAGTGTTTAGGGGACCAAGATGCCCTTCTTTCCCTCTGTTTCCTGACTGGGTCTCTATGAAAGTTCTGTATACTGCATACCTGGACATCCCTTCAGGAATGAGAGCAAGAAGTTTGTAGCTTCCCAACTTTAGGCTCTTTATTTTCAGCTCATGATAGGGAGTGAACTACACCCACCCAGTCATTCTGTCCTTCAAGATGCAGACAGTACAAGGCATCCACGGGAGGAGTGTGAACTGGTGTGGACTGTCCATGCAGTCTCTTCCCAGAGCTTGCTTTCTCAGAAACTTAATTGAGAATAAAAGAAATCTAATGAACAAAATAGAAACAGACTCATAGATACAAAGAACAGACTGACAACTGTCAGAAGCAAAGGGGGTTGAGGGGTTGAGTGAAAAAGGTGAAGGGATTAAGCCACAAAAAAAATCTCATAGATACAGACAGCAGCATGGTGACTGACTGCCAGGGGAAAGGGGAGTGGGAGGAGGTGGAAGAGGGTACAGGGGGGAATAAATGGTGAAGGAAGGAAACTTGTCTTTGGATGGTGAACATACAATATACGGATAGCATATTATAGAGTTATACACTTGAAACCTATATAATTTTATTAACTAATGTCACCCCAATAAATTCAATAAATTTTCAAGAAGAGAGAATGAAAGACCTTTCTGAATGTCACGTTCCTCTGGTAGTGAAAATAACAGGAAGATTAGTTACATCCTGTTTGAAAAGGTAATTCTAGTTAGCATTTCAACCATGAATTTCAAGTGATGTATACAAGTAAGATATTTTAATTAGAGAAACAGAATCCCTTAGCATCATTATGACAAGCTGAAGAGTTGTCTTATTTTTCATCAGGGACATGTGGTTATATAAGACAATAGAACTGTGTTTTGTCCAAAAAGCTTAATTTTTTTTAAACCTAATCGGGAAATGCAGTATATTCTTTTTTTTAAGATTTTATTTACATATTTTTAAAGAGAGGGGAAGGGAGGGAGAGAGGGAGAGAAACATCGATGTGTAATTGGTTGCCTCTCACATGCCCCTAACTGCGGACTTGGCCTGCACCCCAGGCATGTGCCCCGACTGGGATTGAACCGGTGACCTTTTTTGTTCACAGGCCAGTGCAGTACCATAGGATATTCTCTTTTTGACTAGACTTTTTATGTTGAGAGACTTTTAATGTGGTGATGATGGCAGGAAGAATAATGGGAACCTCTACACTTTCTCTTTGAGAGAATTATCAGTTCAGGTTGTGCTTTTCATCATGTTCAGTGGAAGGGACCACTGGACCTAAAGTAGGCTGAATATGTCTGTGCCCTACTGAAAAGTAATAACTTGAAGAAATAGCAAAACTTTCTTCACACTTTCGAGCTTCTCTGTCTCGGATGACTTTCAAAGTTCTTTCTTGTGAATTTTTCTTATGCTCCTCTGGAGACTGTGTATCAGAAAGGAAACAGCTCTCATTGCCTCTCTGATACTTTTAGGTAAAAATGAAATGATAGACCCTTGCAGATTGACATGTTTACTTTTATTTGCAGGCACTAAGTCTTCTTTGGCCTAGAGCAGGTTAGCACGCTTTTTCTGTAAGGAACCAGATAGTAGATATTTTAGGCTCTTTGGAGCTATACAGTCTCCCCCACTCTTCCGGTGTGGTACAAAAGCTGGTATGGACAATGTGTAAATAAATGAGAGTGGTTGTATTTCAGTAAAATGCTATGGACCTGAAATTTGAATTTCATGTAATATTCACATCATGAAATAATAGTGTTTTTTCCCCAGTCATTTAAGATTGTAAAATCCATTCTTACCTCACAGGCTGTACAGAAACAGATGATATGTGCCATTTGCCATCCCTTCCTAGAGGGAATGTTCTAAGCATTTAAGAGGAGAGAAAAAAATATTGTCTAAACTATAGAATTGATTTTCTTGGAAGTCTTTCAGATAACTAGGCTGAGACAAGTTGTTTCATTTATCTGTTCCTCTGCTTTGCCTAGTTGGAATCTTATGGCTTGTCTGACTGTTGCTAACATTTATAATGATTAATTGCAAATGCAAGAACTGTTGGCTTATGTGCCCTGACTGTTGGAGAGTGATTTGGGAGTTTTTGTTTGACACCAGTTGGATTTTGGTTGTAATTCATCCTGCCTCTACAGTTTTTTAAAATTAGTTTCCATTTCAGTCGTAGCTGTGGTCCTGCAGGCCACCGCCCCCACCCCCACCCACCCCGCTTTTGGGCAGTTTGCATGCTCTGGATTGTCTTTTCTCCATGTCACTAATTAATGCAGGTTCCTAACTTTACCCTCATTTCGGTCTTTTCTGGGCACCTGGTAATAAAATGCACTTGTGGATTTCATTTTTTTTTCCTTTGGTTGTTAAATGATCTTTAAATATTTTCCTTTGTAGTTCTTAACTAGCCAGGCATTCCACTGCACCATGGTGACATCATCTGTGATGTCATGAGGGTGGCGGCTATCGACATACCAGCCCACAGTCCCCAGGATCTCTGTAATGGTTCCACAGAGTTCTCTGACTAAAGATTGGTGCCACATCTGTCAGGCAGTGGTAACAATCTCATCAGTAGTGGTATTTCTATTGTGCTTAATGTTTTTCTTTGAAGGCTTTGATGATCAGGGCACAGTCAGAAAGCACCACCTCAGTCTCGACCTGTCTGTTCCAAATGGTCAGTTTCACTGTAATATTCAGACCCTTCTAATCACTGGTTGCTTTGATGATATCATCACCAGCCTTTTTTGGAGACAGGCCCAGGGAGGGGGTGATCTTAGGGCCAGGACAGATGTGGTACCGACTTCCTTGCCTCATGTATACAGCTTTGATTTCATTGGGATCAAATGAAATCAAAAGCCATATGCGTAATTTCTAAGTCAGATTGCTACAGCCTAATATTAATAGAAACTTAGTATTCAGGAGTTAATAGAAAGTTTCCTTAAAATGCCCTTACACTATTAGGAAGGCTGGGGCTCAGTTCTACCACATACCTTACAATCTCTTGTTTTTGCCTTTCTTCAGTCAAGTATCTATTTATGAGGTGGACAAGCAAGATTGTCGCAAGTTTTGCACTACTGGCATCGATGGAGCCATGACTATTTGGGATTTCAAGGTATTTTCTCCCTTTTACAACAAATCTTGTTCGTGTTAAAACTCTTCCTGTGAGAAAAATGTTTTTCATTTCTTGAAACAAAGTATCAAAGCCAATGCAAATCATAAATGTAGGACAGTAAGTAGACTGTAGTTGTCTTTAAAAACCTAAAAGTCATTAGCAGGAGGAAACCGCACTTTTCCAGTGAGATAGAATACATACTCTGCTAGATGGCCATCTGCTCACGGAGGAAGTGTTGCGTGCTGTTTCGGTAGCAGGCCCAGTGTTGGGCACCAGTCTGAGTTTCACTATATAGATATATTTTCATGGCTTACACTAAATAATCTAATAAACATTCATCCATCGCCCTCTGTGTGTGAGGCATGGTGCTAGGCACTGAGGATATTGAGATGAAGGAGTCCCTTAGGGGCTTGTCTGGTAGGAGAGAGAAGGTGAGGGGATTGGGTGGAGCTCCAGCAGAGAACCCAGTGCCTCTGTTTTCACATCGAGGAATTTAGGAGGATGCATGGGCTGCCAGTGCTGCAGGGGAAGCCACATGTCTAGATGCAGTGGGGCTTCAGGACACATGGTTGGGGGCGAAGGGAGCGCACAAGCACTGTAAGCTGCAAGAGCAGCCTGTGTGGGTCAGGCCTAGAGCTCAGAGTGTGCACACTGCATTCAAGGCACTGCCAGTGGTTTGGACTGTGGTGTGAGTCCTACGGAAGCAGAAGGTAGAACTAGAAAAAAAGAGCTATGGCAGGGTCAGGGAAAGGAAGCTGGGCTTTGTCTCCAGACAGCTAGGAGCTGTTCCAGAGCCAAAGTAAAAGCACCCAGCTGTAAGGCATGAGTGGCCTAGGAAACTAAGGGCTCCAGGCAGAAGCTGTTGTGTCCAGCAAACAAGTGATGAGGATATGAACTGCAGCTGTGGCAGGGGTTATGGCCAGGAAGCTCTGGACTGGAGAGAGATTTAGGAGGACTGATAGAAGGGGGTAGTGATAAATCCGGGAGGATTCTGTATGCTCCAGCTTTACAGAATTTTGCTATTGTACATTTCCATGATGTTTTATATTTTTTCCCCCTCCTTGGGTCAAATACATTGTATGGAAAAGCTTCCAGAATATTCTGGAGAAACAAACTGCCTTTCTCTAAAAGTCTCTTCACCCACTTTTTACCTTCATACGCTTTAAGCCCTAGGCATCGTGGCTCCTGTGTAATTCCCACCACCTGGGTGATTACAGCTGTGCCCTTTATTCTTTTGATCCCTCAGCCCATGTCCTTTTCTCTCTTGATGCACTTGTGTAAGCTAGCAAGTGCCAGTGCAGTTTTCCCTTCAGTCCATCCTCCTTTGAGCACCTGCTGTGTTGTGCAGCCAGCTGGCTGCTGTGTGGCTTATAGAAACACAGAAGTCCCTGCCATTGGGGCATATAGAGTATGGTGAAGAGGCAAGGGATGTGTGCACAGATGGCCCTGATCATTAAAGGCCAATGACATAGGTGTGTGTCCCAGGAACACGGAGGAGTGTGCCCAGAGCCTGTGGGCTGGGGTGGTGGGGATAGGGAATGCATGGCCTAGAACAGCCAGCAGTCCTAGAGAATCTCTGCTGGACAGAGTCCTGGGAGAGCAGGTCTTGGATTTGGGGTGGTGGTGGGCGGGGGAGGGTCAAGGAGCCTGCACCTCAGCTGAGGAGGGGAGGGGCAGTGGTATGGCACTATGGGGAAAATTCGAGGATGGACAACCCTCAGTAACCATTAGTGTTCTTCCTGCCATTGTCAAGACCTTAGAGTCTTCCATCCAGGGCCTTCGGATAATGTGAAGCTGAGGGAGCCTCCCCGATTCAGCGTGACAAACTGACAAACTGCCCACGGCAGCTCCACCATTTGCATGATGGTGAGGAGAGCCAGCCACGAGGAAACACTGAAGACACATATCTCACAAATGTTGTTTGTGTGGTTTTGTTTGAATATAATTGGTGAAAGTGTTAGTTTTTTAAAAGCAGTGACTGGGTTTTGTTTGTTTTTTGGTTTTTTGTCTGTTTATTTTTTTGGTTTTTGTTTTTGCTATTTCATTCCATTTTTGACCAAAGTTTCTCTTTTAGTAGTTTATTATGGAAAATTGTCACACTAACTTAAAAGAAAAGGTGGAGAGATATGTAAATTGCTAAAAAATAAAAATACTGAATGTCTTTGGTTTTGTTTCCTTAAAATATTTCTGTTTTTAGTAGAAAAACTGGGCCAGCTCTTCTTCAGACAGTTTTTTTAGATAAAGTCTTAGATTATTAGTTTCTTAAATTGAATACAAGTGTTTTTTCTTCAACCAAAAGAACAATTTATTGAATGCTATCTTTTGGCATTGTAGTACTTACGCAAAGCAGATGTACTGTTCCCACATGGCACATGAGGAAACAGAGATACCCACCCCATTAAGTAGCCAAGCCCAAATGGGAGCTACTCAGAGACCCCATGGTCTGGGCTCTGGGTCCACAGCAGGGGCAACCACAGAAACAGGCACCTCTAGGCACATACTGCGAGGAGGGAGTGTATGGTAGGAAGGGGAAAGGAACACATTATCATTTTGGTTTAGTGATTACTATGCCCAAGCTAGGTTATTTTTATCGTAATTAAATATGGAGTTTGACATTCCAAGGCTGAGACTCTTGAGAGATGCAAATATAAATGAATAACAAAGTGAAGATATACAGAGTAGCCCCAAGGACATGGCCATATTCTTGACCTCACTGGCCTAGGAGAAGCAGAGCAGTGAATGAAACCCAGCTCTAGTTTTAGGACACTGGTAACAGTGCTTCTCAGAGGAGGTCATGATATTCTCTGAAGAGTTATGCTGCCCTTTTGGTGACTCGTGGACACATTACTCCCCTCCAGGAGAGAATCCAGCTCCTGAGGTGCCAGCTCGGTGGGCCTGCCTCTCCCCGTTTGCTGTCGTGTTCTCTCTGGACCTGATGGCAGGAGCTCCTTCGAGTAAGTGTGTTTGCCTCCGTGCACCAGCAAGGCTGTCCTCACAGAGAGAAGAAAAATAGAGGCAAGCCAAAATTAAAAATTAGCAAGCACAGTGGTTCTTAGAGAAACAATGTATTCCATGAAAGAAACAACAGCAACAAAAAGTGTAATTTATGAACTTTGTTGCCAAGAACTTCATAGCCACAGAGTATTTTTCTTCTTGTAAACCTGGGTCATTTCTCAGCCATGGGAGGACTCCCATCCCAGTCATGGCAGCTAGGGTCTTAAAACTGTGGAAGCACCCTCCTCTCACTCTACCTTTGAGACTCAGGCCAGGCCTAGGTCCACAATGACTGCCCATCTGGAAGGCTTCCAGGTGACCACCAAAGCCCTTTGATTCGAAGCTGTGGGATTTCATGTCAAATTATAGTTCTGCCAAGTTGTGTAACCTTGAGCAATCGTTAACATCTCTGAACCTCAGCCTCCCTACCCATAAAATGGTGATACGGGATTAGTAATTCCCACTAGATAATAAAGCCAGGGTTTGCTTTCAGGCTTAGCACTGGCCCTATAATAGGCCTGGAGACCGTTAGTAGGCCTGGGAAGTGTACGAAGGATTTTGCTTACAAAAAAAATGGACTAGTTCTTTCCAGAATACTTTGCTTAGAAAACTGGGGATCTCAGAACCCAATTGCTTAGGCATAACTTCAGTTTGCCCAACACCCATCACCAGTGGAGTAGTTCCCATGTGCCCCAACTCTGGAGGCAATGTGTGAAGTCCCAGGGTTCCCCCAGGTGTGCGAAAGCTACCCCATGTGGAATAGTCAGTACAGATCAGTATATGAATCATAAGGTTATGTTATTTAAGTTATTGTCAGTGCATAACTTATATGAAGTGTGGTAGGTGGAATAATCCCTACCCCCAAAGATGTCCACATCCTAATTCCCAGAACCCATGAATTTTTCAGATGGAATTAAATTAAAGATGTAATGGGGAGAGTATCCCAGGTGATCCAGGGGGCCCAATATGATCACAAGGATCCTTACAAGAAGGAGGCAGGAGGGTCAGAGGTGTAATGATGGAAACCTAAGTTGGAGGGCCACAAGGCCACAGATCCAAGGAATGCAGGGGGCCTCTGTATAAGCTGAGAAAGGCACGGAAACAAGTTCTCTGTCGCCTCCAAAGGGAATGCCACCTACCCGCTGAGACGGGTTGTGGACTTCTGGCCACAGCTGTGACAATCCATTTGTGTCACAGCAGCCCTGTTTGTGGCAACCACTACAGCAGCAATGGGAAACTAATACACTAGGTCAGCCCAGAGAAGGAAGAATGATCTAGAGCAGTGTTTTTCACATCGACAGAGCCCATTAGTGGTTGTAAAAATCAATTTAGTAGGTCATGATGCATTTTTTTTAAATGAAGAAAATAACAGATTGTGTATCACATGTACTAAGAAAGTATTGTTTCACAATACTTATGTTTCAGATACAGAGGTTTGTACTAGGTCACTATATATATCACTGTGGTCCTGAGCAAAAACAGTGTGAAAACCACTGAGGGAGACAGAGTCAGTCACCTGAGGGGGTTCATGAGGAAGGGTGCTTGGACCACACCTTGATGTGTCACTGCAAGAATAGCTAAGTGTGCCAGGCACCAAGGTAAGCAACTGACAGGCATTAACTGCTCACAACAGCCTTGTAGCGTTGGAACTGTTACTGCCACATATTAAAGATGACAAACCTCAAGTCCAGAGGGGGCGTGACAGCCTATGTTGGAACCATGACAATCTTGAGGACCCCAGCCGTAAATGGTTAAGTATGCACCCGACTGGGCGAGGGCAGGAAGTGGAGCTATAGCAGTGACCAAGCTGTTCACCCATGCTCAGGAGCATGAAGGATGTCACCGGAACCGATAGGAGAGGACCCCTCTGATGATACCTTGTGGTTTCATTGTAGACCTGAGTTTCTCCATTGACTGCCACATAAAACCATGTGGCTTGGGAGGGGGTGTGCTGCAACAGGGTGCCAGCCCCAGCAGAAGGCCTGCCCCTGGGGCCACAGCCAAGGGCGTGGAATGCTGAATGTGTTCTGAGGCTCAGCCCTGGTGGACATCTGCCCTCCCAGGCTTCGGGCACCTCACCTACGTGTGTGGCCTGGGGGAGAAGGGACAGGGTTTCCCCTCTTCCCTTCTCTTCACAGGGATCAGATGGCAATCCCTTTATCTCAGGGACAGAGACCCATGGTCCACATCAGGGGTGGGCACACATTGAGACAGGAGAACATGCTGGGCTCTCCTGGGAAAGCTTTTGTCCCTGGTGTCCTGCTGCCTTGGCCAGTCCACCGTCACCTGAGCCCAGAGGTCTGGAGCATGGCTGCCCTCATGTGACAAGAGGCAGTAAGGCCAGTGCAGTGAGGAGGAAGGAGCAGAAAGTCCAAGAACCCTAATGACCTGGAGATACTGCCCCAGCCCCTGACTGGCTGCCCTCCTCCGAGTCAGCCAGCCCCGAAGCCTGGGTGTGTAGCTGCATTCCTTGGACACCTGAGAAGGCCAGAGAGGAAGGGGAGTGCAGCCTAGTCTCCCCAGGGCATCCCAGGGGGAGGCAGCTTCCAGGAAGGAACAGAAAGCTCTGGCCTCGTTCTCAGAACTCCAAATGAAATTATTCCACTCCCAGGCCCCCGTCACCCAAGAAGGGGCCTCGCTTCTTAGGCTTAGAAAACTCTTGTCCCCCAGCAGAGCCATTTCAAACAGCATGCCTGCCACTTCCTAGTGAGCTGTGCTCTCCCACCCATTGGTCCTCTCCCACAGAGACTGCAGGCCTGTGAGGGGGCAGCAGTGCTTGCTATGAGTCAGCCTCACTTACAGATGCAGAAACCAAGGCACGGAAGGGAAGTTATTTGCCTGAAGTTACACTGCAGAGGAAGTGGCAGAGCCAGGATGGGGTTCAATTTTCTAACACCACTCGTTCGTTCACACATTCAGTCACTCCGCAGATGCACACTGAGTGCCTCCTGTGTGCCAGGTGCCATTCTAGGCACCTGGGAGAGCAGAGTGAGCAATACAAACATGGTTTCTGCTCACACTAAGCTTCTGAGTCATCCTGTCATCAAGTCAGGCTGCCTCCGATCATTTTTCACAATGAGGAAAAGGGAGTCTAAGTATGCATACTTTGTCAGGATGCTTTTAGTGATGAATAACTGGAAAACTCAACTCAAACCAGCTTAAATAAGACTCCTTATTAGCTCATGTATCTGAAACCTCTGGATGGAGCAGGTTGGGTCGGGTGGACCAGAGGTTGACCAGGGTTCTGGCCCTTTCTCCGGGATTCTCTCCATCTGAGCTCTAACTGGGTCATCTGGCTTCCTTTGTGACTGTTCCACTCTTGTGTTCAGATTCATGCAGCTCATCTGGAAGGGGCTTCTTTCCCCTCCATTGTATTCCAAAGTCTTGGCCTTTGCTTTGACCTGGCTGTCTGAGGTCACAAGTCCAGGTCAGGGAACACCAGGAGCTGAATGGGTTAGAGCACTCAGTGCCCACACCAGAGGGGGGTGTCAGCCCCACCTGGGGTAATGTCCTAGGCAAATACAAAGCTGTGGAGGCGTGAATGGAAGCCAAAGGTGCCACAGGTGCCCCATTGGTGCAGACACTGGCCCGCAGTGTCCGCGTCATTATGGATGAAATGAGACATTCACACGGACGACCAAGTCCAGTAGAGGAAAAGGGACAGCATGACTTTTCTCTCGGGGGGAGCAAAAGCCTTGGCCCTTGCCGTGACCAGCCTTTATTGGGTTTCTCAGCACATTACATGAGGGTCCTCCTTTACTATGCACAGGTTTGCTTTAGGTGGTTACCTTTTACAGAAAACAAAGGAGCCAATGCTGCTAATCACATCACAGAAGAGGGATATTTGCAAATGAAAAGGCAAAAGTGGTTGAACTGGTTACACTCATCCTTGGAAGGATTTTAGGAAGTTACTTTGCAGTAAAGGTCCTCAATTCAGGTGAGGGAGTTTTTTAGCAAGAGCAAGACTCAAAGCGGCCTAGGCACATTGCAGGCCTAATACCTCACGGGAGAACCTATCTGTGAGTGTGGGTCCTGTGCATCTCCAAGTGGAAGCTTGACCCACACCATGCAGAACGGTCTCCTACACCCCATAGCTGTCCCCTCAGAACTGCCCTTGTCCCCACGGAAGGGGATTGCTGGTACAGACCATCTGAAACTTTTTTCTGGTTAAACTAAAGCCATCACCAGGATTTGACAAGGTTACAAATCCTGGGGGGGGGGGGTGCGTGCCCTGGTAACTGCCCCTCAGTGTCTCCTCAGAGCCAGGAAGGCTCAGGATCTTACAAATCTTAGCTAAAGTTTTGTGACCACTCTGCTTGCTACTAGAACTGCTCCGTGTTTAGAGACATTTAATCCTGGAGGACTGGAATTCAATGAAATAGGAGCTGGGGTTGGTGAGCACAGGATGGGAGTCCAGTGGACACCTCTAATGGGGAGGGGATCAGGGTGAACATGAGCTAAGAAGCTCAGCCACACCTGCAGAACAACTGAAGTAGGTCAGGTGGAGAGGAGTGGAAGAGCGTTCTAGGCAGAAAGAACAGTACCTGTCAAAGCCCCTAGGTCTGGACCTCCAGAGACCATGGAGCCCCCACACCCCAAACCACCCCTTGCTGCTGCTTGCTGCCTGGCTTCCTTTGGGTGAAATGAGTCAATCCTAGGGAGAGGGGCCAGAATTGAGAGGGTGCAGGGTTTTCACCAAGGTCTCCTCCATCTGTCAGGCCACCAAGCAACATGTCCAAGGATGAGACAGAGGATAGAAATGGAAAACCCCTGGTGTCCACCTGGTCCAAGATCCAAATTCAGGTGGCCGCAAAAGGAGTGAAGCAGTCTGCGGTGGAACAAAGATGCAAGAAATCTGCACAGAGAGAAAATGCCGGGCCAGCCAGAGTCAGCCAGGGCGCCGGTGTGCACTCCAGCCCCACCCCCCTCCCCGGCTGTAGAGTGGACGCTTGGACTCGGGGAGGCGAGGGCCGGGCTGGCTGCCTCCGTGATGCCCTACTGCACTTTTGGCGCCCAGCGTTTACCAGCTGGTGAAAGAAGGGGCGGTCCCTGCGGGCTGGGGACCGAGTTCTGCAGAGGATCCCTAAGTTGCTGGGTCACAGTTGGTGTGAACCCAGAGCCCGCCCCGCTCTTGGTGTGGTGGTGGTGGTAGGAGCTGGGTGGGGGACCTGCACCTACCCGACTCCCGTTTCCCGCCAGCTTGCTGCTCAGGCTGCGCACCCCTGTCTGAGCCTCAGTTTCTCCAACCGTGAAGTGGTGAGAGGCGGGGCCTCGGACCGCCGGACCGCCGCCCGGAGCCCCGCCCCCGCCCGGAGGCGCGGAGGCTGCCAGGCCCCGCCCTCCGCCCACGAGGAAGTGGCTGCGGGTCCCAGAGCCGGTTCGGCGCGTCGACTGCCCAGAGTCCGCGGCCGGGAGCCCTGAGGTGAGGGGGCGCGAGGCGTTGGTGCCCCCCAGATGGGGGCGTCTGGCGAGCCGCCTGGGGATGAGGGGCGCTTGAGAGGCCGCGGGGATGAGGGGGCGCGGGGAAACGACCAGGGGAGGGGCGCCTGGAGGTGCAGTGGGGCCCTTCCCGGATGTGTGGGGGCGCCTGGAGGTGCAGGGGCCAGGCGGCGAGAGGGTACGCGGCGCGGGGGTGCGGGTGGCGGGCCCCGCCGAGGGGGCAGCGCGGGGCTCCCCGCACCCGGCGTCCTCAGGGTGGCCGAGCCCCCGGCCCGTGCGCCCGCTCCTGCCCCAGTCCCCGCTTTCCCATGTCCGCGATTTGGCCCCGCCCCGCGGTCCGTGTCCCCCGTTATTTCGGTCGGCGACAGACCCACGCCCAGTCACTTCCCCTCCATCCTCCAGCCTTCCGGGTTGCTCCAGCGGGAAATGAGCTGGCGTCCCCGCCCGGCCCCTCCTTCCTCCCGGCCCCAGCCTGCCCCCTGCCCCCTGCCCACTGCCCCGGGACTAGAGCCGAGGGGTCCCCACTGGCGGAGCCAGACCCCGCATACCTGACCGGCCCCGCCTTCCCGAGCTGCAGAGCGAACGCCGGGCCTCGCGGGCGGGGCGGGGACCTCGGGCAGTGACAGTAACACGGTGCTGGCTAGTGCGGAGCCGGCCCGCCCGCCCGCCCGTTCTGGCAGGCTGTCCGCAGGCTCCTCCCCGCCGGAGTCAGGACTTCTCGCTGGGTAAGGTGGCCCATTGCCTGTGAGGTCTCCGGGACCGAGGTAAGGGCACCAGCTTCTTCCTTCACTGGCTGATGACCTTAGCAAGGCACCTAACCTCTCCGGGCCTCAGCTTACCTTATCTGAAGTATGGGGACCTTTCAAGTCCTGAGGCATAAATATAATTATGTGTGCAAGGCACTCGACAGTGTGCTGGGCGCACACAAAGTGTAGATGAGCGCTGCTACTGTCGCTGCTGTTACAAGGCCTGCCCACAGTTACCAAAGTGTCTATCCCGGTGAACCTAACCTGAGATTTGGGGTCAGAATCTGCTTGCCTTTTTAAGAGCTGTGTGACTTTGAGCAAATTTTGGCCTTTATCCAAGCCTCGGTTTCCTTCCATACAAAATGAAGTTTAAAAAGAAAACTTCTTAGGCTTGCTTTATATTTTTTATTTTTTGAAAGTGTAAGCAGGACCTCATAATTGTATTATTTTTTTTATTGGCTTGCTTTAGAGAGAATAGAATGTATGTAAAAGTTCTGGGAAATCTTGGGCATTTAGAGATGGCAAGTAAAGTTAGTTTATTACATATGTGTTTATAATAGTTAAACACAATCCATGTTAATATCACGTGTTCTTATTCCATATCTGTAGTTGTCTGGATTTTTTTTACTCTGTCCCCACTACAAAGAGGATTATTATGGATGTGTTTGCTTAAAAAAAAGTCAGAGGTTATTTTCTTAGCACTAAAATGAATTTATGTCACCAAAGAGTATTAACAATCTTTTTTTAAAGCATTTTTAAAATATTGTATTTATTTATTTTTAGAAAGGGGAAGGGAAGGAGAAAGAGAGGGAGAGAAACATCGATCAGTTGCCTGTGGTACTTGCCCAGAGTAGGGACAGAACCCACAGCCCAGGCATGTGCCCTGACCGGGAATTGAACTGGCAGCCATTCACTTTGTGGGAGACACCCAACCAACTGAGCCACAGCAGGACAATAGTGTTAATAGTCTTAACTTCCTGTTCTTGTCATTCTGTTCTCTTTTTTACTAACCCAGCTGTTGAAGTAAGCGTTATCACATTGCTCCTCAGAAAGACTGAAAAAGTTAGCAACAAGTGAGAATTTCTCTACAGCCCTGCCAGCATTGAGTGTTACGTGGTTTTGATTTTTGTTTTGTTTAAATTACTTTAACTAGGGCTTTGTGGAGCCTTATGATTGTTTTCATTTTTGTTCCTTGACTCAACTTTCTTTGTCTGATTTGTGACTTCAAGAGCAGAGTTGGGGAGAAGGGATTGGCTGGCCTGCTTAGGGTGGCAAAGGCTGCTCCACATACAACAGGAAGTTGAGTAATTGCTTAGCATGCTGCAAAATGGCTCGCGGGCAGCTTTCTCCAGCCACCCTCTGAGCTGGGTGGGGACTTCCCTGAGTGCCTGTAGAGCAGAGATCCTTGCTCCAGGCAGCTCTTGCTGGATTAGCCTCAAGTACAGCCAAAAGTCTGGAGTTAGAGACGGATGGGCAAGCTTCTCTGAAAGTAAGAAAAAAACCTACAGTGGATGCCTTGTCCAGCCCCAGGCTCTTCTGGATGGAAATATGAGGAAAGCATTGTCTGAGGGCATCCAGCCAGCATGGACAGAGCCAGAATTTGAACCCAGCACTGTAAGGAAGGAGCCCAGAGGCCTGAAACCCTTGGCAGGGCAGCCTGAGACTTCACCTGGATTACTTTGCCTCAGAGAGGAGCTATATTCTCCCCAAATTCTCAAAAGTTCCTCTGGACTGTGGGTTTCCAAGCTTTTCCAATCATTGATCCTATCTGGAAAAAAAAAATTTAGCACATGCTCTCCAGTAAATATTTATAAATGGCATCCACATGCCACTGAAGCCATATGGCACATCCCTTATAGACCATCCCCTTAGACAGACATGAAAGGATATGATTCATTCAATCACATTCAGGGGATATTTATTGAGCACCTACCATTTGCAAGGTACTCCAATTGGTGCTGGGGATACATCAGTGAACAAATAACCCATGGGGCTTATGTCCACACCCTGGTGCGTGGTCTTTGGCATGCCCTGGATGGAAACCCACACCTCACCTTGGAGACCCATATCCCCTTCTGGCCCCCATGTCATTCTTTGCCCTCACACCCCTAGCCATGGGTGCTGCTGGGTCCAAGTACACTGAGCATCTGCTGTGTGTGGACATGGGGGAGGTGCTGCTGGGACCACAGAAATCCTGGCTCCAGGGTGGGAACAGCAGGGATTTTCAGGCTTTGGCCCATGTTCCCCCAGTCTCATTCAGTTTCAGAGGTGATGGGGGGCTGGGGGCACAGATCCCTGGTTGTGGACTCCAAGTCCCAATGCCAATCCCAGGGCTCCCTCCTCTCCTTGTCTTTAACTGTAAAATCGACCCAAGGGTGCTGGCTCACAGAACCATGTGACAAGTGGGTGGGTGTCCCAGAGGCCACAGCCTCAGCCTGCCATTGTCTCTACCAGGAACCATCACTGAGGCAACACATGGGCAGAGGAGTTCTGACAGCATTTTCCTCAGAAGGAGGATGACTGGCAGTCAGCCCATCTCCCCACCTTTGTAGATAGAGGTTTTCCTGGGAATGATCAAGTCCAAGTTCTCAACGTGGCTGGCCCAGTGCTAAGGCTGCTTCCCTGGGTCTGACCACAGGGAAAATCCAATGATTCCTGAACTAGGAAGCTACAGTGGCTAGAGAAGCCCCTCCCCTCTCTAGGTTCCCACTTCCTTGCTAGTAAGTGGGGGTTGGGAGTCATTGCTGAGGCCCTGCTGGTTTCAGTTGCTTTGCAGAAGTTATGAAAAAAAGTTAAGAAAAAAGGGAAATGCATCCTGCCCACTCCCACTGCCTTCCGCCATACCCTCTGTCCCCCTTAAGTTGCTGGTTCAGTGAACTAGGAAGTATTTCTGTCTGAATTCATGCTAAAGAGTGAATGACTGTTCATCAATGTAGTCTGAACCTCCCTCCGCTGCCTGTCCCACTGTGCATTGGTCATCTTTGCCAGCCCCTCCCTCTCCCACTTGACAAACTTTGGGTCCCAGGAAAAAGTGACAAGGGCTCCCTAAGTCCTCTTGGTTACATGGCTTGCTAGTATGGGGGCCACTGTCCTCAACTGACCCAGACTCCCATCTACACTGCCTGGAACTCTGGAACATCATGCTAGACAGGCTTTTCCATGACTGGACACTCTTGCCAAGACCTTGCAAGGGGCAGAAATGCCTGGCCACGTGGCGACTCTGTAACAGTTGGAGCTAGGGAGTTGGGTTCTGCTGTCCAGGGGCCCTCATCCTCACTCCGGGCTACAGCCACAAGGTTTCTTCCCTCTGGGCCTCCTGGGACTGAAGGGGTCGGGGTGGCTGGCCTCCACTGGACCCCATGGGTTTGGAAGTGGGTTCTGGCCTTAACCCTGCCCCTGCCCTGTTAGTGACCTTGGGAAATGGGAGTGGGCAGATGAGCACAATTTAGCAGTCACACAGGCCTGAAGCTCCCACTCCTGAGTCATCATCTGTAGTGTAGACAGTGATGACACCCTGCCCCAGCAAAACTGGATGCCAACTCTGGCCCAGTGCAGATGCACTGGAAGCTTGGGGGAAATCCCCATGAGGCCTGCTGACCTGGGCTGACAGCTCAGTCGCCACTTCCGGAACTTTGCTCTACACAAAGAGACCTTATAAGGAGAGAGGCTGGGGAGGTGGCCATTGTGGGAGCAGTGTGCTTGTGTGAGTGCAAGGCTGAATGTACATGAGTATTTGAGGCCTGATCCTGGGCTGCTGAGGAAGTGATATTCACTTTGGTCTTTCCGGATGAGTAGGACGCTGCTGAACAGAATAGGGGTGGGCATTGAGTGGCTAGAGAGAGAATGGCTCACAGGTGTGAAATGTGGACAGAACTGACCCTGAAGGTACATGAGGCACCTCCCCAGGGAGCAGTCTTTCCTGCAGAGACAACAGCATGTGTGAAGGCCAGTTCTGCATGCTCCAGGCACAGAGATGGCTAAGGACAGCAAGCTCCACATGAAGAGCTGGCAGGGGGGCCTCACCCACCCTCACAGCCAGGAGTGAGGGGGTGGCCTGAGAGAGCAGTTGCTGGGAGGAGCCAGCCAGTCCAGGGTAGAAATGTGCAGACCTGGGTGAGGTGGGGTAAGAGCAAAGGGAGGCTGTGGGTGACCCACCTAGATGGACATACCACCCCTCCTCAGGCCGCCCAGTTCCCCTGCAGCTCAGCCAGTGGTGAGAAGAGGCTGGGGTTGTGCAGGGACTGAGCTGGGGTGGGACGAAGTGGCTAGCCCCTCCCCAGGCAGGATGCCAGTGGCTGTTGCTGCTGCCAGTCCTGAACCTTCAGTTCTGGGCTTAGTCCCCTTTCTCCAGGCATCTAGCTGCCTTCTGGACTCTCCTTCACTTTCAGGCTTATTTATTTTTAGAGAGGGGAAGGGAGGGAGAAAGAGAGGGAGAGAAACATCAACATGTGGTTGCCTCTCGTGTGCCCCGTACTGGGGACCTGGCCCCCAATCCAGGCATGTGCCCTGACTGGGAATTGAACCTCGAACCTTTGGTTCGCAGTCCGGCACTCAGTCCACAGAGCCACACCAGCTGAGGGCTCGAATGGGTTTTCTTGATAAGAATGGAATCTGTCTGTCTGCCTGTGCACCCCCTACAGGTGCCTACAGACCAGCCCCCTCCCTTCCCCTGTGTCCTCTCTCCACCTGGAAGGGAGTGGGAAAGACCAGGGCTCTGGATGTGGAGGGCACTGGTCTCCATTCTATGTGGGTGAGCTCTGTCTGTGAGAAAACTGAGGCACAGATAGATGACGGGTGATGGCCTGTCTAGTGCAGGGTCCTAGAACACCCCACTCACAGTAGTGGCTTCACCCACAGCCCTGTATGCCTCATTCACCATGCCATTCTTTGTTCCCTAGAGCCTCAGAGTGAAGCAAGGCACCAGGCCAGAGTTGGGAGGCAGGGTGGCTCCCACTGCCCTCCTGTCAGGTCAGCTGGGGCCTGGTCTGCAGCAGGGGCTAGGCTGACTTGGCTCCTCCCCCTTTTGGGCACAGGAGCTGAGGAGCCATGGCCTACCACAGCTTTCTGGTGGAGCCCATCAGCTGCCACGCCTGGAACAAGGACCGCACGCGTGAGTGCCCTCAGTCCCACAAAGCACATGTGGGCATTAAAGCAGCCAGGTGCCCTGGACTATGGGGGCTCTGTGGGGGCCGGCTGTCCCCCTCCTTCATCCCCAGTCCTGGGTACTTAGGAGGGAAGGGATGAGCAGCTCCAGGACCAGCAGGGGCAGCCAGGCCAGTGGGTGCTGAAGGGCAGAGATGAGAGCAGGACCTGGGCGGGCTGGGCTGTAGGTGCAGGGGCTCCTGGGCTGGGGGAGGGACTGGGTGTGGGAACCAAAGATATAACCTGCAAGGGCAGGTAGTGAGATGAGCTATGAAGACCCACACATGGGGTAATGGAAAACAGTGGAGGCAGAGGTGCTGGTTTAGAAAAGGTGGCTGGGGAAGGCCTTTTGAAGGAGGTGACATTTGCACAAAGAACCTAAAGGGAAGGAGAGAAGGACAGGTGCAGAGGCCCTGAGTTGGGACAGCAAGGAGACCGTGGCTGGAGTTGAGAGCAGAGGTCAGTAGTGGGGGACTGGAAAAAGTTCCCAGAGGTCATGAGACTGCTGCGGGGACATCCAGGGTGGTACAGGTGAAGGGTGGCAAGTCCCTGGGGAAGTGTCACACAGGGGGCCCAGCAGGGCCTGAGGGACTTCAGGAAACCCCTATGATGCAGAGGAATCCGAGTCTCAAAGGACAGTGTTGCCCAGGTGGCCTGTGAAGGGAGTTCTGGCAGAGGAGAGTCATGAGGGCGGGAGGGAACCTGAGAATGCATGCATCCTCCAACTCCCCACACCCCTCTCGTCTTTCCTGCAGAGATTGCCATCTGCCCCAACAACCATGAGGTGCACATCTATGAAAAGAGCGGGGCCAAATGGGTCAAGGTGCATGAGCTCAAAGAGCACAACGGGCAGGTGACAGGTGGGTCAGGCTGACTAGGACTGCCCCCCTAAAAGGAGGTAAGGGGTTGGCGTGGCAAACCAGGGCCATCCATCCACTCACTGTGTAGGTAAGGATAGTTTGGGTTGTAAGTAACACAGCCCTGATTCAAAGTGGCTTAAGATATAGAAGAGTTATGTTGGTTCCTGTTACTGTAAAACTCAGAGTTTGGGGGTTTCGGGAAAGGTTTGATCCAGCAGCTCCTCATCACCATGGATGTTTTGCTTTTCTGTCTTTTGGCTTGGCCTTCCAGCATGTTTGGTGATAGCTGTGGGAGCTGTAGCACCCTCAGTAAGCTCTAGTAGCATCTCCAAGAGCAGCTTTCATTCAGATTGTGACCTCTGGAGCCTGCCTACATGAACGCTTTAGAGTCAGCCACCTCTGCTTAGTTCACTTCAACCTGGTGTCCCCCCGCCTTCCCACAGGCATTGACTGGGCTCCTGAGAGTAACCGCATTGTGACCTGCGGCACGGACCGCAATGCTTACGTGTGGACACTGAAGGGCCGCACATGGAAGCCCACGCTCGTCATCCTGCGGATCAACCGGGCTGCTCGCTGTGTGCGCTGGGCCCCCAATGAGAACAAGTTTGCTGTGGGCAGTGGCTCCCGTGTCATCTCCATCTGCTATTTTGAGCAGGAAAATGACTGGTGGGTGCCTGGGTGGGGCCTAAGTGGGCTGTCAGGTACCCTGGGCTGCAGACCAACAGGTGGTAGAACTAGAGTGTCCCAGAAAGCACCAGGTGGGGTTTTGGGTCCCCTCTTCACACGACCCTGGGGAAGTGGGTCCTCTCTGGACCTTGTAGGTGAGGCGAGGGGATCTGCACACCACTGGGTGCTCCCACAGCCCTATTTCAGTAACAGGCACAGGCCACTCCAGGCCGCATCTATGGCAATCAGATTAAGCTCTGCACATGTATTGGCCGTGACTTCCCCACAGTTCCCTGGATTGGGCATCTGTTGTCCGTACTTCACAGATAAGCAAAGTAAGGCCCTGAGGTAATGCCACTTGCCCAAGGTACCCAGACACAAGCTTCCACCCACATCATAATCTCCCCTGAGTCTCTGAGAGCACAGGCCAGGCAGGAGCTTAGGCTGGAGTCTGGGAGACCCAAGATCAAATCCCACTCTAGTCAGTTAGCAGCTTCGCTGAGCCTGCCTGGGTTGTGAGGTTTAAAAGACACCAGGGATAGAGTTCCCACACATTGCTGGCCTGAACTTGGCCCTGACAAGCCCATGGGCTGACAGTGCCCAGACCCCTCCCTCTTGGGACCTCAGTGGTCTGAAGGACCCAGTGAGAACCTGGAGTTCCTGGGGCACTGAGGCCAGTGGGTTGCCCACCTATCTGTCCCTCTCTCCCCTTACCTGTCTGACTGCCGTATCTAGGTGGGTGTGCAAGCACATCAAGAAGCCCATTCGCTCCACTGTCCTCAGCCTGGACTGGCACCCCAACAATGTGCTCCTGGCCGCAGGCTCCTGTGACTTCAAGTGCCGGTGAGAGGGTGGGGCCCTAGCATCCTTGCAGGAACAGGGACTGGGAGGTGGAGGGGAGCCCCCTCCTGGGAGCCCCACACCCTGCCTTCCAGATCAGCTGCAGACCAATTCTGCTGCCAGCAGGGTGACTTGGGGCCTCATTCAAGCATCTGTGAGGCTTTGCTCTTTCGAGAATCATCAGTGAGTCCTGTCCCCAGCCCTTGGAGAGTCTTAGCCTCTTTCTACCTCTTAATGTCAGCAAGGGTTCTTTCCTAGGTCTTCCTTTCCTGCTTCATTAGAACCTCCTACCTCTTCAGTTTCCCTCCTTCTGTCTGAAGGAAAATGAATGGGTGTGCTTTTTCACACTGCTGTATAAATGACTGATAAGCTGGGACAGACCCTGCCTCATTATCTTAAGGCCTGGAATGTAGTCTCCAGTAGCCACTGGCTGTTTTTACTTCTGGGTTTAGCATCCCCGGGTCTCCCCAGGCCTTCAACTCCCAGTTCCAGGGAGATGGCCTGGGTCTCTGAAGCTTCACCTGGGAAATGAGGCTACCGCAGGCTCTGGAGGTCCCTTTGGAGGCCCTGGGCACAGGAAGGATGATGTCCTGATGAGGCTCTGTTGGTGGGTAGGGAGCTGGTTTGTTGGCACCCTGATCTGTCAGTTAACCCCATGCTGCCACTGGAGAGAAGAGGATTAATTGAGAGAGCAGCAGGGGGCAGAATAGAGCTGGCAGGACAAGGGGCAGGGCTGGTTCAAGGTGCAGAGTAAGAGGGAGGAAGCGCACCTAGGGGCTGGCTGTGGAGTAGTGGCCAGTATGATGGAGACCAGGGCACCCCTTGGTGGCATGTCACCAGTGGATGGTCAGTTCTCAGGTAAGCTAAGGGTCCCAGGAGTTTGCAGGACAATGAGCTGGGAGACCTCTTGGCCCCACTCCATTGCACAGAAAGGTCACTAAGGCCCAGACTTGACTGCATATGAATATGCAGGTCTTGAAAAGCTGGCTCTAGTACCATGAGCTCCTACCTAGGTGCTCTGACTATACCAGGCTGCTTTGAGAAAGGGTGTCTTGTTGGGGCCCTTCTTCCACACCCCAGTCACCTTTTTGTGGGGGTGGGGTCCTCTGTGGGCAGGATCTTCTCAGCCTACATAAAGGAGGTGGAGGAACGACCAGCACCCACCCCGTGGGGCTCCAAGATGCCTTTTGGGGAGCTGATGTTCGAGTCCAGCAGTAGCTGTGGCTGGGTGCATGGCGTCTGCTTTTCAGCCAGCGGCAGCCGTGTGGCCTGGGTCAGCCACGACAGCACCGTGTGCCTGGCTGATGCCGACAAGAAGATGGCGTGAGTACAGGCCGCCCAAGGGGAGGACAACAAAGACATAGAACAGGAAGGGGCTGGTGTGACTGATCTCTCTCTCTCTCTCTCTCTCTCTCTCTCTCTCTCTCTCTCTCTCTCTCTCTCTCTCTCTCTCTCTCTCAGAGTCGCAACTCTGGCTTCTGAAACGCTGCCACTGCTGGCCCTGACCTTCATCACAGAAAACAGTCTGGTGGCCGCGGTAAGGAAGGAGGGAAGGAAGGAAGCAGTAGCCCTTTAGGGCAGGTCTCCCAGTGAGCCCAGAGATGCCCAGGCAGTTATATCCACTTGTTCACTCCTTCCCTTCTTCCCTTCACTCCCTTTCCCCCTCCCACCCTCCCTTCCTCCCTCCCTTCTTTTCACCCAACCATCCACCCATCCTTTCATCTATAGATCTATACTGATCAAAATAAGTTGCATTATGTTGTGGTAACAAAAAGATATCCCCAAATGCAGGAATTTACTTGCTCACTTTATATGCCCATTGTGGATGTTGTGAGAGGGGTCTGCTCAGTGCAGATGGAGCTTTGTCACCAACATGCTCCCCCAACTGCCATGGAGGGAGAAAGGGGAAGTGGACTGCGTGCCCTAGATGGATCCTAACATCTCTGCTTACTTTATCGGCCAATAGAAATGACGGCTGCACCTAACTCAGAGTGGGTGTGTGGGGGGAGTGCAGTTCCACCATGTGTCTAGAAGGGCACTACTGCTCTCTCTCCTTCAGCCCACTTGTCTCTCCAGTCCCTTTTCACCCCCCAGCAAACATAACGGGGCTTCCAGGAGAGCAAGCTTGTTTGATCTAGAGAAGATATAGCTGTGGGGGTCTCTTCCAGAGCAAGTGTAACCTGCTGGTTAGGACAGGAGGCCCAAACAAGCCTTATCTAGTCACTGGCCTTGCTGAGGTGGGAGATGCCCCTACATGTTCACGCCTAACATCTGGTCCCTCTACCTGGGGTTGGCCTGGCTTTGTCCACAAGCGGGTATGAGCTTCTCCATAGTTCCTCCACCAAAGTCCTGCATCTAGCCACAGGGGTCACCAGACTCATGGCCCAGTGTCCCTTGGCGGTATGCCTTCCTTCCAGCTTCAGAAGTTTCCCCTTGTGGAAAATGGGGGTGCTGCGCCTGCCCTCAACCTATGCTCAAATAGTCCCCCTCACCATAGGGCCACGACTGCTTCCCAGTGCTTTTTACCTACGATGGTGCTGCAGGGACGCTGAGCTTCGGTGGGCGGCTGGACGTGCCCAAGCAAAGCTCACAGCGTGGCTTGACAGCCCGTGAGCGCTTCCAGAACCTGGACAAGAAGGCGAGCTCTGAAGTGGGCGTGGCTGGAGTGACGCTAGACTCGCTGCACAAGAACAGCGTCAGGTGAGGGTGGGCCTGAGCACATTGCCCAAAAAGAGGCAGGTGAGAGTGGGGCTGAGGAGCAGAAAGGGGGGTGGGGGTGGGGGTAGACCTGGGAGTGGCTGATCTGGACTCACCCCAGCAGCATGAAGGCTCGAGCCCTGATACAGGGACCCAGATTGACCTTTTCAAGTTGCATAAAAATAGCATCAGGTGAGGGCAGAGCCGCCAGCCTCTGCATTTGTAGGACATGGCTGTGCGGGAATCGTCATAGGCCTGGGGCCTGTAGTTCTCGGCAGAGGGTGGGGGGTGGCCAGGCAGTGACCAGCCGGCTTATGAGCAGGGCCATAGCTGAAGTGGGCCTAGTGCTGGAAACTAGTCACCCTGGTAGCCGAATTAAGGGTCAGGCTACAGCCTTGAGGAACTAGGGTGGGACAAGGGGAACACCCTCCCAAAACTTCCAAATCCTACCAGCCACATGCGTCCAACCCATGGCAAATAGAGGAAAAAATTGTGGCAAGACTTTCCAACCCAGCCAGTTCAACCCTCCTGTGGCTGCCGAGTCGAGTGTTGTCTTTAGACCAAACACCTTTGCCAGGCTTTCAAAGCTCTTCCGAACTAGATCCTCGGTCTCCCAGCCCATCCTTTATTTTTTTCCCATTGTGCCACCTTGCTATCACTACACACATTCCCTAGACACGTACCCTTCATGCCCTGCCCAGGCCTTTGTGTGCAGTTCCAGTTGCCTGGGCTGCCATGTGCACCTTTCACGTTACTGCTGTTCCCAAAGCAGACTTGTAAAGCCCACACTCAGCCTGCCTTCTAGGCTCTCCCTTTGAAGCACACCCCAGCACTTGGCCCTGAAGTCAGGGCAGTATGGACTTGAGTCCAGACATAGGCTGGGATCCATAAAGGCTTCATCCTCTTTGCAGCCAGATCTCGGTGCTCAGCGGGGGTAAGGCCAAGTGCTCACAGTTCTGCACTACTGGCATGGACGGCGGCATGAGCATCTGGGATGTAAAGGTAAGGGTCCCCATCCCCACCCTTCTCCCTGGCAGCCACCCTGGATACTGTCCTTCATTCCTGCAGGAGAAAGGCACTTTGATGGAATGAGGGTGGTGGGGATGAGAGGCAACCCCTTGACACTTGGGCTCAGCAGGCTCTGGAGCAACTTTTTAGGGCTGGGATTCAAACCCAGGTCTACTGAACCCCAAAGACCAAGTTTTCAGTCCTCTGCCTGGCTGGGGTGGGACAAGGGCAGGTGTGGGCCTGGTCCCTGCAGGTAGGATATCTGCAGGACAGCTGAGAACCAGTCTGTTCTGTTCACCTCCTTCCAGAGCTTGGAATCAGCCTTGAAGGACCTCAAGATCAAATGACCTGTGAGGAGAATGTTGGCCTCATCCCAGCTGCTGGGGGAGGGATCAGGGAAGCTAAAGCTTGCTTTGCTGAATGTTTGTAGGGTACCAGTTTGGGTACCCATAGGGGAAAGGGAGGGATGTAGTAGGAAGCTTTTCTTACCTATTTGAAGGAACATGTGCCTTTTTCTTGAACAAATATTCATTTATTGGAAAAAAAAAAATGTCCCCAAAGCACTCTGCTGGTCATGAATTGCTTTAAAACATGGAGGTTATAAATATATAATTGTAGACATGCTTGCCTGTGTTTGGAAGACGTTAGTTTTTGCATGGACATAGGCAGCTAATTTTTCTTGCCAGTAAAATTGGCCGGTAAACCCAAGAGCCATCCCCCAAATGGTTCCTTTGCCACTGCAGTCTAGCCTGGAGACTGCAAGGACCAGGTGTCTTTCCTGTCAGCCATTCAGTGGTCAGATTCTTAAACAAGTGGTTGCACATTCCAGGTTGCTTCTGGGCTCTAATGTCATTTTTTCCTGCTCTGCTTGATGTTTGCAGTGGGTTTCTGGTAAATGCTCGTTATTTTTTCAGACATCTTTCCCTTATTTTATTCAGGGGGTTATTTTTGTTTAATCACATACTTTTTAGTTACCTACTTATATAAATCATGATTTTTGCTTTTTAATCTAGATCATGAGTTTTCTGCAGGCCAGGGTGAGCTACAGATGCTAGCAGCTGTGGTATCCCTCCTGGGGTGCCCAAGGCTGTTGACTTCCCACATGCTCAAGCCCAGGGGTGTGGTAGAGATCACTGGGAGTCGGGCTGGCTTCCATCTCTGCTACTAAATCCTGTCTGACCTCAGGTCAAACCCCCAACTTGGCACCCAGTCAGTGATCTCTTGAGCACCACATGCAAAAAACACTGCCATTCACGAGGCAGAATTGGCAGTGTAGCCAAACCCGCAGGCAACCCATGTAATTGTGCTAAGCCCCAGTGTCCTTGCTGCCACCCCCACCATACTGGGTAGTAAAGACAATGGGATGTTGCCTGGCAGTCGTGGGTATCAGCTACTGGGATGCTTCCTCCCAACACTGAAATCCCGAAGCAGTCACCACCAGGGGGCACCTGGAAGACAGAACAGGGAGATCCAGTGCTGATGCCAACCTGCTGTGGATGTGGGCAGGTATCTGGCCACTCTGGCCTAATATCCCCTACTTGGTTAAAGGGAGGGGGTTGACTCCTATATCCTAAGGTCTCCCCAGTTTGGATGCCTAGGATCCAGTCCCCAAACCCTGTTCAGTGTCAACTAAACCTTGTGAGGTAGGCCTGACTTGAGAGTGACATGCCCTGCTGAGTGAAAACGGCCCAGGCACAGGGGACCAAAGATGGATCATGGAACAAGCATTTACGATAATGTCAAGTTTAATCTGCCAAATATACAAGTTGGATCTGTGGAACGTGTTTGCCTGGGTGCTGCACAGTAAACAGGTTTCTTGAAATGATCCATGGATAGGGTTAAGAACAGGCCCTGGCCAGAAGGGTGGGAATGGGGCAGAGAAGGGCACAGGGGAGGCCATGGGACAAGCCATGACCCTCAGGAACCATGGGGTACAGGCTCCCAGGTGACAGGCCCTGAGTGAGCACCCAGGCAACACAGATAGGCTGGCCGTCAAAACCTCACCAGCACCCCTTACCGTGCAATCTACTGGACAAATGGAAGCTCTTCTTACCCTACCTCCCAAGCACCCCCAACAAGGGTTCTGAGTTCTAAAAACAGCAAAAACATTCAAATGGTTACACATGAAATGCTGTCCTGCATCTTTCTGTCTCAAAGATAGCTGCCCCCTCCCCCCAGCCCCCCACCCACCATCCCCCAAACGATTTCTGTGCCAAGATGAAGAGGAGGCCCCAGGCTTCAGGGGACTCCTTGTCTTGAGGGGCTGCTGCAGCGGCGCTAGGGCACAGGGTGGGTGAGACACAGCAGCAGTCCTGGCCGCCATGGCCCAATTCCCTGGTGTCTTCTCCCTCAGGCCACGCTACTTATTCAGGGATAGTGACTGCATTCGTTTTCCTGACAGGGTTGCATCATCTTTTGCTGAGGGTGGAAAGGAAAGGAAAGTGTAAGTTAAAACAAGCCCTCGACACATACATCCCCACTCCCAGAACCATAAAACTAAGTCTAAAAAGCCTCAGAAAACATTTGTGCAACTGACTCACTGGGGAGATGAAAAGACTGAAGGAGGCCTGCCTGATGTCCTCCAGAGGGAGAGGATTTCTGCTGAAGCCACTGAACCCAACTGTCCAGACACTGAGTTTGGGGGCCACTCCTTAAGGGCCCACCAATCCACAACACAAACAGAAACTCTTAGCACCCCCTGCCCCTGCAGGACCCAGTAATTCCAATCTCTCCACATGGGTTTTGAATTCTCTAAAATCAGCAACAGTGTTCAAATAGTTACACAGAAAGTCTTTTCCTGCTTGGGATTTGTGAAGCAAGAGCTGTGAGCAGGGAGTTGGGATAACCAGATTATCTACAGTGTAGTAACAATGTCCCTGGGCAACTGCTTTCCCATTTCTAGGCTTTAATTTTCTTGCATTTGGTAAGGAGGCAGGATAGCAAGATCCCTAAGGGCTCTCGTGGTCCCACATGTGAGAGTATGTGAAACCAGAAGACAGAAGGACATGAGTCAAACACTCCTATAAACCAGACCAACTCCCACAGCTAACCTGACCTACACGAGTCCTCTACCACCTTTGGCCCCACTGGAGGGAGGACATGGGGGAAGGACACATGCCAGATTTCCTGAGTCTGCACCATGAAATCCAGCCCACCCTGCACCACCTCCCCTACCCCCACACAGCTCTCCCAGCCACACAAGGCACCAGACCTTGGTGGGACTTTTCAGACTCGAAGGTCTGCACTTGGTATATCCCTGAGACCCCCCTCAGATGCCATGGATAGTGCTGAAGGTCAATTCCATATTTGACTCCATGCTTCCGCTGGACCCTCCTAGAACCCTGAGGGGGAAAAGGCAGAACACCCACTTCCACCTGACAGGAAGGAAGGCATACATTCAGGGTAGGCCTTTACCAAACAACCTGACCCCATCCCTTTTCACAACCAGGACAGTGAAGTACAGGGTTTGGTGCCCAGAACCAGAGTCAGGCAACGATCTAGTGACTCAGGACTTACCTTTCCTCTCTTCTTCTTTCTTCCTGGCAGCCTCCTCCCGCTGTTTTCGAATGATCGCCAACCGGGCAAGGTCAGCCTTGGCTTGCTCCGTCTTCCCAGCTAAATGCATTTTCATGTAACGCTCTTTTGCTTTCTGCTTCTCGATTTCTTCTCTGTTTGGATAAAATAGTGTCACAGGGAACATCTTCCTACCATTATCAACTGGATGTGGGAGCCAGAATAAAGGCCAAGTACTCGGGCCCAGGGCCCAAGTGCTGTAGAGCACCCTGGCTAGGGGAAAGGCCCTGGCTCTATGTGTCCCCTCCTTGATGGACACTCACCAAACACACAGAGGGAAAGGTCTGGACCTCTGCATAACAAGCTCAAGGGGGTGGGGGGAGTTCAAGAGGTGTACTCATCTACCTCAGGTGGAAAACACAGCATAGGGATGAGCTCAGCACAGTGTAGACCATGGTGTGGTGAGGGGATGGACAGGTTGTCACTAACTAGGATCCAGTGTCCATAGACACCAGAACCGTCTCAGAAACGAGAACCGAAACCAAGTGAACCATGTGTCCAAAGAAGATGACCAGGAGGAGGAAGGCAACACAAAACATTCCATAAGGAGTGAACCAAGTGTCCACAGATGGGAACCAGACATAGCCACTCAATGAGTGCAGCTCAGATGTGCATGAAACTGCCACCAAGGGAGTGAGCCCCCAGAGATGGGGGTGTGAATAAGAACTGGATTCCCATGGAACAAAGGTGACTGCCACCAAGTAGAGAGAGATGTGAGAGTCCTTATAGGACTCCCTTTGAGGATCTTCTTCCCAAGATTAAGATTCTGAACTAGAGTGGGCACCTTCCATGGTGTGAGATTAGAGTGTCTTATCTACACCAGGTTCTTAGAAGAGAAAATTTTGGAGGTGGCAGGGAAGTCCTGCCTGGCAGGAGCTTGGGAAAGGGAGTGACTTGGCATCCAGAGGCCCCATAGCACACAGCGCTGGGGAGTAATGAAAAACAAGGCATGGAACCTGGCCAACAGGGAGGGAAAGAAACCCAGCAACCAAAGTTGGATGAACAGATGTCTCGCCCGGAAGATTCTGCACAAGACACTTCAAAGATGAAATGGGAATACCTGTCGGCCCAGCAGATCCTCCCCTGAGAGGGAGGGGGGGGGCACAGAGGCATCTGTAATGATAAGCAAAGCTTCCTGAAGGCTCTGCAAGGCCCCCTCAGTGAAGTGCCAGGCAGGGTGTGGGCCTCTCTCTCCACAACCCAAAAGGCGGGAGTAGCAAAGTCTACCTTTTTCACTGGTGAGAAAGAAGCTACTGGAGGGTGACAGTCCATCACAGCCTCTAATCACACCCCAAGCTCATGGGCCTTCCTTCCGGGTTTTCATATATCTTGTGGAATTTTCAGACACCACCATGGAGCCAGCACAGGAAGGTGAATTTAAATGCTAGCAGCCCAGTCAGAAGAGAAAACAGGGCCACTTTCCCTAGTGGCCTTCAACTTCTTGTAAGTCCCGTGACATCAGCTGGTGTCCATCAAAAGCCAGGATACTACTTGTGGAAAACGGGTTATGTGTAGGGCCCTTGGTTACTCAACTGTGATCCTCACACAACCTAAGATGAAGCAATCTGCAGCTCCATTTTCAATTGAGACTTGGAGAAGGCTGGGGCAGCCACTGGATCTCCCCGTACTGTGCTTCCTTCTAGACTCCACAGGCCCCAAGTCCCCTCCCAATCTCCATGGCCATGACATTATAGATAGATGAAGGCCAGGAATGATGAAACCAGGCTGGATAAGGGAAGTGTCCCTACTGTAGAGGCAGGAACTGCAGCATAACCCTCTGCAACCCTGGGGATTACTTCAAGTGCAATACTCAGGTCTGAATCTGCTCTTTTATGTTTCTATTGGTGAACTTAAAAATTCTGATTTTTGTTTTTTGAAGAAGCTTCTATAGAGCCTTTAGGGAATGACATGAAACACAAATCAACACCACAGCTGGAGCCCCCACCCAGCCAGTAAGGACCTCAGAGCCCAGGAAGCTAGAACCTCAGAGGAGGTGAATACCTCCACCCCCTACATGTCCAGTCCCTGGCCTGTGTGCCCACATCACTAGGCCCAGCAGCAGAGGTTACCGTTCTCTCCTTGAAAGCTCCTTGGGCCCATCCAGGTCCAGTTGTGTGACCTTTTTGGTTGTCTGTGCCACTCGGTTGGGGTTCTCAATGTCAATAAGGCCTTCCACACCTTTGCGTTTTTGCTAAGATAAGAAAAGAAGCTGATGGTTGGAGAAGTTTAGGTCCTGCAGAACCCCTGAAGGCCACTCCCAGCATCTCCCAACAGTCCATCTGGATGGGGACAAACTCCTCTGCCACCCCCAGCTCAACACAATGCTTGGCCCAAAGTCTAACAGTGGGAACAGCACTCAGGAGTGTCCTCACCAGCCTGGGAGGTACAAGGAGAGCAAGCACATATGACTAGAGCCCAACCTATTCTAAGTCCCAGCAGCCAGGAATTATTATACCACTTTCAAAAGTGACAGAACAGAGGCAGAAGATTTAAATAAATAGCCTAAAGCCAACCAGTAAGTAGACAACAGATGAGATGTAAATCTAAGTCCATCACAAAAGCTCCCAACACAGAACACTCAATAGGCCACCACTTTACACTCAGCCTCCGAAAGCTATTTTCCATGGCATCTCACACCTGACTGCAACAAGCAATGCTGGATCCCCAGAGTAGGCCAACAACAGTCTCAGGACCAATTCTAATTCCCAGCCATCTAAGCTTACAGGAGGGAAATACAATTTGAATCATCAGATAATCATCTATAGGTTTTGAGAGGTGGCCCAAGAACCTGGAGCCTGCACCTCCCACACCCCTGGGGAAGCTCAGAAAGAAACGAGAGCACAAGTTCTTGATGTAGCAGATTTGGTCAAAGTTTCAGACCCTGTCAACTCCATCTATTCTCTTTAATAAAGTGACCAGAAAGACAGCTTCTGAACATCAATCTGACCACTATTCAGAGCTACAGATATCTATATCCAGTGCGGATGAATATATACCCCTCAACTTGGATACCTGTCATCACAAAATTAATATCTAAAACAGAACTTGAGATTCACCCTCAACCCACCCCACCCCTCCCCACAACCCTAAGCATGGCCTTATTCATTCCTTCTTCCCTCAGCCGCCTCACCCAACCCTCAGCAAACCCCACTAAGTCTATCTCTAAAACACACCTTGAATCTGCCCACTTTTCTGTACATTACCACCACCCTAACATAGGTCATAAATTCTTGTCTGGATACCTACCAGTATCTCCCTGCTTTTTACCCTCAATACCCTACAATTCACTCTTTGCAGAGAAGCCCAAACAATCTTTTAAAAGCAAATCTGGTTCATCTCTTCCCAACTTGAAGACCTCCACCAGCTGCACACTGCTCACCTTCAGTGAAACCCAAACCCTTTCAACAGCTGTGCTGCACCTCCCTTTGCCAACCTCTCCTCCTTCATCCCTAACCACTCTACTTCTTGCCCACCAAGTCACACGCCCACCAGGTCACAAACCTCTCTGCTCCTTACACATGCTCACAGTGTTCCCACCCCAAGGCCTGCACATTGCTTATTAATCTGGCTGCCTTGGCCGCTGTGCATGATTGGCTCCATCTTGTTTGTGAGATCTGTTTAAAAGTCACCTCCTCACCACACACTACTCCAGGTACCCTCAATCACATCCACTACTTGAAATTATACTGTTCATTTACTTCCTTATGGTCTATAAAATCATGATGCATTTCTCACATTGAGGTGATTTCATTGTTGTTTGAACATTAAAGAGTATACTTACACAAACCTAGATCATATAGCCCTCTACTGCAATTATACGTGCTACATATACTTTTTTTAAAAAGATTTTATTTACTTAGTTTAGAGAAGGGGAGGGAGGGGGAAGAAAGAGAGAAAAACATCAATGTGCAGTTGCCTCAAATGTGCCCCTTGTTGGGAACCTGGCCTGCAACCCGGACTTGTGCCCTGACTGAGAATCGAAGCTGCGACCCTTTGGTTCACAGGCCAGTGCTCAATCCACTGAGCCACACCAGCCAGGGCTGTATGTGCTATATATACTTTTATATAACTGACAGTACAGTAGGTTCCTTTACACCAGCATCACCACAAACACGCAGGTAATGCATTACACTACAACGTTAAAATGGCTATGATGTCACTAGGTGATAGGAAATTTTCAGCTCCGTTATAATCTTACAGGACTATCCTACAATCTTATGGGACCAACAATGTGGTCCATCATTAATGAAAACATCGTTATGCAGTATATGACTATCTCCCACCAGAATATAAACCCTTAAGAGCAAGGACTGTGTCTGCATCTAAAATTGGTACTGGTAGTCAACAGGCACTTGATAAATGTTTGTTGAATGAGTAGGTCCAGGTCCCAGACCCCCAACTCAGTACCTGGTAATCATCTTCTTCATCCTCACTCTCATCTGAATCTAGTGACTTCTTCTCCTTTTTGGGGTCACCTGCAGCCCCATCTCCACTTTCTTCTCCTTGTTCCTCTTCTTCCTGTTTCAGAAATGGATAACCTGTAGAATTAAAAATGCAAAACAAACCCCCAAGACTGTGGCCCCTGCCCCAACTACCTCCAGACTATGGATCTTGAGAAGACTGGAACCAAGGAAGACAAGAGTCCTACTCTAAGACTGGGTCAGAGGCAGCCTGTCCGCTTGATTCTACAGCCTAGAAGCCATCCCTACAGTCCAGCAAGTCCCTCACACAGCCATAAAGGCCATGTTCCCCTTCTCAGGGTAGGTTCATCTCCAGGATCAGAAGGGTTCAGCTGTGGGGCTAGAAACCATAGTCCTATTCAGCTCCCCCCTTGCTTCTCCAGCTGCCAGGTGCAGCTGCCAAATTGTACTCACTTTCTTGGGCAAGTCCTCCCCCACTTTCCATTCCCAGTCAGTGGCAGGCCAGTCACTCCAACCTGCCTATGCAGATGACCTGCTACACCGACTTTCCAAGACAATACCCTGGCACACCACATCCCTCCACCTTTCTTGCCTCCCCACCAAAGAGATCTCTTATAAAAACTACACATCCTTGCCCCTTTAGCACTGGCCCACACATTCTCCAAGATCCTGCTCAGCTGCCAGTGCCACCAGGTAGCACCTCCTTCCCTCTACCCCAACCCCGCTATCCCAGCCTGACTGTGCTCCTTCGGCCCTTATGCAGATGAGGACCTAATGATGTGGCAGGGGACACGAACACCAATAATGACAGAAACATATTTTGTTTCCTAACAGTGGGCTGGAAAATGCACCGTGGAAACAGAGTAGAGGCAACTACTAAGCTTGCACTGGAAGGGGAAGAGTGGGTATCACCAGTGAGAGTCACAGAAGAGGTGCCATTGAGCAAGGTCTGGGGGAACAAATGTTACTTTGTCTGGAAGGGTGTGGGAAAGGCAGGGCATCATGTTATGCTGGGTTTGGCAAGCAGCCCTGCATGGCTAGAGGAGACAGGGGTGGTGCTAGGAGCTCAACCTGGGGATGAGCAGAGCCTGGCCGTGGGAGAGCTCCTGGAAGGCAGGAACACAGGAACAAGAAGGCACACTAAAGCAACCATTTCTAAGTGGACAAAAAAAGCTGTAATTGATCCAATCAAAGGAGGGCTGGCATTGGTTGTTCTGGCATAGGCTGCACCTATTCCTTGCTGCTCCCCCAAACCCCAGGTGTAGGATTCTTCCTGAGAATGGGTGATCCTTGCCTTGCTTCTGTGGGTGCCAGAGGCAGAACACCACCCTGGAGCACTAGAATGGCCTAGACAGGCACATACTCACTCGAGCCTTCTGCTTTTCAGCCTGGAGCTGTGCATCGATCTCCTCAGGGCTTGTGTACTGCCGTGCCCGGCCTTTGTGGCCTCCCTTTCTACCTGCAGGAAGATTGGCAGTTTAGGAATGCAGGCAGAAAGTACCTTCCTTGACTGCTGAGCCCCAGAGGGCTGTGTCCTGCTGGAGGCACCTCTCATCAGAGGTTGCAGACCTCACTTACCCCTCACCAAGCACAACCCAAACCTATACTCCCCAACCCTCACATGTTCAAATGGACGAAAGAGGCAACATATGTCCATCTAATGCAGCACCAGACTATATGATGGATACGGGCTCCCACAAACAAGACCTGAGGGGAGCATACGGGAGAGGGAATATTCATGTAGTAACTGGCTAAATCCCCGGGTCCCTTAGATTCCAAATAGCAGATTCAGACGTAATCATGAAAACATGGAACACATCCCTGATGTCACTACAATTTTTTACTTGAAATGTTCTGTCAGAACTATGGGCTAATTTGATCCACAGAACAAACTTATGGTACAGGACAGTCACAACTGGTCCTGTTTTATAGACAAGCAGACTTAAAACAGAGCTGTGAGAAACACGAATGTTGCAGTCCAACCTTGGGATTCAAATCTCACCACTACCACTTACTAGCTTTGTGAATGTGAGCAGTTACTTAACCTCTAAGAGTCTCAGCTTTTGAATGTGTCCCTATCTCATAGCGTTGTCATGAAGATGGATATAACATACTTAAAGCTGTTGGGACAGGGCCTGACATGAGATAAACACTATAAAAATGTTTGTTATGATTGTCACTTTTCTATACAATATTTGGGGCAGGGGAAGGAAACAAAGCCACATAGGTGATTTACTATACATGTCAAGAAATGCAAAATACTAGGTTAGCCAAAAAGTCCATTTAGTTTTTTGCATAAAAGACACATTTTTCATCACCATTAACTACTGATTTGGATATTTTGAGCATGTTGGCTATTGCCTGCTATTGGCCTCTACTGGGTAGAGGCCAGGGGTCCTGCTAAACACCTTCCAATGCATAAGACAGCCCCACAGCAAAGAATTATTTGGCCAAAATGTCAATAGTACCAAGAACTTCAGAAACCACTCCTGACACATTTAATCAGTCACAGCACCTTCTCCGTACACTGTGCAAATCTTTTTTTGCATTTCAGTTGTTTTCACCTTTCTTGAAATAATAATAATATGCTGAAAATGTTGTGTATCTTCTTCCATCTTCAATATTCAAATGGCTGCACAAAATTCATCAGTTTTAATGTTTTAAAAAATGCTTGCTGCTATGACAGCTGTCACAATACAATCTAACAAAATTGTTTTGAATGAAGTTAAAAACAACTAAGCACTACTAGAGCCATTGTACAGAAAAAAGTAACCTTTTTGCCCAGCCCAATACTTCATGTTCACCTAAGTGGTATGATGGAAAGAGAAAACTTAAAACCTATTGGGGAAAACTTTCTTGTGTTTGGAATAAGAAACATAAAGTTGAAAATAAACCTGACTACCACCTAAGAGTTAGAGTTAAAAATATGACTAGCAATTCAAGTTCATCTGGGAGTATCAGTTTTACAGAATGAACCCTGCTAAAGCCATCAGTCAGTTTTATAGCAAGGTGGCCCCCCTTCTGCTGGTCCCAGAGGACACTGGGATGGCTGTGGTCTTGACCCATCCCGGAGTTTCCTGAAAGCTATGGTCCACCTGACTTGCAGTAAGGCTCTCACTGGTAGCAGAGAATCTTTATTAGACAACCAGAGCTGCTCTGAATGCCAAAGACAGTAACAAAAATACTGGCCTCCCCTGATTTCCTAGACAGCAGCTGCAGAGCCATAATTGGGCTGCTACGAAGTACACCAACCACTTTTAATGACTACCTGGGTTCCCAGGAGTATCTCAGTATATGCTCGTGAATGTCCTATTGTGAGAGATCAAGCTTGCCATTATAAGAAACCAACACCCTTTCTTGCCCCCTTAATATTCCAGGCAATAGTAACACCTCAAAACTGGTTACTACAGGCTCCCATCCTGCACTCTTGACTGTGGGATGCTGACCTTAGTTTGGTCTATAATAACTTTTATCAGAAGCTCTTCATGCTTTAAAAATGCTTCACAGTTACATAATGGAAATAAATTTGGTCTTTTGTTCATGGGGAATTTGATACCTTAACATCTTCATGTTTTTTACTTTTGAAGCAAATTAACACAATCGAGAAATATAAATCTTATTTACACACAAAGCTTTTCACAGGTCAAAAGGCCATGTCATTTAACCAAGAATTCACTTTTAGGACTTTCTAACTAACCTCCAACTGTGGTTTAAAGTAGCTCCTACAGCCAGAATTCTGGAGTCAGAAGGGCTCACTTGGCATCCTCTTTGTGCAGAAGACTAAGGAACATAGAGACATGGCTCTTCCTACCACAGAATAAACAACAGCTAGGTTTAAATGGATACAGCTCTGTAAAGTCCACTGTCTCTGGAAGTAGAGTCAAGAAGTCATTTACGTTTGAAAGAACTCCAGGTAGATTTTCCTGTGGGTGGATACAGGCCAACCAACATGACACATGATCTACCAACATTAACTAAACATATGTTCTGTGCCAGGAGCTAGCCAGGAACCTCAGGTGCTATCACTTTATGACCCCTGACTCCAACTCTCCAACCTAAGGGTTATCAGCCAGGTGTTTCAGATAAGGAAAACAAGCTGGAAGAAGTTAAATAACTTGCCAAAGCCACAGGATGGACTTGAAATCTAGAACTATTGACTTACGAGAAAGAGAACGGAGGAGCGTCGACAATGTACTGGGAAACCATAGACTCTTTACTTTTTTGGACAAGGAACTGAAAAAATCTTACAAATAACAATAGCTAACGCTTATTGGGCACCTGGCTGCCCTTCACTGTAATGCGCACTCCACGTGGATTACCTAGTTTAAAGCATAGCATCAGGTAAGTACTATGAGGTAAGTACAATCATTACCCCCATCAGCAAATGAGAAAACCGAGACACGGGGAGATTAAGCGACTGGCTCAAAGGCACACGTCAAGCCGATGCTGAATACGGCACTCAAAGCCGAGTCTCCAACGCTCAAAAGCATCAACTTATGTCTCATCCGACAGGCCTGCCTCGCCCAGAGCCCGAGAGGGCCCACGTTTTACACGCAAGACAGGTGGGCCCTGCACAGGCGCGGGACGCGGTGACTCAGTCCACGGCGAGTTTACAATAAAGAAAGCTCCAAACTCCCCCATTCCAAGAGAAGCGCGCCCTATATCTGGCCCTGTGCGTCGGTGAAAACCCGGAGCCTCCGAGTTCCCTCAAACCCCCGAGGGAGTGGCTCGAGGCCACGATGGTCCTCTCCCCATCGAGACAATCAGGCGTCGAGGCCCAATCTTGGCCCTCAGCCGGCACCAACATCCTCCCTCAGCGCCGCTCTCTGAGACGGCCACGGGCTCAGTGAGCAGCAGGAGCCAGACTCCGGCCGCCCCTCGAGGCCCGCCGGCCACGCGCGCCCGCCCCTCACCTCCTTTAGGCATCGCGGCTCCGGCGGCGGCGGCAGCGGCGCCTTGCACTGACACCGGAACCGGAAATACCTGGGCATGGACGTCTTCCGTCCAGCCCAGTCCCCACAGCACGCCGCAGTCGCCGCCGCCGCCGCCGCCGCAAGGACTGGGAAACACGGGGAGGCCGGCGCACCAAGCTGGGCTGTCCCGCGCGCCGCCTGATTCCAGGATCGCACGCATGTTGCCGGGCAACAGCACCCCCAGTCTCTCCTCCTGGGGAGACGCGTATGTCGGCTGGTCAACCCCTGGAAAGTGAGGATAAAAAGGCAACAATGATTCTGGTATTCTATACAGGCTGAGGTGCGGACACCTAAGATGACGCAATATCTGCGAAAGGTGGGGCGGGGCTCCGCAAAGACCCCATCCTAAAGAGATCACCTGGGAAGCGGAAGCAGTAGAGAAAGAAGCGGCGGCCAGCGGCGTTAGAAGTCCCGGTGGGTGTTTTTTATCTTTTCTCGAGTACCTTGGTAATGGCTGGGGCCAGATATCGGAGGTTTGCACTGAGCCAGAGAGCGATCTGAGCGGCTGGACTGGGGCGAGTTCCGCCCTCTAGAACGGGAGGTCGTAGTGAGATCCGGAGAGGAGGCGTCCCCTCCGTCGTTCTGCAGAGGGGATGGGGGATTTGGGGCTTCTCTTGTTTCTATCTCTCCTCGCCCCCATACATGCTGTTTTTTCTGCCGAGTATGTCTTCTGCCAACAAACTGCTTGTTGTAAGCCTGGTTCAGATGCCATCCTTCTATAAGTCTCTATTTCCAGTCCTGGGTGTAACGTCGTCCCTCTTTTCCTCCGAAAGCTTTCCCACTCGACGCCTCTCCCGAGCGCTACTGCCTGTGTTATATTTCCCGACACCTCTTGGTCTAGTTTACCTCCTACCTGTACCTCTCCTGGGAGGTCTTCTCTTGATTCAAAGGCTGGGCCAGGGCCCTCGAATTTTCCTGGGTGATAGCAGAATGGTTATTCTTGTGTCTGTACTCCCAGTCCTTGCGCGCTGTGGCAGGAACCAGATTCCATCCATCTCTAGCTTTAACGTAGAGGAGACAAGTGCAAAGACCATTTAGGAGTCGGGAGCCCCCAGTCGGAGTCAGACGCTGCCAGTTTCCAACTGTGGGACTTTGACTTTACCTTCTTGAGTTTATTTCCTTATCTGTATGGTTGTTACGGAGAATTCATGAAAGGAGGTTGTGAGGGTTGGGGGGACTTGTAAACTGTCTTGTGTCCTACAGAAAGGAGGGGCTGAATGATTTGGGGGGAGAGGAGTCTGCTATACTTAACGGTGACAGGTAACCTGAGTTCTCTGCCAACTAGGAAATGCTATGAGGTTTGAAAAAAAATCTTTTCTGTTTACATTTGGGCTGGACTATTTTTTTTTTGTTGTTTAATTTAGTTTTTTGTTGTTGTTGTTGTTGTTCAAGTACAGTTGTTTCCATATGGGCTGCTCTATTACGTGGGTTTTACTTGACTTGCCTCTAGGTTGAATGTTTGTTGAGTTTAAAAAGAGACCTTGGCGCCCTGATCAGGTGGTTCAGTTGAATTGGAACGTTGTCCTGTGCATCAAAAAGATTGCAGGTTTGATTCCCGGTTTGGGCACATATACCTAGGTTTTGGGTTTGACCCCACTGGGGCGTGTATGAGAGGCAGTTGATGTTTCTTTCTCACATCGATGTTTCTCTCACCCCTCCCTCTCTCTCTCAAATCAATGAAAGCATATCCTTGGATGAGGATTAAAAAGAGACCTTGGCAATCCAGCTAATCCACCACCCTCACTTTACAGATGAGACTGAGGACCAGAGAGAGAATGTGACTTCCCAAAGTCACAGAGTATGTGGTAGAGCTGGACAAGAACCTGAGCCTGTAACTGAAGAGACCAGAGATCTTTCAGTTACAATCTTGGGAAACAGCCCTAAGGTACTTTGGTTTTACGTGGTCTTTTTCCGTTTTTAAACACTCATCCTTTCAACTCCTCCCATAGTTCTCACATTGTATTGTAATTGCATTTTTGCTTTCTATCTGCTTTCTAGATTATCACCTTCTCAGGGACAGAGGTTATATCTTATTCTTTGTTCTGTGTTCCCAATATCTAGTACAGGGCCAGGCTAATAGTTGGTGTCAGTAATTAATAACAACAGCAAAAACCTATTAAATTCCCATTAAAAGCCAGGTATGTTACATACAATTATAGTTATGTCTTCACAATGACCCTATAACGTAGGTTCTATAACCCCATTCTACAGATGCAATAACAGAGAAGTAAATGTGCACCACAGTGGAGACTGGTGAGGGTTTTTGGGTATCTGAGATTCCAAAACTAATTTACTTAATTTTTTCTCCCAGATCTTTGCAAATTATCTTGTGGGGGGAAATGCCTAAAGTCAAAAGAAGCCGGAAAGCTCCCCCAGATGGATGGGAGTTGATTGAACCAACACTGGATGAATTAGATCAAAAGATGAGAGAAGGTGAGTAGGGGAGCTCCTATCTGGGGGGCTGAATCCAAGGGTCACTGGCTTAGATGCTTCTGTGGGCCAGACATAAATGCACATCTGAATGCAAAGAGACAGGGCACCAGTGTGGCTTCCTGACACTGACATATTTTATTTGCTTATTAATTCACAGGAATAGAATAAGTGCCAAAAAGTAAGACTGTACTAACGAAAAGGACCTAAAGAACATTTGGTGGCCAATTTGCATATATAAATTTTAGGGAATATAGAGCAAATAGTTTACCTCTAATTACTTACTGCTTTTGGTTAGATATATATTTAAAATCATATAAAATGTATTTATTTGGAAAGCCCTGTTCTTTTCACTTTTTTCTGAAACATTTTTATTCAGATTTTTCCTTATGGGTTTCTGACAGTCTTTTCATCATCTTTGTTTCTGCATCATCTACCAGTTTTCTAGAATGCACCATCTTCACTTCCCTCTAAATGTATAATCCTGCACTTGCTAGTCAGTGTAGTGTACTGTTTTTGGAAATTTTCTTAGAAGCCACAAACATCTGTTAGCCTTATATGATCACCGTGTAACCCTTTATGAAATTGCTGCTGCTGCTGCTGCTTCTTTTTTTTTTAATCCTCACCCAAGGATATATCTATTGATTTTAGAGAGGAAGGGGGAGAGAAGGAGAATCATTAATACCCTCACCGAACCCTCAACCCTTCATCGATACGAAAGAGAAACATAGATCAGTTGCCTCTTGAATACACCCCAACTGGGGGTCAAACCCCCAACCTGTTTATGTACCTACACCTTTTAGGTATATGAGACGAAGCTCCAACCAACTGAGCCACCATGCCAGGGCCTAAATTACTTAAAACTTAACGTGATTTTTTTAAGTTTGAGGTAACTAACCATTGTTACTGTGGAGTCATACTTCAGCAGTAATTACTAAATCAATGTTATATTACTTTGCCTCTAAAATTAACAAAGTAATTTTCCAAAACCTCTATTAAATTCCAGAATTTAAAGTAATCAAGATCATTTTGGGCTGAGAGATTTCTTACCCAAACAGATCTTTATTCAAAATAAAGGGACTGTAGAATACTGTAATAGGTGAGGTTTTGTGAGTCCTTAAAAATAAATCTTCCTTTTTTAAGGGATGATTTTTTGGAGGAGAGTATTTAGACATATGTGATCTTCTTTATCTCCAAAAGAAGTATTCTTTCTCCCATTTTTACTTAACCATGTAGCCCTTCAGCATTTCTTCACTTGCCCAGTTTACTCTTACTTCCACTATAAAGAAAACAGAGTAGGTGGCAGGTGGTGCCAGACTTGGCTTCGGTGTTGGGAACCATAGGGAGCTCTGGGGGTGTGGCAGACTGATAAGGGCCAGAAGCTCTTCCTTCTGAGCCCATTTTACCATATTGAATATAGCCTGAGTGTTGCCTAATTTGCTATTTTTTTTTCTCCCAAGAGAAGCAGGAAGTCTAGCTGTTTTACGTAAACTGTTCTAATTTAAAATTCAGACTTAAAAAAAATTTTGTGGGAGAAGCCACACAAAATTTCTCCCAGCCCTACCTTTAGCCTGGCTGGGGCTGCCAGCTTCCAGTGCAAGTTTGTTTTAGTAACAATTTTCTTTTATTTTACTTATTGTCAGAGAGGGGAAAGGGGGGAGAGAAACAATGATGTGCAAGAGAAACTTTGATCAGTTGCCTCTCGCACACCCCTAGCTGGTACCTGGCCCACCACCCAGGCATGCACCCCGACCAGGAATCAGACTGGGAATGAAACTGGCAACCCTTTGGTCCACAGGCCAACACTCAAGCCACACCAGTCAGGGCAGCCAGTGCAAGTTTTGCCCATGGAATCTGTGGCCGTGCTTTTAGACTATGGAAGACCCCTGCATGGCCTTTTCCCCAGAGAGCTCATAACAGGCGTGGCATTTCTACGCCTGTTATCTTGGTCTGGGAGCCATTTATAGAACAATCCACAGTTACTGAAGCAGTTGACAACTATTATCTTAGAAGGGAAGATTTCAGCACAACTTCTTATCTCTTCATATGTCTCTTAGCTCATTATTTAAGTTTGTGTAGCCACTCTTGCCCTGTAAGTCTCTCCAAAGATGGCCTGATAATGGAGACTGAGGGGCAGAGGTGGGGGAAATTATGTGTGGCAGAGGGTTCTATGGGGATGGACAAAGGCGTTATCTCTATGGACTATAACCAGGACTTGAAAATAACTTTGTTTTTATAAGGACTTTAAACTAGTTGAAGCCCTGGCCGGGAGACTGTTAGTTGGGGCATCACCTGGTACACCAAAAGGTTGTGGGTTCGATTCCCAGTCAGGGCGCATATGGGAGGCAGCTGATTGATGTTTCTCCTCTCTCCCCTCTCTCTCCCCATCCCCTCTCTCTCCCCCCTTACTCCCACCTCCTTCTTCTCTTTCAAAAAAAAAAAGTCAATAAAACATATCCTCAAGTGAGGATTAAAAAAAATTATAAACCAGTTGAAAATTGAGTATAGTCAACACTTGCATGATAAACATTTAATTAGACTTTTTAAGAATAGAACTATAAAAGAATTGTTGCCCAGGGGTAGTTTTGTTTTGTTTTAACTGATTTATTTTTAGAGCAAGGTGAAGGGAGGGAGAAAGAGAGGGAGAGGAACATTGATGTGAGAGAGAAACACTAATTGGTTGCCTCTTGTACATGCCCTGACAAGGCACCGAACCCTCAACCCAGGCATGTGCCCTGACTTGGAATTAAACCGGCAACTCTTTGCTTTGCAGGATGACACCCAACTAACTGAGCCACAGTGGTCAGGGCTTCTTGCCCAGGTTTTGAAGTTAATGAGCGGTTTTTGGCATTAGCAAAGAGGCAAAAACCTAATTCTAGACTACGGTATGATGTCCCCTACCTCTGGCCTCTTCATATCCTCATAGTGACAGAACTTCGCATCACTGACTGAAAGCTGCCTTCCACTTTTGTGTGAACCTATACAAGATATCCAAAAATGTTCACATGATCTTGTCAAAATGGACCCAAAAGGGGATTTTTAAAATGGGTAATGCTATGATTAAAGGATTGAGAGAGAACTCAAAAGCGTAGAAATGTTCCATTTCCAAGATCGCATCTTAAGGAGCTCCGTGCCCCTGCCTTTCTGCCAGTGGTCTCATCTAACCACATTGCTTTCCGCACTCTCTGCCCAGGTGACCAAAAATGCCTTCTTCAGCCTTGTCTCCCCAGCAGGCTGTATACCAACGGCCTATAGGATGGCCCCATTTAGATATCTAAAAACATGTCAGACTTAACATGTCCAGAACTAAATCCTCATTCACCCACCCCAGAAATGCTTCCCTTCTCAGGCCACAAACTGTGAAGTTGCCCTTCACTCCCCTCTTTCTTTTATTCCTATACAAGCATCGAAGATATCCAGATTCCTACAAAGGGTGGCAAAATAGAGAAGGAAAATTGTTACAGATAAATAAGACTTGAGACATATCAACCAAATACAACATTTGGATGTTTAGATCTTAATTGTCACAGTTGTCAGGTATTTTTGAGGCAATCAGCTAAAATTGAACAGGGGCTGAATATGGGATCCTAATAAGGAATAACAATTGGTTTTGTTGGGTTGGATATTGGCATTACAGACATTAGTAGGTAGAGATACATATGTATTTATGAATGCATTGCTTGATGTTTGAGATTCATTTTAAAATACTCCTACCCCCCACTCCCAAGAGTGGGGAGAACAGGCCCTAACTGGTGTGGTTCAGTGGGTTAGGCATCGTCCCACGAACCAGAAGGTTGCCATTTCAGTTCCCAGTCAGGGCACCTGCCTGGGTTGAGGGCCAGGTCTCTCTGGTCGGGGGGCATGCGAGAGGCAACTGATCAATGTTTCTCTCCCTCTCCTTCCCCCTCCCTTCCCCTCTCTCTAAAAATAAATAAATAAAAATCATTTTTTAAAGTATTAAAAAGATAAACTGCGGTGTGTCTTTTTAAAAAAAAGTGGAGAGAACAGGACAAAATTAAGCTAGCTGTTAGTAATTCTTGAAGTTGAATGATAAGTACTTGGGAGTTCAATAAACTTTTGTGTATATTTGAAATTATTGATAGTGAAATCTTAGAAAATTCATGTATCTACAATCTGACTCCTTTTATCCCGTCCACCCCTACCACCTGGTTCAAGCTACCCTTACCTCTCATCTGGATTACTGTAATAAGCCTCCTTCTCTCCCGACAGTCTTCTACATAGGGCAGCCAGGGTGATGATTTTAAATTCAAAGTCACATTGTAACACTGTCTGCTCAGGACCCTCCAGTGGTTCACCTCCTCATCAGAGCAAAACCAGTGTCCTGTGGCCTTCCGGGTCAAACATAGTCTCACCCCCAGCTCTTGACCTCCATCACCTACCTCTCTCCCTCCCTTACCTTCCCAGCCCCCCAGCCGCTCTGCTGTTCTTTGATGCCCAGGTACAGGCCTGCCTCAGGGCCTTTGTGTTGCTGTTGGCTCTGTCTCTCAAGCATGTTTGCCCCTCATTTTTCTTTTTTTTTTTAATTGAGATACTATTGATATAAAACATTGCTTTTAGTAGCACAACGTAATGACATGATACATATATACTTATAATGCAAAATGATTACCACAATACGTTTAGTATTAATAAATGCCCGTCTTCTCACATAGTTACACTTTGTGTATGTGAGAGAAAGAGATAAGAACATTTGAGATAAACTCTCTTAGCAGCTTTCAAATGTACAATGCAGTATTGTTAACTCTAGTCTCCGTGGTGCACTTTACATCCTCAGGACTCATTTATAACTACAAGTTTGTACCTTTTGACCACCTTCACCCATTTCGCCCACCACCCTCCCGCCTTGTTTCTTAAGGTCTCTGATTATGTGTCTTCCTTTCATCACCCATATGAAATAGCAGTCCTTCCCTTCCCCGCTTGCTGTTCCCTCCCAGGTTTTCTTTTTCTCTGTGGTCATTAGCACTTACCACCAGGTGTTGACCTGCTTCCCTCCTCTGGATCGCAGCCCTGGGACTTCTCTGTCTTCCTCACTGCTGCATCCTGGGCTCCCGGAACAGGGCCTGGCCTACAGTGGGCACACTTACTTGCTGCATCTTCAACACCTGCCTTTTGATTCAATCACAGAAACCTATTTGTTGAGCTGAATTATAAATCCTAGGTAATAAAACGGCCTCAAAGTTGGAGAAATAGAAGTATAGTTTGTTTTGTTTGTTTGTTTGTTTGTTTGTTTTAACCATTCCTTACCTTTCTTCTCTGCCCTACAAACCAAGAGGAGATGATAGGCAAAGATCTGCTTGGGCCTGCTAAAATGCCTGTGGCGGGTACAAGCTGCTAACCGACCCTGTGCACACTGATAAAGCAGTTATTTCCTGCAGCCTGCTGTGCTGGGAGCTTTCAGGCTTGTCCAGTTTTTTTTTTCCTCTTATCTCTAAAGGACTTTGGTTGGGAAATGAAGTTCGAGGTACCTAAAAGTGATTAGGATGCCCATCAGTGGGCCCAAAATTATATTGAGAAATTATTATACTTCTAGGAATATGTCTGGAAGGATAAAGATCAGGGCGTTAAAAAGAGGTTATCTTTGAATTATTTTTCAAAATCTTTGACTTCTAATATATCTAATTAAAAAGGCATTTTAAAATTAAAAAAATATGTTTAAATCAGGTGGTTTACTCTTTTTGCTTTATTTTTTTTAATAGCTACATAAGATATAAATCACATAATGTATAATTTGCCCTTTCAAAGTATTAAAGTAAGGGGTATTTAGTATATTCACAGAGTTGGGCAACCATCACCATAATCAATTTTACATTTCATCACCCTGGAAAAAAAAAATCACATACCTTTTAGTAGCCATCCTCCCCCTCCATATCTCCCAGTTCTCAGCAATCAGCAATCCACTTTCTGTCTCTAAAGACAAAGAATCAGTCATACAGTAGGTGGGCTTTGGGGGCTAGTTTCTTAGCATAATGTTTTCAAGGTTCATCCGTGGTGCAGCATGCATCAGTACTTCATTCCTTCTTACGACCTAATTATATTCCATTGTATGGCTAGTTTACATTTTATCGGTTCATCAGTTGGTGGACACTGGAGTTGTTTCTACTTTTTTGTGCGTGTGTTTCCAGTTCTCTTAGATATATGCCCAGGAGCAGAATTGCTAAGTCACATGATAACTCTTCTGCGTCCTAAGGAACTGCCGACTGTTTTCCACAGCAGCCGCACCCTTTTACATTCCTGCCAGCAGCAAACGAGGATTCTGATTTCTCCACATCCTTACTACTCGTTATTGTGTCTTTTTTTTTATTCTGTCAGTTTGATTGTAGTCACCTTAGTGGGTATAAAGTAGGATATATTCTTTATTCCTAGTCATTTAAAACAAAAACACTACATCTTGCACAGAGTAACCCTACCTACTAAAACAAAATGAACACATACCTTTTTCTCCCCAGCTGAAACAGAACCTCATGAGGGGAAGAGGAAAGTGGAATCCCTGTGGCCCATCTTCAGGATCCACCACCAGAAGACCCGCTATATTTTTGATCTCTTCTACAAGCGGAAAGCCATAAGCAGAGGTAGCTGGCTAGGTTCTCTCTTGGCCTTTCCAACTTGAGTAGCTTTGAGATCTATGTAAATAATGGCTCTATTCTTGCAAGCCCAGCAAGTTTCATGGGTTTTTTTACCACTAGAACAGGCGGGAAGGGGCCAATGTTGGATACTGTTTGTAATGAAGAGTAGTGATGGGCTAGCGGTGGGGCAAGCTTTGTTAGATCATGGTTTGATGCCCTTTCCCCATCTTTTTGACAGAACTGTATGAATATTGTATTAAAGAAGGCTATGCAGATAAAAACCTGATTGCAAAATGGAAAAAGCAGGGGTATGAGAACTTATGCTGCCTGCGGTGCATTCAGACACGGGACACCAATTTTGGGACAAACTGTATTTGCCGGGTCCCCAAAAGCAAGCTGGAAGTGGTAATGTCTCTTTCCCTGTTGTGTCTGACAATTAAGTTTGATGTTACTTTCACTTCAGAATTCTGTCCCAGTTGACACCGAGGGAGTTTATACTCTTGGGGCTAGAAGTAATTTGGTTGATGTACTGCTGGCTGTCCCCTCCCACCCCCCAGCCCAGAGTGAGCCCATCTGTTCAGGAAGCCGTGCTAGGCACTTTAGCAGTAATCATACTTGCTATGTCTGGGGGCCAGTCTCAAGTCTACCTTTGGGCAAGTTACTGAACTCCATGCCTCACTTACAAAATGGGGGTAATGACACACACCCCTAAGGTGGTTGTGGGAGGACTGAGTCAGGGAAGGGTAAGCCAGTCAGCAGTGCTCACCCTTCAGCTGCCCTTTTTTCCAGGCCTCCTTTTCCTCAGTTTGACACTTTAATTACACTGTATTTCTTCTGTCATCAAACTTTCTGTTCCAAACTAGGCTGGGCAGCTCGGGAATGGTGCTGGGTATGCAGTAGCTGAGCTGAGGGCACAAGCCTCTCTGAACTGGAACTGCAAGAGGCAGAGACGTTACTGGGGTGTTGGCCATTAGGGGCCTTTGAGTGCAGCCCATTGGTTGACTGTTGTGGATCCAGTTGGGAGCTTAGACCAGATTTTCCATCTTCCAGCTCAGCCTTTTACACAGTCATCACAGGGACCCTCTGCAGACTGGCTAGTTTGTACAGTTTTAACTCTGAGCCAAGGGCTTGAGCTCAGTAGGAATCATCTGCAAAGTCAAGGACAGGCATTCTGAGCAGTGGGAAGTGAACGAGGGCTGCCTCGCCCGGGGAAGGTTCTTGGTGTTAGTTCCCTGGGGGCAGAGCAGCAGGAGCCCCTCTCCTCTGAGAGCACCAGGATTCCATGGCAGTATCTGGTCGGAGGTCCTGCCCCGACCCAGCCCCGTTTGGATTTAGTTGGTTTCACCGTCAGATTTTGTTTGCCTAAACAAGTTTTACTCCAAAAAGAGAGGAAAATAGATATAAACTGCTCTGGGGCCTTCTATCCACTGGACAGGCCCCAGGCCAGACATCAAGCCACACACCTGGCCTGGGGGACAAGACTGTCCTGCTCTCCCAACTCTCCACTGCTCTCCCTGTGCCCCGACTGGAAAGGTCCCCCCGCCCAGAGGAGGCCCTGAGCAGTGGACCTCTCCGCCCCCGTGTCACAGCAGGGTATGTCATGCTCACTTGGCAGAACAAAAAGAATCACAGATTTCCCCGTCCCCCTTTTTAGGGGAAAAAGTTTAATTTGCATAAATGAAACGTACATAAAGATGAAACTTCAGTGTCAGCAGCAGCTATTTCATTTTCATGAGGGAACCAAATTTTTGCCATTCCAAAGTGTCATAGAGGAGTTTCTGAGGAGTGTCCCATAGGGAATGACTGTCCAATTGCCAACCTTCTCAGAGGGTGTATTAGTATGTGTGTGGGGAGGGGTGGAATGCTGTGGGGCCCAGCATCTCAGCTGTCTTCTGTTGCAGGGCCGGATCATCGAGTGTACGCACTGCGGCTGCCGGGGCTGCTCTGGCTGAGGCCCTGGAGCCCTGACCCCTCTCCACCCAGGACTCTGGACTTCACAGGTTTCTGCCTGTCGTGCCACCCCTTTCCTGTGAGCAGCTCTTCTGGTAGAGCAGTGCCCCAGGCCCAAGTTGGAGCATGGTCTCTACGTGTGAAGACATTGTTATTCATGAGCTATAATTTGTAAAAATAAAACTTTTAACCGTGGGCCCTGCGTTAGTTCTTTCAGGGAGCCAGCAGTCTTTGCAGCCTAGTGGGAGAGTTCCAGGCCCTTGGGACTCAACCCTGACCCTACCCTTTAGGTGCCATGTGACCATGATCAAGTTCACTGTCCTGATCAGTGACAGGGTTGAGAACCTCACAAGTGAGGATGGTTTGAGATGATGTGGCCAGCTGCGCTGGAACCTGCCGTGAATCTGTCGGGCACCCAGGGCCCAGCACTTGTCCTTATACCGTTTCCATCAAAATGCTGCAGTTCTCACTCTGGCTAACCCTGTGCTTGTGTTGAGGCTACACCGATATGTTCACACATCTTTAACATGAAAGACTCCTAGAGTTCCCACAAAGCACTGTTCCAGCTCTGCTGGAGGTCCTCTGGGGCCTTCCCATCACCTGTCCCCAAGGCCTCTGTCCACATCACCCTCAGAGACAGTGTCTTGGTCCCCCTTGGGTTTGGTCCGGAACTTCTGCCATGGGTGGGGGGCTTCTTCTGCTGGCATCATTTTCAACCACCGCTTATAATAAGCTCGAAAGCCATCAATCTTCTCCAAATAGGTGTTTTTCCCTTTGTACTGTAATTAGAGAAGCATGGAATTAAAAGACAAACCAGTTAGAATCACAGCCACTACCTACAGCTAATCCCTAACCACAGCAGCTGTTGCGGCCTCCGGGAAGCTATGGAGAGGGCACCGAAGCTGAGTATGCTAAAGAAAAGTGAAGTGTGAAGTTGCTGCACCATGAGGCAGACCCAGATCCCCAACTGCAAACAGTCCTTCCTAAGTATCTGTTCTACCTCACCCAGGGACGTCATCCCAGTCCCCAAGCCAGAATCACTGGGTCCCACCAACTGTGCCTCTGCAGTCGACTGAGTGCCTCCACCTCAGCACCACCAGTCTCCCTTCTCACCGTCATCTCAGCACCGAGGTGGTCTCTATGGAAAGGGGGAGAGAGGAGGAGGAAACCAGCTGCACCAGGCAGATACCAAAAGAAAGCTGGTAAAGGAATAATGGAAAAAAAAAAATCAAAGATAAAGACTACATGATGATAAGAAGGTTAATTCAAAAGATTTAACAATTCTAATGTTGCCTGAAAGTACATAAAGAAATACCTGCACAATCCCAAAGAAATGAGTATGAATGTATGAATACAATAAGCTCTAAGTACTCTGGTAGTCTGGGGACTGCTGACCACCTGAGAAGACCCTTAGTGGCCCAACACCACAGAGTGAAGAGACAGCCTACTAACTAGTATATACGTGCCACATGCATCCAACGGCTAGTATCCAGAATATATAAAAATCCCTGAGGAAACAGTAAGACTAACAACCAACTGCTCAAAGACGGCCAGCTATGCCCTCTGCTTGTCATACTCTCCACCGCTGTCTCACTAATTCTTACTGAGCCTTCAAAAGTGCACTCAAACACTGCACCTGCACAGCTGTCCCTGACCCCTGCCCCGGTAGTTTGGTATGTCCTTGCTGACTTGTCTCCCCACCCATCAGGTGGTGCTCCTCCAAGCCACAGCTGTTCTGGAGCTCTCAGCACAGGGTCTGACTCAGTAGACGTAAAAACTGAACCCCCAGAGCCAGATGTCCTCAGAACAGCATGGGGAGATGTGGCCATTACAGAGCAGACTCTGTCACTGCCCTACTGCCAACCCCTTTCACTCAAAAACAGTCGTATTGGGCACAAGCAGTGGGCAGGCTCCAGGGATCCAAGTGAGCAAGGCAGGCAGTCCCCACCTCTAGGGGCTCACAATTTCATGAAGACGAGTCACATGTGCACATGTGAGCGCAGGCTATGAAACATGGTGAAAAAGAACAGTGCTGTATGTAATGGGAAGGAAGGCAGCCAGCCACGTATCTTCTGAGAAAGAGGCATTTAAGCTGAGACCTACAGGACAAAAAGGAGCCAGTTATATAAAAAAAGCAGGAGCAGCCTATTCAAGGCAGAGCGAATGCAAAAGCCTGAGGTAGGAAAAAGGCTGGTGTTATCTAGAAAGGACAGAAGTCCAATGGGACTGACGGAGCCAACAAAGGAAAGATGACCTGAGATGAGAGCTATGTGGACAGGGACTTACAAGCCACGGCCTAAGGAGTTTGGGATTTCTCTCCTAAGGAAAACCACTAACAATTTAAAGCAACGGAATGCTAAGCCCAGAAGGCCAGAACCAGGGGTGGGGCAGCACAGGCTGAGGAGACAATGGGCACATTAGAGCCCGGTGCACATACCCGGTCAAAGGTGGGTGGGTATTGGGCTGCAAACTCCAGTTGGCGGATGACCACTTCATTCACCGGGACTCTGTTCTGCCTCATGTCCTTCAGGATGTTGATGAGATAGGTGTAGTCCAGCTTCTTGAGGGCTGCATTGATGAGGGTGCTGTAGATGTGGGTGTTGGGGGTCATCTGGGATTTCTAGAACATCACAGACATACAAGCAGGGAGATGATGCAGATTGTGGGGACAAAGCCTGCTGGAGCATATCCAGCTTGGTGAGCTACTTTGCCAGTCAAGTCTGTTCTGCAGACCAGCAACCAGGGACAAGATGGGCAGAATCTGGTAACAACAACGGGCTTCACTGTCCTGTCCAAAAGGAAAGCCCAGGTGCCCCACTCTGTGGACCCACTCCATACAGCTGAGAACCTTACCCTCTTAGTCCTTAAGAACTTGGAGAGAGATGGGGGGAAATGGAGACAACTATATTTGAACAACAACAACAACAAAAAGAACTTGGAGAGAGACAATGTTGCTCTCAGAGGTGAACGGACTCAGGCAGTAACCACAGGCAGGAGACCACCACTGGTTCTTGGCTATGGGTTTACTGTATCCCTTGCCCCCCGCTCCAAAATTCTGATACATTCCTGCTCTAATCTACCCTCTACCCCTCCACAGTGCTGGGGCCAAGACCTGTCCCCACCCTTCAATCTCACCCCACTGTCACCACCTTCAAGATTGTAACATCCCTGCTCTCAATGCCCAGTCCTGCAGCAGCTCACCAGGGTCACCTTCTCCCAGATTGAGCCAATGATCATTCTACACTTGAAGCTAGAGTGACTCCACTCTCCCTGTCCCTGCCCCTACCCCCCACCACACACACACAATTTATCCTGTCTCGGTACAGAGGTTCGGGAGTTTGGGAGGAACCCCACTTCCCCTCACCCAGATTTCTTCCTGAGCATCCCCAGAGTGCTCCTCAGCACTATGGGTCCTGCCCAGGCCTGGGCCCCACTCACCTTCATGTCTGCCAACAGCTGCAGACCATCCTGTGGCCTGTGGCACCCAATAGCCAAATTGCAGAATGTCTGGAGGTTGGGGACAATTCCCCTCTTCGCCAGGACTGGTAGCAGTGCCTGTGGAAACAGACATGGCATCACCATCAGCCTTGACAAGAGTCTTGTCTGACCAAGCCCTTGGCAGAAAGCTGGAGACCCCACGGGCACAGCCCTGCTCCAAGGCTTCAGGCTCCCTCTGCTGACCACCTTGGGCACTGGCCTCTGCCCAGCATTCAAGGGTCCAGACAGGGTCCTACTCAGCCCCCTCAGAGCTGTCCAGACAGCTCCCCAGAATCCAGTCACTCCACAAGTACAACTTGCCTTTCAGCTTGCCTCTCTCCAACACGCTGTCCCTTCTCCCTGAACACCTTTCATATCCTGTCCCTCTCTACGCCTCTGTTGGCCATCCTTCCCTGCACTTGGGCCTTCGATGTCTATGGAGCACCAGGAGCCTTAGAGGCTCATGTCCCATGGTCCAGGGTGTGAGACACTGACAACAGTGTGGTAAGTGCTGGCTGAGGAGCCTGGGCAGGAGGCGAGGAAAGGACAGAGGACACCTGCTCAGCCTGGTTGCGTCAGGGAGGGTCCCAGGGAGAGGCTCTATCATGTTTAGCGTATCTAGAGAAAGCTGCACCCTGTACTGTAGGCCTGGGGGCAGGGCTGTGTCTTCGTCACCTTTGATGTTCACAAGTGCCCAGGTTAGTGCTCTGGCAGAAAAGCCATCACACAGAAACATGTCTATGAATGGACAAAATCCCATGAGGGCCCTGGTGTCCCCATCTGTGAAGTAGGGACCGCCACATACCAGCAGTGCCTCCGGGTGTGGTCAATAAAGAAACAAATGGATGTAGAGATCTTAGAACAGCATCTAGCACAGAGTAAGTGCCATGTTAGTGAGCTGGGGATGGCTGAAGTGTAGGGGTGCTCAGAAGCCACCAGCCTCTCAGGCCACATGTCCCCATGGCCCCCATGGCCCTTGTCAATGTGAGGGGATATGTTTGGTGCCTGCTTCCAACCAATCTGTGAGCTCCTCACCTGAACCCAGACCAGAACAGGGGCTCTGGGCAGTCTGCCCGCTAACTGTGGAAATGCATGACACACCTGGTAGGGAAGCCAGGTCCCATAGTCAGAGGGTCAAAGGAGGAAGGGAAAGAAGGGGCTCCAGCCCAGAGCCCGGAGTCTGCCTCCACGCTCACCTTTGCTCCCTCCAGATCGCCCAGCTTGCTCTTCTTCCTCATCAGAGTGTTGAAGAATGTCACATCGGCCTCCACCTGGTGCACGTCCAGGATGGTCAGCAGCGAGGACTCTGCAGGGCTACCAGGATCTACCACCTCAGCCAGCAGCGTAAGGGTTTTGATGTCAGGCCGGAGCCCGTGCTCTGCCATCTTGCCCAGGAATCCCTCCAGGCCCCCCATCAAGGCCAGCCTGTCAGCTGGGGTGGTCACAGTTCCAAAAGAGACTACAGCTGGGGGGACTGCCCCGAGAGTCAGGAGGTTAGCCTCCAGCCCCCCTGGAGGCAGCTCTGAGGCGATACAGGCAAGAACCACAGTGTGCTCACAGTCCACCTTGGTTTCCACCTCGAGCTGGGCCTTGCTGGGGACTCTGGCCTCTTGAGGCTCTGGACACCTCTCAAGTGCCTGCAAAGGTTCCAGAAACAGCTGTCTCTCCAGGGTCTCCACGTGCAACCTGGCTGACATGTTGTCAACCGTCCCAGTCTGGGCTTTCCTCCTTGCCCGCTGTCCACATGCTGGGGGCTGGAGTGACACCACCTCTTCCCTGGGCCTCAGGAGCAGCGCCGAGGCCACTTCTGGGTCTCCCAGGCCGCAGTCCCGAGCTGCCCCCAACAGTAGGTTGTAACCATGTCGGCTCGGCTGGAGCCCAAGACTCAGCATTTGCCTCCACACCTGCCAGGGAGAAACAAGCCTCAGTGTCACACTCCCTCTAAGAAGGGAGCAAGCACTGAGAGTCAGCAACCAGCTGGCAAACACAAATGGTACAGGAAGGACCCAGAGAGTATCTGACCCTACATCAGGCTCTGGGCAACTAAGAATCCTAAGAATCTGGGAACTCTACAGGAAACTTCAGGGGGATACCACTCCTTTCTTCCCTTTAGCTCATCCCAAAAGTCTTCTCAGTTTCATCCCTCTGCGCTCTCTCAGGTCCCCTGTACCAGAAACAGGCCTTGCCCAAGGTCGCTGCCCACTTCTGTACTCCCCTGGGGATTAATGGCCAGAGAGGCTAGGATCTGGAAGAGTCTAGGCAAACTTAAGGATTGGATTCAGCTGCACTTCCTGAGTGCCTACTGCGCGCCCTGCCCCAGGCAGCTTTCTCACACTGGAGAGCACAAGGCAGATGTGGGTGAACAGGGGCTCAGCCAGGCTGTTGGCTGAGGCAGCCCCGTTTCCTCACGAGATGAGATCATTTTCATCCCCATAGCACAGTGTCTAATGTGTTCTGTGTGTTCTCCAAAAAGCTCTGCTCTGATCATGTCTGCTGACAGACCCCAAGACAGCACCACATGGACTCAAGGTGTCACTTGTTCTTCATTGTCTCCATGTAACAGAAGGCCAAACTCAGTGGACCTACGGCTCTGATTTACTGCCCTCAACAGGGACCCGTGCACAGGCGAGACAGGGGCTGGTAAGGCCCAGGTAGGCACAACTAGCAAGAAGGCTGCCATCCACCGGACAGGGTCTTCGTAGGCACCTCCCCAAGGAGCATCGACAAAACTGAGTTTTAGCAGGAACACAGACCCTATCCCATGGGGTCTGTGACAGGGATTCTGACTCGGATGAACCTCAGTTCAAATCCCAGCTCCACTGCTTGGTGGCTGTGGGACCTTAGGCAAGTTACTTAACCTCAGGGAGCCTCGGTTTCCTTATCTGTAAAACAAAGCTAATGGTGCCTAGCTCAAGCACTTTAATAAATACAAGACACTGTGCACAGTGGCTAGTATTACAGACTATTTCTAACTAGAACAGATCTAGGCCAAGAAATAACTAGGTCTTGGCCACTTTTCACTATAAAGTTTGCTGATGGCCGGAGCATGGCCAGTGGCCACTCCTCCCAGGAAGTCTGAGCAGGGGAGGCAAACATTTGGACCAGGGCTGTCCCAGATTACTGGGGCTTGAACCCTGTGCAAACCAGCTACCTGGGGATCCTGTTGAAATGCTGATCTGGATGCAGAGGAAGGGTAGCAGTTCTGAGACCCTGGCATGGCCCAGGTGAGGTTGGTCCTGCTGGTCTGCCGGCTGCCCCTAAAGTAGGAGGCTCTGAGTGAGCTGCAGGTCCTTCCCCACTCTGAGGAGCTAGAACAGCTATGTGTGGTACCACTAATACTGCCTACCCACTTGATGAGTGGAGTTCTTCCTGGGAATCTAAGGTGGGATTAGAGCAGGATGTCTTGACTTTGATGTCTGTGATACTCTCCCAGGACTTCATGCAACTCCTGGGGATCCCCTGCCAAGATACTGGGGGGAAGACCTAGGGAAGACAGATGAGCGAGTACCGCAGGTGGGTGTGCTGCAGGCATTCAGGGACCATAAGCTTAGCGGATGCAGGCTGACTGCACAGAGGTCTTCTGAGCAGAGTGGGAGAGTGTGGGCTGACTGTGCCCTTGCTCTCAGGGCAGCACGCCTCCAGACCACCTCCAAGGGCCTCCTCTCCCCAACTGTAAAGCGAGGTGGGACAGAGGAGCACTGTGCTCTGGGAAGGCCACAATACTGCAAATACAAAAACACCCAGCCCAGGGCAGTAGCAGGAGCTCAAGAAACTCACACAGGATCATCATCTGCACTGGACACATGCAGGGGTGGGGGTGGGGACAGGAGAGGAAGGAAGGCAGAGCCAGGAGGGACAGACCTGTAGGGCATATCGGAAGCCTGTCTTCTTGTCCTGGATGCAGCCCATAAGCAGCAAGCTGAAGGTCTCCTCTGTGACCGCATGCCCTTTATAAACAATCTCCTGGGGGAAGGAACAAAGAGGCCCCATTGGAAGTCTGTGGCAGAGCCCAGACCCACCTGAAGGGTCTGACTCAGGACAGATACTCCTGGGAAAGGCCCAGGCCGACACCCCATGAAGAGGCAGGGCCTGAATCGGGTTCTGGGGCCAGTTCCGACCCAGCTCCTTAGCAAAGCTGTTCAACTGCTGCCCGTATCCCCCCCCATCTTTCCCAGGTCTCTCTTCCCAGCTACTCCTATCACTTCCATACAGTGCCTCTGCAAAGGTTACCAATGATCGCTTTTAGCCCCTGTACTCGAAGCTTTGGAATTTCAGGGCCAGCATCAAGTCCCAGCCGTGGGAGAGTGGCCAGGCCCCCTGGCCTGTTTCCTCACCCGCAGAGTAGGATCACAGGCAGGGTTTGCCTTGGAGGGTCCTTGGAACAACCACAAGGAACAGTGTGGCGGCTGCACAGAGCCAATGCTCACCGCGCTAGTCCTCGCCAGTCTCTCAGGCCAGCTGGGGTGCGCCACTCCCCTACCTCTCAGCACCTCAGGCTCTCCTCCTCCAGCCTGTGTTCCTCTGTCTCTCTAGTCAGCAGAGGTGCTCCCACCCCACTGCTGCCATTTTCCTGCCCCTGCTCTGTCGCCACCCACCTGCCTCAGTGAGGTGTCAGTCTGCGCACTCGCTCTTGAGCACAGCGCCCCCCCCCCCGCCCCCGTCAGCCAGAGTAACCGCAGGGCACAGAGTCCCCTGCCTAAAACACCTGACCGTCTGACGGCCCTGCACAGGTCAGGCCAGAGGCCCATCAGCCACACTTCTGCTGGAAGCTTCAGATACTGGCCTCGCCCACAGCACCCTTGGGAGGGATCTGTCCCCCACAGGGAGGTCTCCAGGTTCAAGACCCCATGGTCCTGCCTCTCCAGCAGGGCAGGCCCACTCAAGGTAACCAACCCAGGGACTGGCCAAAGGCTGCTCTGAACCACGTGGTGCCTGGACAGTCCACCAGGTCCTCTCTCCTGTGATGTGCAGGTGGGACCTCGCTATAAGCAGTGAGGAAGAGTGTCAGTCAGTGATGTGAGGAGTAAGACAGAAAGCAGTCGGTCACCCTAGGTAGAGGGTAAGAACAGAAAGTGAGAAACACCTGAAGGAAGAGCGTGAGGAAATGGCTGCCGAAGATGCTGGTTCTCCTAAGGTTTGGCTGTGGCAACCCAGAGGCTTCCCTGTTTCCCATAAACCTTCATTTCAGTGTTAACTCACACCTGTCTTGCTTCCTGGCAACCTAAGGAAGCAGAACCACCACCCCACTCATGGTACTCCCTGCTCAAACCCCTCCTGGTCTCCTCTGTAAACTGGAAATAAAAAACCTTGGAAGGCCCTGGCCAGGAGGTTCAGTTGGTTGGAGTGTCATCCTGTACAACAAAAGGTTGTGGGTTCAATTCCCGGTCAGGGCACAGGCCTGGGTTGCGGGCCAGGTCCCCAGTTAGGGGTGTATGAGAGGCAACCGGTTGGTTGATGTCTCACACACATTGACATTTCTCTCCCTCTCTTTCTCCCTCCCTTCTCCTCTCTCTGAAAATAAATAAATAAAATCTTTAAAAATAAAGAAATAAAATCTCTAAAAATAAAGAAATCTAACAAGCAGGGCCTGTCAGATTCATCTGTGAACCCCAGAGCCCAGCACGGGGCCTGTCTCACTGGTCTCTGAACCTTCTCGTGTGAGGGACACAGATGGCACAGCCCCGCACTGCTGCACGGTACAGGAAGGAATGGCATCCCCACCTTGAAAACGTCGAGGCACATCCTAAGGTCTGCACACTTGGCAGCCATCTTCAGCAGGGCGTGATATGTTTTCAAGTTGAGCTGGAAGTTTCTGGCCTGGAGCTGCTGCCGTAGCTTCAGGGCACTCTGCAAAGCAGAGTCCTTCCAGGGGGACTCAGCGCAGACATTGAACAGGGCTGTATAGGTGGCATCTGAGGGCTCCAGGTCCCGCTTTTTCATCTGTGGAGATGGGGAGAAACGTGGAGGTGGCTCCAGGATCAGCTGGACACACAGGTGACAGCCAGCCCAAGAAAGCTAGAGAGGACTCGTTACTGCATTAAACAGACCTGGGGGCAGGGCCTGCACTACAGTCCGGTAACACAGCAGAGCTCAGCTTTCCAAACCCGACTTAGCCAGAGGGACTATGAAAACTGACCCCACACCTCAGTTTCACCAAACAGGAAACCATCCTCCCCATGGCGCTCATAACCTCACCCTGGCCCTGAGGTGCTTTAGGCAGGGTCTTGCCTGATGTTCCCACCCTCTGGCCCTGGGGTGAATCCAGCCTGGGAAAGGGTGGGAGGTAACAATCAAAGCCCAGCTCCAATGTTTACTAACTGAAGGGTGTGGGCAAGTTAGTTCCTATTGGAAAAAAACACGAATGATACCCTCACCTTGAAAGGTTGTCGCAAGGGTAGGGTAGGGGAGTGGCCCCCGACCGGCAGTAGTCCGGACCCTGTTACTGCCACACACCTCAGGGCCCCACCCTCTGGAGTCTCAAACCCCAGGCTGGGTCCAACACTGTGCTTATCAAGCCCTGCAGGTGATTGAGCTCCTGGCAAAGCCAAGTGCTCACTGTTTCCCAGAGAAGGGCCACCTGACCAAGGGCAAGCAACAGCTGCTCTGGAAGAGTGAGTGTGAAGAGCCCTGGTCAGGCCATTTTGGGCTCAAATCACAGCCCCAGAGGTAACCTTGGACAAGGCATTTCATCTCTCTGGGCCTCAATTTCCTCTGAAAAATGAAGATGGTGATCCCAACTTCAAGGATGATTGACACTCCACATGTATTCACACATTGACAGATGGGTACTAAGGACTTACTACAAGTCAGGCACCGGTCAACAGTGGACACCAGGACAGATACAGCCTGTCTCACTGAGTGCACACCCTAGTGGGTGAGATACACAACAGACAAATAAGTAACCAACAACTGTAGTAAGTGCTGTGAAGGACACCCACAGAACACAGGCTGGAAAGATTGAACACAGTACTGCCCTCACTGGTGTGGCTTGGTCAGGGGTCATTCCACAAGGCGAAGAGTTGCCAGTTCAAGTTCCGGTCAGGGCACATGCCTGGGGTGCAGGTGCGGTCCCCAGTCGAGGCACATGTAAGAGGCAACCCATCAGTGTTTCTCCCCTTCTCTTTCTCCCTCCCTTCCCTGTTCCCACTCTCTGAAAATAAATAAAATCTTTAAAAATAAAAAAAAAAGGAAAAGAAAAATAGTAACTTCATGGTGGAGAAACCTGGCAAATACCATTTAACCAAGTGATCGAGGTAAACGTCGCCTGTGATAAGCCACAATGATGTGAAACCCTCATACAAGGGCACTTCACCTCTGTGATACCCTCTCCCCATACCAGGACCCCATGGTGTCACCATGAGAACATACAAATTCTCAAGTGAAGGACACTCTACAAAACCCCTGGCCAGTACTACTCAAAACTGTCAAGATCATGAAACACAAGGAATCTCAGAAGATGTCAGACGGGAGGAGCCAGCATGGGAACTGGATCAGACACGGGAATGGGGAGAGGGCGTCGGTGGAGCGCTGCCGAAATCCACGCGCAGGCTGACGTTCTGTCAGCAGTAATGAATGGACAGGGTTTCCCAGTTGTGACAAATGCACCATCCTAATGAAGGATGTTAATGTGGGGGATGGGGAGGTGGGAGTATTTGGTAACTTTCTATATTACCTTAGCAATTTTTCTATAAACCTAAAATTATTCTAAAATAAAAAGTTAATTGGAAAAAAGAAAGCAGCAAAGGAATAGAAAATAACTACGGTTAAACAGAGTGGCCTGCGCTTCTCCGAGGAGGTGCCACGTGGGAGCCTCCCAATGTGAGGAGGTGCTGCTAAGGACTCTCAACCAAGAGCCACCATAAACGTGCCACACACCCCCCCCCCCCCGACCCTTTTCACTTAGCACCTGAATGCTTTTTTGCTGGCTAGGTGATCCGAGCAGCCTCTTGTCTGTCTTTTAAAGAATGTTACTAGATCATTTGTAAGTACAATCCCACCCTTTGCCTCCAGCTAGAGATTTTCAGGCCTGAAGTAGTGGTATGCCAAATGACAAGACGGGCTCCCAAGAATCCTTGCTGGAGTAAAGGATGCCCCAGCTTCTGGCTGCAGGAGATGGATCATCTCTGCTAGAGTCCACAGCTCCTTCCTGATTCACAAAGGAAATACCTTCTTGGCTCTGAGAATAATAAGTACAAACACCCGAGGTGGGTGAATGAAAAGTAAAACCATCTTCCAAGAAAAATAAAAGCCTTTTTCAAAGGACAAACTCTGGAAGAAAGGTGTATGTATGTGCATGTGTGTGAGGTGAGGACGGCAGTGGAAAAAGAAGGGATGGGTGGGGCATACCACAGTCCAGGCAGATGCTGGAGGACTTCCCATATAATCTCATGTAATTATCCAAGATCACTTCCATTTCACAGATGACAAAACTGAGGCCGGGGAGGTTAAATCATTTGCTCAGAGTCAGGTACTAGCAAGCAACACATTCAGGTTCTGCACCTGGCCGTTTTTGGTCCCCAAACCCATGCTCTTTAGAGCCTGCCCCTGCCACCCCTATGCCCCCCACTCACATCATTGTAGAGCCTGAAGGCTTTCTTCAGGTAGCCGGCCCGCCCGCAGCCCCCTATCAGCACCGTATAGTTGCATTCGAGGGGCTGGAGTCGCTCTTCCTTCAGCATCTGCCTCTCAAACAGGTCCAGGGCCTCCGCCAACTGGGGAAGGAAGGAGCAAACAAGGGAGGAGGCTCAGGGTGGCCTCAGAGACCCTCAACAGAGGGAGTTTGAGATTGAGTGACCCTCACTGAGCCCAAGACCAGATATGCCCAGGAGCCAAACACCCACCCTGAGCCTCTGCCACCAGCCTCTCAGTTCCTGTGCTCTGTGGCACGGGAGCTTTGTAGCAGCCAGGAAGGAAAGCCCACTGGACTTCCACCACCTGTGGGAGCTCTCACCCCCACCACCATCTCTACCTTCCCTCTAGCCACAGGCTGAACTCCTCGAGAGCAGGAGCCAGAGATGTTGTGGCCGCTCTGTGGGGCCATTGTGGAGCCAAGGCCTGGCACTCAGGAAACCTTAGAAGTGTTAATTCTATGGATCTCAGGACCCGTTTTGCCCTTGCTTCCTTGGTGACCCATCCATAGCGCCTGACCCCTGGGTCTGAGCTGGATGGGAGGCTAGGCTCTAGTCAGTTTGGTGGACATGCTCAGAGCCACCGTCCTGCACAATCGCAAGGGGCCATTCACAGCGACAGCACCTTGGCATGGTGTAAAGCAGCAGCCCTGGGTGACTAGCTTCTTCCGACTGCATACCCCCTTGGCCCACAACTGTCTCTGCCACACTCCCACCTGTAAACCATTCCCCTTTAAAACATTAGCCATTATTTTACTTCTTATTTTTTCATCCATTCATTCAACCAGTAGTTACTGAATCCTACTACATGCTAAGCAAGATCTATTTGCTGGGAGGGAGCTCCCTCGCGGAGCTCATCTTCTAGTCTGGAAAGACAGACACCGAGTGAGATAACTAAGAACAATATCTAGTATGTCAAGTGGTGGCAGGCGCTATAAACACAAAAGCAGCAGTGAAGTGCTAGAAGGAGGGTGTGGGAGATTCAGTTTTAGAAATGACAGCCAAGCAGGGCCTCAGAAAGCGACAGGTGAACAAAGATCTGAAGGCAGTAAGCGAAGAAACACCATCCATGGCTGTCTGAGGGAACAGCTGGTGCAAAGACCCTGAGGCAGGGGTATGCCTGGGAGTTGGAGGCACAAACAGGAGTCTATAGTGGGTGCAAGAGGGTAAATGGGGGGATAAGGGTGGCAAGGTAAGGGGGGGCGTGGAAGGGTGGTGGCGGCAGATCTTGCAGGTTTCATAAGCCATTGTAAGGACTCTGCTTCTCTTTATTTCTCAACTTTCATTATGAAAAATTTCAAAAATACACAAAAGTGGAGAGAACTGTGTTAACAACAATGAATACTAATGTTTGGCCACTCTTGTTTCATCTAGACCTTGCACCTCCTCTCTCAACAGAATTTTTTTAAAGCAAATTCCAGACATCCTATCATTTCACTTATAAAATCTTCGACACATCCCTCTAAGAGAATTTTAAACATAAATGAAATGTCATTGTCAATACCTCAGAGAGTGAACATCTTCAGTGTCACTGAATACATCAGGAGTTTGGGAGGAAGGAGTAACACTATCTGCTTTCTGCTTTAACAGAATGGCTCTGTGCTGTGAGCCGACATCTGGGCAGGAGGCAGCATGAGTGTGGGGGAGCCCTGGGACAAGTGGAGCAGCTGAGGCAGGCGAGAAGGCTAGGCCTGGGCACTCAGCAGTGGGGTTGTGAGAAGAATCAGGACTGGCAACATTCTGCAGTTAGAGCTGGTGAGAGAAAGAGAAGAGTTAGGAATGATCTGAAGGCATTTGGCCTGGGCAGATGGAATAATGGGGCTGCTATTTAGTGAGATGAAGAAAGTGTAGGGAAACCTTCGTTACCAAGGTTGGGAACGAAAATTTCAGGTAGTGTGAGTAAGTGTAAGGGAGATGGTGAGCAGAAAGCTGGATGCACAGATCGGGAGTCCACAGGAAGTCTGGGCTGGAGATTCGAATATGAGGACTAGTGAAAGGGGGCACTGAAAGCCAGGAGGTAGGTGGGTCACTGGTAAAGCACCCAGAGTGAGTGAAGACGAAGGAGAGAAGAGACCTGAGCACCCTGCCTTTAGAAATTGAACAGGTAGGGCGGCCCCTCACAAAGTACTGAGCAACCAGGGATGTAGGACCCAGGAGCAGCAGAATCAAAGGTTCCCTCACCTTTCCTTCCTTGATCAGGTGTTTGCACTGAAAGAAGTACCAGTAAGGGGTGTTTCTCCGGCCCTGCCATGATTTTGGCTCCAGCTCCCTTTCCTCTTCTTCATGTTGTTCCCTGAGCCGCAGGTTATACAACTGGTCTGTCGATTTGCAGAACATTCTCCGGGAGGAGTATTTATCAGAGAGAGTCCCAAAGTTCTCTTCCTCCTCTTCCTCCTGGGTGGCCACGGAGCTGGGCTGGCTTGGGTCAGAGCTAAGGCTGCGTGTATTCTTCTGGCTCCCTTGGCCGAGGGGCAGCTGACAGAGGGAGCCGCTAAAGGCTGCTGGTGTTGGCCCAGTCAGCCCCATGGCCCTCAGCCATGCAGACCCATGCCTACCTCCTGCCCTCCTGGCTCTGAGAAGGTCAAGGTGTTGCAGGATGGACAGTCCCAGGGGCCTGGGGCTGGAGAAGAGCCGGGCAAGTCTCACCAGGTCCATCTCTGGCTTTTACCTCCAGAGCCTGGCATAGATCAGAAAAATAATGAAGTCAACTCATGCTCATAGTCCAAAAAGGCAAAAACAAGATAGAGAAGTGGTTACAAGCCATGAGCCCTGAGGTTAGAAGCCTAGGTTCTGACTTAACTCGGCCAGAAATGGTCCATGGGTCCCTAGGCACTCACTGCTCTGACTCTGATCTCCTCACATGTGAACTGTAATTAACTATAATGTCACCCATACAGCATGTTTGAATGAGGCAATGATTGAATGACGTCTCAGATATATAACATTCAGCACAGTAGGCACTTAAAGATATTAGGTAGTGATAATACCAAGCCATGATCTAACAGCACGGGTGCTGAAATGAGAGCTGAGATTGAGACCTGACCAGAGTTGTGTGACCATAACCATTACTTGGCCTTTCTGTGCATCAATTTCTTCAGCTGTAAAATGAGAATAATCTCACTCACCTCACCACAAGGTTATAAGGATTAAATAAGGTTTTTCAGCACAATGCCTGACATTTAATAGGTGTTCAAAAATTACAACTGTTATCATTTATTATTACGAAAAAATGTTGGCATTTTGAGTTGCTGCCCAGGAAAGCTAATTCAAATGCTTCTTTTCTGCAAAAAGTTGTGGACAAAGGGGCTAGAGGTGTGCTGTCCAATACAGTAGCCACTGGCCACATGTGGCACATGAAACGTGGAAATCACACCAGATTTCAGAGGCTTCTCACAAAAGATGTAAAATACACAATTATTTTACATGTTGGAATGATATTTTAGATACACTGAGCTAAAGAAAATTTAATACTTCACAGTTTTTTATTTAATGTGGCTACTTGAAAATTCAAAATTACAAACGTGCTCTCACTATATTGCTATTGGATAGTGTTAGACTAGAGGTCGTGCTCTGCATACTTGAAACTGTTTCATAAAAAAATATCAAAATAACCAGCATGAAAATACTTTAAGGTCTAGTTATATCAGATGACTACAGGAAATATCTCAGAGGTGACATCAAATTGAACAGACTAATAACTAAGGCCCAGCCCAGGAAGGAGAGTGACTTGCTGGGGGCCCTGCACCAGTGTCGTGGGCCAAGCTGGTCAGCTGTGGAGATGAGCTGGCTTTGATCCCAGGTCAAGGACAGTCTCTCTTGACCAGCACCCTAGTGACCCTAGGCAGAAGACCTTTACCATTTTATGTCTGGTGAAGTCTTCAACTTCAATAGAAATATAACAGGAGTACATATGTAATTTTAAATGTTCAACTGGCCACATTAAAATGTTTACCTACATTCAATGCAATACATAAGATTACAAAAAATATATCGAAATAGGTATCAAAGGCTTTAATAACAAACTTTTGTTACACTAGTTAGTATGTACTTGTTTTCAACATACTAAAAACAAGATCCTGTCATCATGTCAAAGAGTAATGAGTGAAAATGACACCTGTAGAGTTGCAGATACTTTATCAATTGCATTCACTTGAAATCACGACTTAGTTTTGGGCGCTGCTAACGAGTAGCGACTCGTCAGTTATGGAAGGAAATGCTCAATTTCACAGAGGCAATAAAGGTGTAATTTCCTTTCTACCCAAGTTCATTAATCTGCCCAGGCTAATGTTAACTCCTGAATTAGAAATACAGTCTCTCTCCCCCCTTGGAGGACCCCGCCCCTCCTTGGACACGCCCCCGAGCTTCAAGCTAACCCGACCCCTCCGACTGGCCTTCAGAGCCTCGGTTTCCCCACCGCAAGCCCGCGGCTTAACTCTGGCTACAGTACTCGCGCCCCTCCGGCCTGTCTCCGCCCGGATCCTGGACTCCTGCGAGGGTCAAATAGGAACTCACTCTGAGTCCAGCCCGTGAACGCGGGCCGGGTGAACGCGGGCCGGGTGAACGCGGGCCGAGTGTCCGCGTCGAACCCTCCCGGGCCCTCGATAGCCTCGCCTCTCAGCGCGCTGAACCCCCCTCTCCTTCCCCTCCACCCTCCGCGAGCGTGCCCCAGCAGACCACGTGCAGACGCAGTCTGCGTCGCGAACTCCTTGCGCGAGGTTACAAGTTAGACAGACGTTCGGCTGGCAGATAGCCGAGCCTAGCAGAACCGCCCCTACTCCGCGCTCGATTGGCCGGGTCTGAACAGGCGGAAGGCTGGCGCGGGCTCTGGGCGCTCCCGGCATACCTCGGGCGGCGGCGGCGGCGGCGGCGGCGGCGGCGGCGGCCAGGTTAGGCAAGGCGAGGCGGAGGAGTGAGCCGTGTCGGCAGAAGGTGGCGGGTAGAGGTGTGAGGGTGGCAAGGTACTGGGGAGTAGCCAGGCCGGAGGGGCCGCCGCCGCCGCCATGCAGGAAATCATCGCCAGCGTGGACCACATCAAGTTCGACTTGGAGATCGCGGTGGAGCAGCAGCTGGGAGCACAGCCGCTGCCCTTCCCCGGCATGGACAGTGAGCTTGGGGTCGGGGTCGCGGGCTTGGGGCGCAACTGACTCAGACCCGGACCTGTCTCTGTCGGTCCTGGGACTCGGACTCCGGAACCCACCTTCCTCGGATCTTTGAACCCCTGGGGCTAGCTTAAGACAATCTTCCGGAGGGCAAGATCATGTCTGGCTGTTAAAGTAATTACTGAATGAAGGCGGGTATCCTGGGTTGGAAAACTTCCTCCACCCCCACACACTCGCCAACTACAGGAAAGTACTATATAACTCCCTTTCCCACATCCAGCCCCCGCTGTGATCTTCCTCTTGCTTTCATCAAAACTGGGGCGTTGGGAGAGTCTGGCCGAGAGAACCACCTCTCCTGCAGAATACCTCCAATTAGACTTTCAAGCTCCATTCCCCTAGCATTCACACTCCTGGGAGCCTATTCCTCACTTGTTTTCTGGACTCCAACTTTGGGTCTTTTAATCACACCAAGGCCTCTGCCTGAGCTCCCTTTTCAGACTTTTTGAAATGCAAACGACTGACACCTCCAAGATTCCTAATTCCACCACTTTAAGTTCATCCTAGCAAAATTTTCCTGCTCCCCAGAAGCCAAGAAATCCTTTGCAACTTAGCAAGTGGAGGCACGAAAATGGCCTTCAGAGATGCTGGGTTTTCAGCAATTCTGAAACACTTGCTGATAGAGAAAACTTTGTGAAACCAAAAGGTTTATTCTAATAGCCATGGCCGGTGAATTACTGGGCTCATTGGAACAGCTTATCCTGAGCTGACTGAGTACCGCATGCAGTCAGCCTGTATTCTCTTGCTCCCTCAGCTGAACCAACTGCATCTGTAGAAGCAAGAGACTGCGCCCTTAATAATTGTGTTGGTATTGAGTATTAAGAGCCGTCCTGCTTGTGTTTCTTCATTTATGCTCTCCCCTCCCTAATAGCCTCTCTCTGGAGCTTGTTCCTCGTTAGAGTCCCCATTCACTTGTGTTTCCTATGAGATTGTTCCCTGTCTCTGCCTCACATTAGTCCTCTAGAAGGTCCAGGCACCAGGTAATTAATTTCGGTGATCTTGTGCTCCATTCTTCCTTCCCCCACTCACTCCTAATTCCTTGAAAGCATCTTTATTAGAGGAGGCTCTCAGAAAGCCTTGAATAATAACTGGTGTCAGTGTATATGTCTCATTTTGCAGGGAATGACTGAAATAAGCAATTTTTTTCTTGTTTTGTCGGGTTTTACATTTTTTGCCCATCTGTTTCCTGTATCATGAACCCTTCATAGGTCAAAGACCAGAAGCATTTCCTCTCCCTGTCTTCAGATGTCACTGGTAACAATTGTACCTTGCTTTGTTTGACCCCTCTCCTTTTCCCTCTTCTCTACAGAGTCAGGGGCTGCTGTCTGTGAATTCTTTTTGAAAGCAGCCTGTGGCAAAGGTAAGAAACCACTGGTTCCACCACTCTGCCCCCTAGCAGACTTACATGTAGGCCATCAGGACTCTGGGTTACAGTGCCTTCTCCACACTAACAGTTTCCCAAGATGAAACTGTAGTTTGGGTAGGCTAGGAACATGATGGGGTATTTTGCCTAAAACCTAAAACACCAGATTTAACCAGTGCTGAATCAGCCTTCTCACCTCACTTTCCTTGTGGCCAGAAGCTGATGTATATGACATGAACAGAAGCTCCTAGCACTAAGATGTTTGGGAACTTTGTCAAGGTCAAAGAGTTAGTGAGTGGCTGAGCCCACTATAGTCTGCACAGGCTCACTGTCCTCTGTGTCCTGTCATCAAAACCCCCCTGCAGTAGTCTGTCTCATGGAGTCTTGTTCATACTCACCAGGCCCCACAGAGGCTACATGAGCCAGACTATTCATAAGGAAAAGTATCAGCTGGGCGGGACCTTACATACCATAAGGAGGTCTGGCCATTTTTCTTTCTATAGGCAAATTTACTTGGAAACTAAATTTCAATTACCAGCTTGAATAGGGAGCACAGAATTACAGCATGGTTGGTTTTATGGCTGATTTTGGCAAGTTTCAGTTCTATAACTCAGTCATTTACCACTCCAGTGAGGTAGTTGGACCATCATCGTTTCTGGTCTCGTACCCGTTTCCTTACTTCTGCCTTTCTGACCGGCCACCATCTGTTAGCAAGCTGCCCTAACACGAGCACTATGGCCATCTCTTCATTAACTAATACAGTAGTCACTAGCCACAAGTGGCTATTCAAATTTAAATCAATTAAAATGAAATAAAATTAAAAATGCAGTTCCTCAATCATACTAGTCATATTTCATGTGTTTAATAGCCACATGTGGCTATTATTGGACAGCATAAATGTAGAATATTCCCATCATTGTAGAAAGTTCTGTCGGACAGGGTGGGCCTAGATCTTTCCCAGTCACAATTTCACTCTGGTCTGGCCTTCCCAGTAGTCCCACCAGGCCACTATTTAGAATTATGACTTTCCCAGAGTATGGTTTTCTCCTGTCTGTGTGGATGATCACTCAGATCCTGCTGCAGAAGAAAGACCTCCCCCAGTTTCTATGCAATGCATTTCTTTAATTCTGTAGTTGATCTTTCTTAGTTATTGGAGGCTATGTAGCAATTTAACTAAAGATGGAGCCCACCTAAAGTCCAGGCTTCTGCTGGTGCTCCTCTTTACCTTCTGTCTTTTAGGGCTGTGTTTTCCAAACCCCAGTCTTTCTTTAACTACCCCTACAATTTTTGTCATGTTCGTGGATCATGGAACTATTTTTTAATTAAATAAAGAAACAAACTGCCCTGGCTGGTGTAGCTCAGTGGATTGAGCGCGGGCTGCGAACCAGGCATCGCAGGTTCGATTCCCAGTCAGGGCACATGCCTAGGTTGCAGGCCATGTCCCCCAGCAACTGCACATTGCTGTTTCTCTCTCTCTCTCTTTCTCCCTCCCTTCCCTCTCTAGAAAATAAATAAATAAAATCTTTAAAAAAAAAAAAAAGAAAAGAAATAAACTTACTCCTCCTTTACACCACCATTGGGCTTGTCAAGTCTCCACCTTACAGTAAAATCTGTGAAATCATGATGTTTTAGTTAGATTTTACTGAAATGCATTAAAATAAAATACATAACTATTTAAACTTAAAAATGTGTGTCCCCATACTGCCTACAATCACATTGCCTTCTGCCAGGGGCAACTGGCACCCTCTGGGACATGCTGCTTTTGGGTGCTTCAGGGAGGTATGGGGAGAAGGCACCTTGGCTCCCCCAGGCCCAGTGCCCCTGGGCTCAAGGCCACACCTCTCTATCTTCCTCCACAGGGGGCATGTGCCCATTCCGCCACATTAGTGGTGAGAAGACAGTGGTGTGCAAACACTGGCTGCGGGGGCTGTGCAAGAAGGGGGACCAGTGTGAGTTCCTGCATGAGTATGACATGACCAAGATGCCTGAGTGCTACTTCTACTCGAAGTTTGGTAAGGCAGTTCTGTAAGGTGTGTAGCAAGGCCCCTCCCTGCACCCAGAATCCCCCCACATCAGGAGCCCTGAGGAGACTCCACCAAGAACCGAAACCCAGAGGAGCTAAGCAGCTGCTCAGGCACCCACAGTATCTACAATCTCTCATCTCTCCAGCTCCAGATGAGAACCGTAGGCATTGCCCTCCAGCCCCAGCTGGCCTATTAATCATGGGAAGTTATGATCATTCTCTAATAATCCCTACATCTTTGTACCACTTCTTCTGTTTTTTTAGCACTTTCAGGTACTTTTGGGAATTTGAAACTAAAGAGGGTCTCCAGGTGGACGGGTGAACAGTGCAGCTGGCTGGGAGCCTTGTTTCTGCTCAAGTCAGCCATCTCCCTTAAATCAGCTTCTTACTGTGTGGCAACTGATTGCCCCCCAGGCCAGAGTTTTATTTTCTTCTTTCTGGGCATGTGATTCCAGGTAGTAGCTTGTCTGTCCTAAATATCCCTTAAGAATAGCAAGTTTGGGGGGGATTATATTCTGGTGACAGATAGCCCTGCTCTTCACCTTGCAGCTGAGATTGCTTTGATTACTACTTTGAGAACATGTGGCCTGAGCTGTCCTGAGTGAACTTCACGGGGAAATGGGGTGGCACAGGGCTCCGCCAAGCTGTCATGCTCTCCGACAGAACTAGAACCTCCTGGCTCTGTGCTCTGAGTGAGGTTGACCAGGAAAAGGCCTTGCTGGTCAGGATGAGGGCCCGCTCTGGCCTCAGGACTGCCGACCCCAGGCCCTGTGCAGGGGCCCGGTGGAAGGCTGGAGGCCTGCTGTACCCTTTGAGGTAGGCTGAGGAGTGCCAGACCTGCTGTTCGCTCTCAAAGCAGTATTGTCAGAGGAGATGCTAATTATTTTAGCAGCCCAACAGGCTTGGCCTGCTGGCTTATTAATTACAATTGTGGCTCTTTTTCAAGAGGCAGCACAAGCTGACATCAAAGCACAGACAGATATAGGACTCAGGTCTCCCAGCCCCCTCCCCTTTCCAGCAGTACTGGAACCAGCGTGAAAGGAAGCAGTGGCTTCTCCATGGGAGCCTTATTATATCTGTCCCCAAAGGCAGGAGCCAGCCCTCATGGGCAGATTCTCAGGGGTGGCTCTACAAGCTGGCCTGGCTTCCCTACTTCTCTGCTGGTAATCCTTGGTCCAGCACCACCACTGCCCCCCATCCCCCAAGTTACTGCCCTTGCAACAAATCCCTGCCTGCCATTCCCCTGCAGAACCTGACCTGATGAAAACATACTGTCTGTAGCTCCTTTCACCTGTGACACAGGTGAGGGCCCCCCTTCTAGGCCCTGAAGAGATAGTGGTGAAGAAGGCAGGCACGTTCCCTACCCCATGGTGCTTTTGCACTAGTAGCCCAGGGAAAGAGGCAGCTTATGTGCCACTGAGACAGATAAAGAAGAGAACTGTGTGTGATGAGTGCTCCAAAGGAGATGAACAGTGATGGATCCACATGAGGAATTTCCTTTGGGTAGAGTGGTGGGAAGGCCTTTCTGAGGACGTGAGACCTGAGCTGGGATCCAAAGGCTAAGTAGGGGCCAGTCCTGGCAGAGAACTGTCTGTCTTAGAACAGCTAGGAGGCCAGTGTGGCTGGAGAAGAGGAGGAGACTGGGGAGGGGTGGGTGAAACCACATGGGGACTCGTAGGTCTGAGGAGTTTGCGTTTTCCCAGACTGGCCTTTTGTGTGTACCATAGATTGGAAAGGAAAGGTAAGTATGGAGGTGGCTGACCCGAGCTGGGTGAAAAGTACTGGTGGCAGCTGGGCCGATTGCTCCTGAGACAGCTCCTCTCATAAAGGCTTCATTGCCTTCTATCACAGGGGCCCAGCCTTGAGTTTCCAAATCTGCCCTATTTTTGCCCTAAAAGGTAGACTTTTCCATTTTCCTCAGATCTTTCCCCTGTCCCAGCTAGTGCATGCGAAAAGCTGATCAGAGTAGAACAGTAATTTTTTTGTCTCAAGTGGTACGTTTGCATATCTGGGCACACCACAGTGCCCCGGGCACCATCTTTGGGTAAGGGATGGAGCCATGAGTTATTTGATATGATAAGTTTTGTCAATGTCATTGACTCTTGTGGCAGAGTGGACACATATGAAGGGAGGACCTTCACAGCGCACATACAGGTCAGGAAACCGAGGCTCTGAGGCACTCTCCTGAGTCTCGGTTCACCAGGCTGGGACTGGACGCCAGAACCGCCTGGCCCTCTTTACCACATCGTGGGCCCCGGCCTGGGAGACCAAGGTGGGTCTGTGTCCACCTTTTCCAGAGCTGCCCCAGGTGGACACATGTCTGGATTTCTCCCTGCAGGAGAGTGCAGCAACAAGGAGTGCCCCTTTCTGCACATTGACCCTGAGTCCAAGATCAAGGACTGCCCTTGGTACGACCGCGGCTTTTGCAAGCATGGTAGGTGTCAGAGTGGCTGGACCCCCTTGCAAGAATCCAGTCTTCTTTTCCTCTGTTCACATGACCCTCTACCTGTCCTGCCTAGTCCAACAAAATATGGTGTTAGGCATTTGGGGGACTAGTGGGGCTTTTTTTTTTTTTTTTTTTAAGATTTTATTTATTTTTATTAAATCTTTTTTTAAAAAAGATTTTATTTACTTTTAGAGAGAGGAGAAGTGAGGCAGAAAGAGAAAGAGAGAAATATCAATACATGAGAGATACATAGACTGGTTGCCTTTCGCTTACCCCTAGCTGGGGACCTGGCCCACAACCCAGGCACATGCCCTGACTGGGAATCTGACCGGTGACCTTTCAGTTCACAGGCCAGCATTCGAAACACTGAGCCATATCAGCCAGGGCTAGTGAAGCTTTTTTACACTCTGAGCTCACTTGAACCTCCCAGAGCTCCTGTGTGGACGGCTTTTTCAATAAGGAAACTTGTATTTGAGAGGTTGTGTGTCCTGCCCAGGGTCCCCTATGAATGAGAGCCAAAGCCAGCATTTGAAGCCCTGCTCTTGCTCTCTGTGCCCCACACAGTGGTCTGGGCAGCACTGTGACTGCCAATGGGGCACAAGGGCATGCCCTAAAGAGGGGATAGTCTGAGTGACCTGACACTTGGCTCCACAGGTCCCCTGTGTAGGCACCGGCACACGCGGAGAGTTATCTGTGTGAATTACCTCGTGGGATTCTGCCCGGAGGGACCCTCATGTAAATTCATGCAGTGAGTAGCCAGCCCCTGTTCCCCCAACTCCCACACCGCTCTTGCACTATCCTGTACATCTTCCCTGAGCTCAGTTGGGCTTTGATCACTGGGTGGTGTTAGCACAGTGCCTAGGACAAGGGTGGAAGGTTGGGGAGGGATCCTTGCTGCTTCTTGAGCCCAGAGGTGGCTCTGCCTAGACCAGTAATTAGCCTTATTGGGCACAGCCATCAGGGAATCTGATGGAAACTATGGGCCCGTACTCCAGAAGAACTCATGCACACACTGCCTTGCATATAATTTAGGGCCCTCAGGTTAAGAACCTGTGTCCTAAGGGAAGGGAACTATACAGTGTCAAGGCCTCCTGAATGGGAGATACTGAGCTTAGGGTTTCGCATATAGTAGTTCTTGTAACTCTCACAAGTGTGAAAGAGAATGGCCCGTTTCACACATGAGAACACTGCAGCAGCTCAGCCACTAGCCAGAGTTGCGTGGCAGCAGGAGGTGGTACCTGCTCAAAGGCAGGTCTGCAGGCCTCCAAAGCCAAATTCTTGCCTAGCGGGCTCAGTGCTCCTCTCCTAGGCCTCAGCACACCTGTCACTTTGCGTGGTTCAGGGGATAGAGAGTAGTATCCCCCTCCTGGGCTGCCTCCATCTGCACTGCTGACACCTGTACAGGAGCAGTGTCCTGGTTGCTGCGACACAGTAGGCAGGTGGTCAGTGCTGTTGACTTGGTCCCACTCCCTAGATGAATGCCCAGGAGTCCACAGATGGCCCAGGGGTTCCTGCCTGTGAGGTAGGCAGGCATGTCCCCCAGGGAGTCTGTTGTCAGAGAAAGTTAGACCCTGCAGAGGAAGGTGTGTGTTGGAAGGGGTTTCCATGCTCACAGCCCCTCATGGAGCAGGCTTGTGCCCTCTGATACCAGTTGCTATTTCATTAATTTCTCTGAACATCACTTTGCCCAGATCTCAGCCAGGTATAAGCAGAGCAGGTGTGTCAGCTCTGCTCTTCCCACTGTCCTGCAGCCTCAGGGGCAGAGCTGAGTCCAGGTGGTTTATGGTGTTCTGTGCTTGGGTAGAGAGTGACCATGGCAGTCCCTTGGCCAGAATTTGAGAACACCACCTGACCTAGCTTCTCTGTCATCTTTTCTTCTCTTGTTCTTGTCCGCTCTGGCTGTTGGGTGACCAGCCCTCGATTTGAACTGCCAATGGGAACCACTGAGCAGCCCCCACTGCCGCAGCAGACGCAGCCTCCAACAAAGGTACTGTGTCCTGGCCCCTCCTTGGCCCTGTGGCACTGCCAGCCCTGGCAGTGCCCTTGCAGCAGAGAACTTGGTGCGACCATCAATGAGTGGTCTGTCACAGACCCAGCTGGAGACTTTGTGAGAGGGCCGGAGGATACAGGACAGGAGGGGAGTCTTCCTGAGTTCCAGCAGAAAATTCAGGGAGCAAAGCAGTTTGCATCTGCATCTAGAGATGGAGGGTTATCTGCTGGAGCTGAACACCCACTTGGTTTCTCCCTTGCCTGGCAAGTGCCTTGGCAGCTCAACAGTACCCTCCTTGAGCCCTCCTCGGGAGCCAGAGTGGAAGGCAGCATGAGTGCCACATGTCTACCACTCTTGCGGGGGAGGGAGGGGCTTGCCTGAGGTACCACAGCTGGGCAGGAGCAGATCTGGGAGCAGAACCAAGGCTGGCTAGTTCTCTGGCCAGTGCTGTGATCGCTCTGTGTGGATGTTCCCAACTGCAGGGAAGGCTGGGAATAGAGGGCTGAAGGACCAGCTGACTCCAGTTGTCTAGGCAAGGCGGGTCCTAAAACACAGCTGATTCCTATCAAGCAGGAGAAAAGAGGGAACTGCCATGGACAAGTGGGAATCTGCAGCAGCCTCCCCAAAACCAAGGGGACCCTGGGTTTGGTTACTGGAGTTGGGGTGATGGGTGGGAGCCCAGAGATTGTGCTGGCCAGTGAACTAGGAAGTGTCTCAACAGGCTGAGTAAACCCACCCACCAATCTTGAGCCTTATCTCTTACCTGGTTGGACTCTGAGTCTGTGTCCAAAGCCCCAGCAGGTCCTCCTCAGTACTGGAGGCTAAGTAGCCTGAAGAAATGTCTGCACTTGACCCCCACTCTCAAGAGGTTATGGGGCAGATCAGATAGAATTCCTTTTCAGCAAAGCTGGGAATTCCTTGGTGTGGGTGCAACCTTGACAACCTGGGTGTTTCTATTTCTGGGTACCTGCATTTATAAAGGCCAGAGCCAGAAACCACTTGGTTGGGAGGTGACCTTGCTGTCTAGTCCCCAGCCCAGCAGCCCCCATCCCCCGTGCTCACATGACTTCCTAGTGGAGGGCCCTCTCAGCCCCTAGACCACAGGTCAGCGTGTCAGCCTCCAACTGTTTTTCTGTGACTGTCGCTCGCCGTGTAGGCTGCTAAACATCTGGCTGAACCAAGCGTTCATCCTGACCTGAAGCTAGAACCTCAGAAACAAAAGTAAGGCCTGCTCATGCCCTCGCCCCACTGCCCCAGAGACCTCCTCGTCTCTTTGGTGTTTTGTTTTCTGCTTTTATTTTTCGTTTCTGTGTGTCTGCATGGTATTTTCGGGCAGCAGCTCCTGCCATCATCACCAGACGTTTCTTTCCTGCCTGCTCTCCTGAGCGGGGCCACTGCAGAAGCTGGTCTTGCGGGAGCAGTCCCGCCCTCTTTTTTCCTGTCCCCATTGGTAGTCCGCGTGCACGTGTTTTCCGCAGTAAAACCGTGTTGTGTAACTCTTTCCAGCAAAGTAACAATCCGCCATTACAAAGGTCGTCCTCCTTGATCCAGTTAACGAGTCAGAACTCTTCTCCCAATCAGCAGAGAGCCCCGCAGGTCATCGGGGTCATGCAGAGTCAAAACAGCAGTGCAGGCAACCGGGGACCCCGGCCACTGGAGCAGGTCACATGTTACAAGGTGAGTCTTGGGGTTGGAGGGCAGGGAAGGGTCTTCACAGTCAGTGGCCATTCCCTGGCCCCCCAAATAGTTCATTTTAAAAATGAAAAATCTTTGTTTTTGCTGATTGTAAAAGTGAAAGTAGGCCACTGGTGAGCTAGAGGCCATCCGACTTAGCCACAACACACCAAGACCAGGTGAACGATTAAACACACACTGTTCAATGAATGGAATGCACTTGAAAAAAGGGAGAGAAATCTCTCAGAGGCTAGACACAAAGTAGAAGCAGGAATCCAGGGAAGAGAGTGAACCCTGGAGCCTCTGGTTGTCCTCAGATCCCATGTGGAGTACTCAAGGGAATGATGCGAAGCTTTAGGCCCACACAGAAATCAGAATACCCTTCTCACCCCTACACACACACACACACACACACACACACACACACACACACACAATAGTACACTCAGGGAAAGAGTAAACTTTTTAAAACAGCACTAGGAAACTTGTCATTCATGGCTCTGGATGGAAAGGAGTAGGGGGAATCCCTTGAGAATTTATTATCACTGGTAAGTGCTAAAAAGCTAGTTTTCTAAGCTAAAGCAGTCCCAGATTGGCTCCTGGCACCTGGCTTTTTGAGGAATTTATTCTCAGCCCAGGTCACACAGAATTCCCACAGCTAGAGTTCCGAAGAATGAGTGTACAATTGAAAATCACAGAACATAAGAGGAAAAAAAGCACTACCAAGTGAGTCAGTAGAAACAACCAGTAATTGAATAAGACTTACAAAGACTTCAGATTGGGAATTGTTAGAAGAAATACAAAGTTAATACATGCTTTTTAAAAAAACTTATTGATGACATAGAAGTGTTTAGGATACAAAGTGAGTATTGTCCCATATTCCCACCTTCTCTAAAACAGCTGTGTTACTGAGTATATTCTGTTCTCATGTTTTGTTTTGTTTTGTTTTGTTTTTGTTTTGGTACTCCTTTATACCTCAAAACCCCTGAGGGGGGCCCCACCAGGAACTCCTGGACCCCACTTGGAGAACTGCCCTTATAAACTTTTATTCACACAAGCACCAGGGTAGTATGTGTTTCAATATAAACGGGGCGGGCCCTGGTATGTATAATGTTCTGTGCCCCTTTTTTTGTTTGTTTCTTTACAATATATTGTAGATCTATATCAGTATATGTAAATCTTACCTTTTTCAGTGACTGTATAATATAGTTATAATTTATTTTACCAGTTGTCTGTTCGTAGACAATTAAATTACCATTTTTGCAGCTAAAAACAGTGCTGAATCTGATATCTAGATATTTGTGAGCTCTTGTCTGATGGTGTCAGGAGCATCCATGCCTGCAAGTACAAGAGCCAAGTCAAAAGGCATATATTTAAAAAGTCCGTAGAAAAGATGACCCCCTGGGTGTTTTTCAAGGCGGTCAGACACTCACGGGGCGCGTGCTCGGTGCTGGCTCTGCTGAGGGAACAAAGACTGCCCTTCCCCGGGAGGGGTTCTTGTTCTCGGGGAAGGGGAAGGCCAGTGCCCAGAGACACTTGAGTTAAAGGGCACCTGGGTTCAGGAAAGGTCTCAGATTTCTGAGCTTGAGCCAGAACAGGTGAGGAGAGTACAGAGTGAAAGTGATACAAATGGGGGCTCCTGCCCTGTGCTGAGCAGCTTCCAACCAGTCAGTTCTCAAGTACAGTAAGGAAACTTAGGTGTCCTGAAGCAGTGTAGCTATCACCTTGCCTCTCTACAGGACTCTTCAGCTGGGCTTCTGTGAAGCAAGCTCTCCTAAGCCCTGGGACCTTAGAAAGCTGGGGTGGGGACCTGCCAACCTCTTCTTAGCAGGAGCGCTTTACAGTCAGCATTAAAGATGCCATGTGGGAATCCTGGATTACCCAAGATCAGTGATGGAGGCCGATAGACATGCTAAGTGCTATGAGTGGGTCCACATAGTCTCTCCCTCTGGTCTGCTCATCACATCAGCCAAAGGACTAACTGGCAGCTACATAGGCCACTCTACCAGATGGTCATACGTAGAGACAAGAAAGACTTGAAAACACGAGGATGACAGGCTCAAGTGTAGAGCAGCCAAGAATTCTGGGTGGTAGTGCACTAGATGGGTTTGTGCAGAGTGGGTGCCCCTACCACCTCTGGACCCCTTCCTTGTCCTGTGCTTGAGGCTGCCATTCACTTCCTTTCTTAGAATTCTGCTTTTGAGGAGCAACAAGATTGAATGAAGGGAAGTTTTAAGACAGACTGGATCTTTAGAGCTGGGATAAATCAGGGTCATTGATAGATTTTTGAGGTGATTTACCACGTCTGTTCACCCAGTTCTAACCATTGTCTTATCTCTGACCCTGTGACTGAAAGCTGTCCCCATGGGTAGCTTAGGTAGATGTGCAAGAACTGAGGGGAAATCTGGGTGCAGTCCACACTCATCCTCCCTGCATTGGGGAAGGAGCCAGGTGGCTTCTCTCTCTCCTTGTTCCTTCCCATCTCCAGGGTGTCCCAGAACGGTGCCTCAGAGGTAAGTGACTGGTCAGCCGTGCAGAAGGGCTTGATTCCTGGACAGGTGGGGGAGCTCTGGGACCATGGGCTTCTCTTCGTCCTGCCACCCACCATGGATCCCTTCTGTGGGCAGGCCCATGTGCCCAGCTGGCTGAAGGGGCTCCTTGCTGTGTGCCCTCAGATCATCCTCTGGCTGCAGGAGTCTCTCTTCCACCTGACAAGTTGTTGGCTATAGTTTCTGTTCCATGTACCTTCTGTAGTTCCATTTCCCTTGTATTTGAATGAAAATCTCTACCACTGAGAGTTTCAGAGTCCCCGTTCCCAACCTGGTATTTGGTGAGTGTTGCCTTACTTGAAAACTGCATTTGAAAACTTTTTTTTTTTGTCTTCTTCCTTTCCTGCCATTCCCAGTGTGGTGAAAAAGGACACTACGCCAACAGATGCACCAAAGGGCACTTGGCCTTTCTCAGTGGACAGTGACAGCAGCTGGAGACAGCTCAGAACCACCCAAGGGGCCCCATTTTGGAGACCACTCTGGGCCATCCTTGGGAGTGTGCATTTAACTGTTCAATGCCAGTGTTAGTGCAACTCTGGCTGGAACTGGCAGGCAAGCACAGTGGGGTTTATCAGTATAAGGGGCTCTGTCTGTCAGTTTCCCTATCATTTTGCTGTAATTTTTTTTTTTTTTTTTTTAAAGAGAAGGGACATGTGCTCCATTTCTGTCCCTCAGGTCAGCATCATGTTTGTCTAGGCATCAACACTTCCTGTCTGGGACTTCCTGAACACCACCCTCTGGAGAGGGGAGGAAGTTGAAGGGAAGAGCTTGTGCTAAGCAGTTTTGTATGAGACGGCCCTTCCCCTCAGTCCTCATTAAACACCAGTTCTTGGTGACCCCAAGGTCTGGTGGATCATTAAAACTGCAGCTAGGTCATGCCTGCCTCCTCCATGTCCTGCTGAATGCAGAAGCTGTGCCTATCAATGTGATTTGAACAAGACAGCCCTTCAGGGCAAACTCAGATGGACTTGTTGCCTCAGCCTGGTCCTGTTCCAAGCAAGGTAGGCACAATTGAGAGGAGAGGTGCAGGGCTCTCAAGTGTGAGGGTCTTTCCTTTGGGCTTATTTTCTTGGGGCACATGCTTGGCAGTGGTTAAGGTATACCTTAAACTGGAGCTGCAGATGACCCTTTAAATAAATGATGCAGTCCACCTTTGCACCTACCTCCTGCCCCATCAAGTAAATGTCTGCTGTCACTTGGACACGTTTGGCCTATGGAAATCGCCCTGAGCCTGGAAATGTGAAACGACCTGGAACCTGCTGGGCAAGGGGGCCTATCCAAGTTCAATTATAAGAACAATTTTTATGAGGTTGATTAAAGCTTGTTTTTTAAGCTATGTCTCATTACTTAAGACACTCCATGCCAAGAAAAGGATCTTGCTAGTGGCTGCACTAGCTGCCCGGCACAAAGCTTTGACATTGGTGCCTGCTTGTCCCCTTTCCACAAATGAATCTCCAGAAGGGAAGCGATGCTACCAACAAAAGGCCTTTTTATTGGCAGCTACGAGTCTGGAAGCTTGGATTTTGGAACAGCCACCTGGCAAGTCTCATTTCATTTCAAATGCTGAATATTTATTCAAATTCAGGTATCTCACCTTCTACCCTGTGCAGTGTATAGGTTCACCATACGCCCCCCAATAAGAAACCTGTTATGGCCTTCATGTCACTTAATAAAGACCTTTGATGAAGATAGGTTAAGAGTACTGGATGCAGGGGTGTCCATCCTTTTGGCATCTGGGCCGCAAGAGTTGTCTTGAGCCACACATTAAATACACAAACACAAAAACTGATGAGCAAAATAGAGGTTTTAAGTAAATTTACGATTTTGTGTTGGGTTATATATTGTATATTCATGGCCACCATGGGCCACATGCAGCCCGTGGGCCACAGGTTAGACACCCCTGCACAGGGCTTTCAGGGCCTATGCGTTCCTTTGGGTCGTCCCACTGACCTTCCTTCAAGCGTAATACTCCTGGGTAATGCAGAATGTGGTAGGAAAGACAATCTTGGAAGTCCAAGCTTCTGCTTTATACAACAAAAGTGCTTAGGACAATCAAGGCAAACAGCAGAGAAACACTTTAAAGTGTAGTGCTAAGTGATCCCCCATCTGCTGAGCTGATGAGTGTGATGTAGGTGCCCAAGGCATCATAGCTCAAAACCTAGAACTAACAGTCCTGCTTTGGGAGTGGTAAAGCAATCTTACTCAACCCTGTGCAAGGGGACCTCCTGGAGTGCAGGGAAATGGCTAAAGCAGTGAAGCAGCCCAGTACCAGTCATCTTTTATTAGGTGTTAGTTACACTATGAAAGGGTTCAGAGGTGCTGTGAAAAGATAATGGTCAGGAGTACGGAGTCCACACTGGGTCCTCTTCAGTGGTACTTGCGTCGCCGCTCATGTTCTGAAGTTAAAAAAGCAGAATGGTAAGTTTTTTAAAATGTTCAGTGAAAGCACAAGATGAGAAGGAAAACATTAGGCTACTACAATCGCATAAAGGCATCCTAAGAACTCCTTTCAGGAGATGACTTGGAGCCCAATTGCTGCCTGGAGACAAGAAGGTATCTCAGATGCTCATCTGCCCCCTGGCCAGCCTCTACCTTTCCTGACCGAACACCCACTCAAACAAACAGCCATAAACCCAATCAGTGGCCACCAATGACACTTTCTGGGACCACTCACTGGACAAGTTCCTCCTGGGTCTCAGGACCAGAAACAGCTACACTTCTCAGAGCACTGCATAGACACCAGACTATCCCACTTCCTTCCCTCTCTGCTAAGAAAATGAAGCCAAATTTCCCATCAGCCTTTGGCAGAATGCTTCCTAAGTATTACCTTTACCCCAGCTTCATCTATTTTTCCTGTGTACTCTGCCACAATTTTCTCACTTAAAAAAATATGCGAAGTACTATATTCTGACAAGTCCCTCCACTTCTTCAGCTGGACTTCTCAATCTGACAACAAACCAATGCCACTCCCTCATGGGAGACCCCAATGAAGACAAGGTAACACAAGAGACACTTACTGAGTTCCTTATAAGAACGGCAGTAGTTAAAAAGCACATAAGCTGCCAGCACCATAGAAATTCCAGCAACATTCCCTTTCTTCACGTTGATATACTTGTTGTAATACCGGTAGTAACCTGCAAACAGAGAGGAGGTCACTATCCTGCTTTTCTGTGAATGTTTCATAGTGCGCAAAGTTGAGTCTGGTAAATTCAGAGACCTTGTCCTGCTCTGGCTCTTTAAGCCACTGACCCTACATTCACAGACTGATAAAGGGAAAAGCACAAATGCCCATAGTGTTGGGTCCCCAACAAGACCAGGAGAAGCTCCATCTAGACCCCCCCTTGATTCTTCCCCTACCCTTTGGCCTCAATCTTACAGACTTGGCTCAGCCTGCCAGTCTTTGATCCTACCTCACCCTCACGTCCCACCTGGGAAAGGTTGAGAGGGAGAACATCAGACTAAAATCACACAAAGCCATCCTGAGAATTCCGTTCAGGAAATGACCCAGAACCTGTGTGCCAGCAGCTTACCCTAAATCTGAGTGAAGAATCTAAACCTCAATAAGGGCCACTCAAGAGAGGGGAAGGCTTTATGCATTTCTCTTTATTAGTGTACCCACCAATGAGGAAACAACATCTGCCCTCTTGGGTTCACAGCCCAGTAGACAGAAAAGGAATGAAATGGTCATAGAAGGCCATAGTTTACAATAGTGAGGGATGCCCTGAAGGGACACTGCAGGTGGCTGTGGGCATGAACAGGCCACTTTCACCTCCACTGAGTCAGGGATTATTGTAACTGAGTGCGGGGGAACCGCGGCTTATTCTGTTCTGAGGACTCAGGGTAGGAAGGTGGCACACGAGAGAGCCACAGGGAGGCCAGAATTAGAAAATGCAGGACAGGAGCCCCTGGGAAGGCTGGAGACCATGCAGGCCCCCATGGAAGGATGTGGGTCTTTATTCTGGAAACACGACATGGGTTCCATAGGACAGACCTGACTAGCTATGCACTTTAAAATACAAAGACCTGGAGGACAGATCATTTCAAATATTCATCATGGAAGTTTTGCCTGGCAGGCAAATGAGCATTATACTTTAGACTGATGTCCACTATGCTTCACTCATTTTCCTCCTAAAGAAGTCTCATGATGTGAAAGTGCTCATGACCTTTCTCTAAGATGAAGGCAATGATACCAATTCCAAGCAATAGAAAACATTTTCTTGGCTGAAGTATCTCAGAGCCAGTCTGACAGGACCAAGCATGGAAATTCAAGAGCTAACAGTCTCTCCCTGTCCCCTACATAATTTACTGGTCTGAATCAAGGCCTTTACTACCCAAATTAATTCACAGGAAAAAGAAACCTAAAGAACCAGAGATTTGCTTTTGTTTACATATATCCATAAGGCTCTGACCTCTTTGAAACGCTCCACCAATGCCTTTAGGAGTGAAATCCCGCATCAGTATCCAGCTTGGCAGCTCCCCTAGTTTGACATCCATGAGTCTCTTCTCCTTCAATGGTACTGATTAGGAAAACAAAAACAAAAACCATATACTGAAAAGTCTCCCAATAACACAAATAGCATCCTTTCATGTCACTCATTTCAACCATTCAATAAAAAGGCATTCAATAATGTCACTACATAGAGTCTGGACATAAATAATATAAGTAAATATGTCACACCAAATCCACTGTTTTTTAAAATCCTCACCCAAGGACATTTTTTATTGCGTTTAGAGAGAGAGGGAGTGGAGGGTGGACATCAACTGGCTGCCTCCTGCACACACACCGACCGGGGAAACAAACCCGCACCCTTGCAGTGCACGGGACGGCTCTCCAATCGAGCCGCACTGGCCAGGGCCAGATTCACTATTTTAATCCAGAGTCTGTATAATAGCAAAACTGCTGTAGTGACAGATCAGTTAAAAACAGGATTTTTTTTTTAGATTTTATTTATTTTTAGGAAGAGGAAAAGGGAGGGAGAAATGGAGAGAAACATCGATGTGTAACAGAAACAATTGGTTGCCTCCACACACCCTCAACTGGGGACCTGGCCCGCAACCCAGGCAGGTGCCCTCGCCAGGAATCAAACCAGCAACCCTTCGGTCCATGGGCCAGCATTCAATCCACTGAACCACACCAGCCAAGGCTAAAAACAGGATTTTAAATAAGAGCTTGCTGAAAATAACTATGTAAAAAGAGAACTAAGGGCCATGAGGAAGAAAGGAATAAAGTGGAGGGCAGAATAGATTACTACAAAACTAATATTAACATTACATGTATTAGTTCATTTAATCTTTGAAGTAAGTAGTTGATGCCTTTATTTTATAATGGGGGGGGCGGGGGGGGAGGGCTCACAGAAGTTGGGCAACTTGGCCAAAGTCACAGAGCACACAGGCAAGACTGAACCTTGGGTCTGGTCCCCATGCTCCTGAAGCCAATCTGATGTCTTCCTCAAGAATCCTACCTGGGACCACAGATGTCAAATGACAGTAAAAACCAATCCAAATGATCCAATGGGCCCCAGATTATATTTCAGTGAGAGTATGAGGACTGGAGAAGGGCTCCTAGTTGAGGCCATATTATATTCATCTCAGGGCTCAAGAGTCAAATGGGGAGGGTCGGGGAAGGGGAGCAGAGCTGTGAGTGTCCAGATGTTCATGAGGGAATGGTCCCCCTTCCCCTGTCTTTCCCCAGAGGTCAACTTTAAAAAGCTGCTTAGTAGGTGTCCTTTTCAGGGCAAGGAATCAAGAACTAAAGTCCCTTCTTAAAGATGACCAGCCACAGAAGGAGCCAGACTAAATCACTCCAAGATTTCTTTTCCATTTTGGGGATGCAAGGAAAGACTAACGCTCTCTAAAGACCAGACTGAAGTGTCCACTAAAAGGGAATCCCACAGGTTTCCTGACATCTCCCAATCCTTAAGGACAAGGACTGTCAGGCCATAAAGAGAAATGCAAGACTGAACAGCAGCTTGTAATCTGCTACAGATTGTCTACAGAACCAGACCCTTGACCTTGATGAACCAGACTGAGTGCTTGTCACAGCAGGCCACAAGTGACAGGTGGAGGCATAAGCCTATGACTTGCATACATGGTCTAAGCATCCTGGTTTAGGCTGCCTGTCCCAAACAAACTGCCGCAACCTTCCACCTAGATTCACCCAATAAACATGGAGCACCTACTGTATGCCAGGTAGCACACCAAGCACTGTGGACACAGCACTGACCGTAGACGAGAACCTTGCTCTCAGGGGCCAACATTCTGTCAGGGAAGACAACATATCCACTCATCTTCTTGGGCTCACCACACTTGAGCCAAAACCCTTTCTGTTTTCATATGCAACAGAATTATTTCACCTGAGTGCCCTCGGTTCCTCACAAGATTATCTCAACTTAACTGTCATCTCCCAAAAGGCCTCTTTCCCTGCCCTCCTGATCTCAAGTGCCTGCACTTCCTTTCTCTATAATTTGTGAGCTCATTTCTTTTTCTATAAAATGGTTTATTCCAAGGATTGAATGAGAATCTATACAAAAGCATTTGGAACAGTGCTCAGAATTGTAAACTGTTATCGTTACTATGGAAATTTCATAAGGTTTATATGAAACTTTTTTTTTTAAAAAGGAGAAAGATACAGTGGGGAAAAAGCACATAAACCATACTTTAGAACATTTTAACCACACAGGACTTCAGGGATTAATCTCACCCTTTAGTTCTTTTACAAAAAGAAAACTGATTAGTAATATTTTTGAGATGTCAGATAGTCTAAAATGAATTTTAAGATATGTTCCAAATCTCTGTTGGAGAGCTTAGTGTCAAATGATATTAGGCTCAACACCAAACAATGTCTTCTGAAAATGACCTACATCTTCCTCTGTAACCTTGCCTGTGCCCTTTTTAAAAAAAGCTTAGTAAGGACATATCTTACATCACAGGTTTGTCTTCATTTGAATCAGTAGACTTTTAGTGCAAGGATTACCATACAATATTTATTCTTAAATAAGAACACAGTAATACCTTTGCTACACTCTCAAAGCATTCTTGCATGCAGTAAGGAGTGCAACCATGTCATTCTAAAACCGACTCTGGCTTTAAATACAGCACTGTAGTGGAGAATGATGATGAAGGAACAGATGGATCCAGAATAGCACAATGTTGCTAACTGCTGACGCTGGGTAATAAGTACAAAGTACTCGTTATATTATTTTGTTTCCTTTTTATTTTAAATCTTCCATAATAAAAGTTTAAAAGTGCTTTTGAAAATAGAACTATGTTGGGAGAAATAAAAGGAGAACAGTATTTTAAATCAAAATATTTTTTACTGGTATAAGGCTGATGACTCAAAAAAAAAAAAAATCAGGCTACTTCTGAGTCCACTGAAGCTATCTTTTTCACATTCACAAAAACTATGGAAACACATTCCACATTCTCATCACCACATTCAGAAGACAGCATGGTGCCTTAGCATATCAAAGGAGAAAAAAAAGCCAACAATCATTTTCTACATATTTCTATATCTGTACCACAGAGACAAAAGTCTCCTTAACATTAAGAAATGTATAAGCACAGAATAAAAATCACATTAGTTTTAAGGCGAACAAGTATACCACCATCACAAAACTCCAAGGGGAAGTCAGATTCATTAGAGATACATCTACATTTATTCCAAGAATTTCTCCTTTAGTGGAAGACAAAGGCCTCAGTGCTTGGCAGCAATACTGGAACCCTCCCTCAGCACCCCTCCGCAGGGCTGCACAGCCCTCTGCAGTCGCTGGTTCACACCAATAGAGTATAGTGTTAACAGGGCAGACTCTAGAATACAGTGTTCTGAGTTTTGCGCCACTTTATAGCTGTGTGTCCTTGGGCAAGTTACTGCCCTCTCTGTGCCTGTTTCCTCCTTTGTAAAATAAGAGTAGTACCCAACTTGGTGCTTGACTTTAGGTGCTGTGTAAATTGAAATTATTATTATTTGTCTTTCTGTCTATGAGCTATCTGAAGGTAGGAACATCCACATACACAATTCCTGGTCATAAGAAACTTTCAGCGAAGACTGTGGAAGGACCACAGGTCTGGTCTGATTTTATGACTTAAGAAACATACTGCTCCCTTATATGAAGAGGCATGGAAATGCCAAGTGTTCTCTAGGAACTAAATGCAATCCAGGGGTTTGCCAGAGAATAAAGAGTTTAGGATTTGCAGGCCATGCAAGGCCTCTGTAATAAAGTCTATTTTTTATTCTGAATGATTTTTAAAAAAACATAAAAACCCTCCTTAGCTCACAGACAAAAAGAGACCTCAGGAAATCCAGCCTATTGGCCACAGGCTGCCAGCCCCTGATCTCATCTATTGCTATTAACTCATATTTTCATCACTTTATTTGCTAATGAACTAGTGGCTTTATGCTCTGGCAACAGACATCATTTAGAAGATCATCAGTACTTAACACTTGGACTCCAACTCCCTCTCCCAGGATGATGCTGCATGTACCAAACGTGACATGACCATGCCCAAAGGTCAGAGTTTAAGCTGGGATGACCAGCACTCACCTGTGCACTGGGCAGCATTCCAAGTACCTTACATGTACTAAGTTGTTAAATCCTTAGTCCACAGTTCTCTTCACAACAACCCTCTGCTTAAATAAGATGCCAAGTCTCAATGCTTCCTTTTCACATGTTGTCTTATTTCAATGACACAACCACCTGTGGATAAATACTCTCATGCCCATTTTTACAGATGAGAACAGCCTCATTCTCATCTTTTCTGATCTTTTCATTTCTCCAGGCTGAGATTAAGACTGGGGTAAGACACACACAGGTTAATCAAAACTCTGCCACTATCATGCTGTGGGATTTCAAGGAGGCCACACCACATCTCCAAAGATTATTTTCCTCATTTTTAATACGGGATCAACACTCAGTACTGACTTCTTGACAAGGCTACTTTGAGGATCTAGGTCTTATACGTGGTTTCCGTATTATTTTAAAAATAAAAGTCAGTGTGTACGGTTCGATAACTGCAGAAATTTATATAACATGTCACCGAAAAGCCAGCTAGTCCTAAGGTCATCCTTGCAATTCAATTTCAGTTTACCACATGGCCCCAAACTCCTAGCTTTGAATCCCAGCTCAGCTCTCTCACTAGTTGTGACCTTGAATAGGTTACTTCACCTCTTAAAGCCTATCTGGCGCAGTCAACATATATGCGTTTAACCTTTCGTCGTCTCAGGCACTGTCCTAGGCATTGAACTTCTCCTGAATCTTAACTTTAACGTCAACTTTAAAAAGAAGGATACAGTTTGCGCGTAGGGTTCAAATGCACAGCGCCTGAGTCGCGGCGGGGACGAGAGCAGCTATTCCTTCGCGAGGAGTGGGTGGGAGTCCCTAAGCGGCTCATTCCAAGCCCGCTGCGCGGCCCGGAGAGCAGAGAAAGGTCGGCAGGCGCAGGACCCTTAGCAACGGGTTCAGAGGGCCTCGGTTGACGTTGCGGCGAAAGTGTTCAGCGAAAGACATAGCTCCGCAGCTCCCTCCCCTCCCAGGGCGTCTCCACTCCGGCTTCTAACCTGATCGGCCCTAAGCAATTCCCGATACTCACCAACTGACGCCATCTTGGAGTCCGGGGTGTCCCCTCTGCGGGGCCGCGCGAGGACTGCTGGGTAGGGCGCATGCGCCCCAGTGCCGCGGAGAGCGAAGTCTCACGGGGGTCAGGTCGCGACTGGCGCTTTCAGCTGGGGATGCGAGTGCACAAAGCGAAGGGGGAAGTCTCTGGAGGGCACATCCCTGGGACCCTCTCAATTAGGAACAGGGGTAGAGACAGTAGAGTTCAGCCTGGGTTCCCCATCGTAGGAGGAAAAAGAATATCCTGGCTTTCTTACTCTGTCACCTTAAATTTGCTGTAAAAAGTTACAAGAGAATACCAAGATCCTCCCTCCCAACTGTCCTAAATGGGAGGTTAAGTTCCGACTCGTAAGGAATTCCCAGCCACCGGGAAAAGCCTGTGTCCAGGCTTAGGCTCCAAGTAGGTATGATTTGAGAGTACCTATGTGTGTACCGGCTCTGAGCTGGGCCCCTAAGTACAGCGGTATGCAAGGTCCTAGGGGTTCACAACTCCAGTCTTTCTTTTTGCTAGTTCTTTTCCAGGCACTATGACACCTGACCACCTTCTTTTTGTGTGTGTGGAAAGGCTACGTTAACCATTGCTAGTTAAGCAATTCTGACTTGGACGTGATGCTTCGATTCCCTGAATCTCAGTTTCCTTCTCTGTAAAATAGGCATGTAATGTTTACCTGGTATCCTTGTGGTAGGAATTAAATGAAACAATGTGTGTGAAAATAAAGAATTAAACACTGGGTGGATAGTAGGAATTGGACCAGTAAACTGGTAGATTCATCAGGATAGTGACATGGGGAAGTTAGGAAACTTTAATCAGCCATTTATTCATTCACCAACCATATTGGTATTACTAGGCACTGGGGATATAGAAATCAGTCAGACATGGTCTCAGAGCTCTAGGATCTCTGGTATTGTGCTGAAGATAAACGTGTAGACAGGTGTGAGCACAGCGATAGATGTGTGCACAGCAGAGGGCCATGGACACCTTAGTGAGGGGAAGGTCTGGAAGGACTTCAGAGAAGAGGAGCTTATCTGGGCTGGCTTTTGAAAAAAATGAAGAGGTAGTTGCTAAGTAAACAAAGTGTCCAAGGGCACACCAAGCACCAGGAACTGCAAAGGCAGAAAGGGTTTAGAGCCAGGTGGTGGATTTGGAACAGGATGGTGGCAGTTGGGGAGTTAGTGTTAAATGGGCACAGAGTTTCTGTTTGGAATAATGAAAACATTCTGGAAATGAATAGTGGTGATGATTACACAATAATGTGAGTGTACTTAAAGTACACCTAAAATGGTTAAAATGGTAAGTTTTGAGTTATGTAAACTTTACCATAATAAAAAAAAAAGAGTAAAAGGTTACAGAGATAACATAAATCTGGGGAGGCAAGCAGGGGTCAGAACACAAAATGCTGTGAATGCTGGGTGAAGAGTGAAGCTTATCCTCGGGACAGTGGGGAGCCAGTGAGGCTTAAAGAAAGACAGCGACATGATCAAATTTATGTACTTGAACAATTCTGTACACAGCCTGCTGTGTAAAGAATAGATAGGGGAAGGATTAAGACTGGAGGATGCAGGCCAGCTATGTAGGGGGCTCACAGTTCTGTAGGGTGCTCATGTGAACAAGTATTGAGTGCTATACTATTTCAGTCACTGAAGATCCTAAGGAAATAAATCAAATAAAATCCTTGACCTTGTGGAGCATTTGTTTCTGAAGAGAGAGAGACAATAAACAAGTGAACTCTATAGTCAGGATGGACTAGGTTTGGCTGCAGTAGAAAAACACCTCCAGCCCTGACTGGTGTGGCTAAGTGTGTTGGGCATTGTCCCCCAAACCAAAAATTGACCAGTTCAATTCCCAGTCACATGCCTAGGTTGCAGGCCAGGTTCCCAGTTGGGGGCGTGTGAGAGGCAACCACACATTGATGTTTCTCTGCTTCTCTTTCTCCCTCCCTTCCTCCCTCCCTCTCTGTCTAAAACAAATAAATAAAATATATATGTATATATAAAAAAATAAAGTAACAACAAGTAGAAAACTGATAGGAGATCCTTTGGAGAAGTACACCAATAACCGTGATATTTCACCCAACTAGCCACTTTTTATAAAAGGTGAAAAAGAGATAAGACTTTTATTAGAGGGGTAACAGGATGTGAGCTGACTCCAGAAAGCAGAGAGCTTATGCTGGGTTAGATAGTGAGATATAGTGGAAGTAAGGGATAGAAACTTGGAGTAGTGTGTGAGAGAATAAAGTTAACCACAACAGCAAAAAAGCTCAGGAAGATAATGAAATGGACCAAGACCAGGGAAGGGTGCTTATGGGAATTGGAACAACAATAATATGGCAAGAAATATATGATCTAAATAAAAAGTAAAAGACCAAGAGTAGTGTGTTATCGGAATGAGTGAAGTGAAGGAAGAGAAATTAAAATTCAATATGAGAGGGAGAAGAAAACCAGTAAAACAATGAAATCAAACAAAACAAAGAAAACTAAACAGAAGGAAGATAAAAAATAATAATAAATAATCATAAGAAGAAAAAATAAAAAGTTAAAAATAAAATGCAGGTTCTGGAGGATAGCAAAGTGAGTTTTGTCTCGGTGGTTGGCCATTAGTATTCTGATCTCTCTCTAGATCTGTCTTTGGTCCTTTCCCAGCTCCAGGTCTTATTGTCTTACACTGGAGGGGGGGGGGAGGGAAGCCTCCTGCTGACTTTAAACCTGCCAAGTGGGTTCTGCTGGTCTCCCTGGATGCTTCAGGTAGAAGTGGGCTGGGCTACATTTTTTTCCTTTCCTGTGGCTCTGCTTTGGGAGCTCCGTCTGGACTACATATTAACAGGTGTCCAGCCTCTGGCCCAAGCCCTCGGAGCACTGCGCAGCCCCCACTGTCCATATGCGCCCGGCCGGTGCCTTTAGTCCACTTCATTTGCCACCCTTTGATTACTGCATTAGGTGCTCCGAGTGGGAGCACCTAGCACCCCTCCTCCCTCTTTGCTGGTCTGGGTGCTGCCCACTCTCAAATTCCCTTTACGGCAGTTTAGTTCCCCTATTAAATTAAGTCCCTCTGGGGACTGCTCCCCTCTGAGTCCCTGCAGCCTCACTTTAATAAGTCTGTGAGGCTCCCTGATTTGGAGCAAATGGCATCCCTCCTCCTCCTCCCTTTTTCCTGGCCCTGCCACAGAGGGGGAGAGTTCCTTACCAAGAGGCTGAGAGCTTTTTTTTTTTTTAGGAAATTCTCCTTGGTTGAGCCGGCAGTTCTTAAAAAGCGCCCGGCTTTTCATACAGCCCAGTTCTCTGACCAGTCCTGAGACTATCTGGGTCAGGGTCATTCGTAGCCCAACTCTTCTCCCATCGCCACGTGTCACCTGGCTCCCCAATTTCTCTGGCACTGTCCCATCCGGAAAATACCAACAATTCTATTGATCTTTTCAAGGAAACAGCTTTTGATTTTATTGATTCTATGTATTGTTTTCTGTGTTCAATTTTATTCATTGATGATTTTTTACTATTATTAAATATTAATTGAAACTACGCAATGTATTTTACAAAACTGTGTTCCTTTCTATGGTATTCCTTAATGAGTTATAGTAATTTTAATACAAGGTGCATAGTGTGATGATTTATTTCTTTACAACACAATTGTGGTAAAGAAACAGATGACAGTCTACAAAGTCTGTCCTTTCGTTATTTAGCATTCTTGTGCTTCCCTGTGTTATGTTCAAGCCCCACCAGGTGGCTTAGTCTTTAAGTTCAGAAACAGATATTTGCATTAGATTCTAAAATGACATTTTTGTTGAAAGTTGGACCTGGAGGAAAAAGGAAAAAACCTTTGGAAACATTTTAAAGTGGAAAAGACCAAAATAATATATTCACAAAAACAAAAGTAAGGAAGACAGGGTCTTCTAGCTTTTCTTTTTTCTACTTATCTACTTGTATATCTTTAAATATGCACACATTATGCCCTGGCTGGTGTGGCTCAGTGGATTGAGTGCTTGCCTGCAAACCAAAAGGTTGCAGGTTTGATTCCTGGTCAAGGCATATGCCTGTGTTGTGGGCCAGGTCTCCAGCTGGGGGCATGTGAGAGGCTACCATACATGAATGCTTCCTCTTTCTCCTTCCCGTCCTCTCTTTCTAAAAATAAATAAGATCTTTTAAAAAATAAAAATAAACATGCACACATTTCTAACAATATTAGTAAGTATAATTAGTTCAATATTAATAGTGTTAATAACATTGTATAATAGTCTTTAATATGTGATATGTTAATATTGATTACAATAACAAAGCATCTATCTCAACAAAACAAAGAAACCAGGACAAGTACTGACACATTAAAAAACATAACTTGATGCTCATTGTTATTTTCCCCTTTGCTAACTTTGTGTCTACTTTGCTCTCCATTTATCAGTTTCTTAAGGTAGAAGCTTGATTATTGGTATAAGATCTTTCATCTCCTTTTCAAACATTTTAAAAAATATTTTATTTATTTATTTTAGAGAGAGGGGAAGAGGGGGAGAAAGAGAAAGAGAGAAACATTGATGTGTGAGAGAGAAACATCCACCAGTTGCCTCTCACACGCCACCAGCTGGGGGCCTGGCCTACAACCCAGGCATGTGCCCTGACTGGAGGAATCAAACCCAACCTTGTGATTCACAGGCTGGCACTCAGTCCGCTGAACCACACCAGCCAGGGCTTTCATCTTTTCCAATAGGAACACTTAATGCTAAAAATTTCCTTCTAAGAACTACATTAGCTGCATTCCAGGATTTTGATGTGTGTGTTCAATTCAAAATAATTTCACTTTTCACTCTTTCCTTCCTCTTTGACTTATTATTTTCAAATTTTAGGTGATTTTCAATAAATTTTTGGTTTTAAATTTTGTGGTTTGGTTCTTTGTGGTCAGAGATACTTTGTATGATTTCAGTTATTTTAAATTTTTGAGATGTTGCCCTGGCTGGTGTGGCTCAGTGGATTGAGTGCCAGCCAGCGAACCAAAGGAACACTGGTTCAATTCCCAGTCAGGGCACATGCCTGGGTTTCTGGCCAGGTCCCCAGTAGGGGGCGTGCAACAGGCAACCACACGTTCATGTTTCTTTTCCTTACCCTCTCTCTAAAAGTAAATAAATAAGGTGGTTTTGTTTTTAAAGAAAAGTAACTCCGAATATCAATTTCAGATAAACACATATTTTTATGTTAAAATAACACATATGTGTATAGTAATTCAACATATTTTTCTTGTTACATATGGCAGGTTTGGCTCTCTAAAAAGTTAGTCACTCTACATTAGACTTGCAAGAACTTTTAAAAATACCCAGTTGCACGAGGGACCATCCCTAGACATTCTGATACAAGCGGTGTGAAAGGAGTGGGTTAGTATTAGAATTTTTAAAGCCCCTCAGGTGATTCTGCCTGGAGTTTCAGGATCGCGGCGGGTGGGGGAGTAGGGGCCTGGACCTCAAGTTGATTGGCCCGGCCAGAGGGTGATTGTGACTTGAACTTGCAGCACAATTACCCCCAAACCATAGAGTTGCGAAGCCTCCGCGGTTCCTAGAAGGTACGCAGGCGGGGAAGCTCTACTTGGCGCGCGCCGGTGGGCGAGGGAGAGGCGCTAAGTCTTCCGCTGTAGCGCCCTCTGTTGGGGATTAATAGGGTCGCAGACCAGTTCCCAGGGTGGGCTCGGAACCTCAAGAAGGGAATTCTGTCCTCATGGTCGCTGCCTGTGGACACGAAGGACTTCCTGTAGCAGGCGCCGAGCAAGTTTGGGGAGAAAGAAGCTAGTGTGATGGGGGGGGGGCGGGGTGCCACAGGGAAGCCTAGGTGGCTTCTCCAACCACGGAAAGTGTCAGGGCTCTGGAGTCCCCTAGACCAGCCCCCACCCCCCAGTCTTTTGGCTTTCTGGGAAAGTCGCAGGGCATTTACTGAGCATCTTCCTGGAGACGCCAGCTATTGAATGGGTTCCGCTTGGTCACCGCCTCAGCGTTAAGGAAGAACAGTTTGGTGATTGATTGCCTGGTTGATACTGATTAGTGTGGTTTTGTTATAGGAGAAAACGAGATAAGATTAAAATTTTAAGAGGCTCACATTATTGTGAAGGGGCATTTTAGAGTCCGAGTTCCAAATATACAGTGTTCACAATAATGAAAAAGTTGAGGTGCCTCCCCCAAGGTTGAACCCATTATCAGGACTTTTTTTGGAGTGCCTTCCTACATTACAGGCAGAAGATACTCTGACACTGTTTTTAGAGAACGTGAACAGTGTGTGAGGGACTCTTCAAAATGAACTTAACACAAAACGCAAGGGTCACCAGTAGTCAGAAAAGCACAGGAAACGAAAATCACATGTTCCCGTCACATGTGTACTGGCTGAAAGTAACAGTATTGAATTTATAATGTTAAAGAAAAACTGAAAAGGAGGTCACAGTTTGAGCGGAACCCTAGGCCAACCACCCATAGCTGGGGAACCCAAACTTAAATTGTCCTAATTTCCCCCAAAATGCTGACTCTGTCCTTAAATGAAAGTTAAGCTTTCTTCATGTTGGGGTGACCTTGCATCTTCGTAGCTAATCAGCTACAAAGAAGTAAACTTGTACATTACTACCACTCTAAAAGTAATGTAAGTTCCTAGTAACCAAACAGACAACAAGGTACTTCTTCATTTATGTCTGGAGCAGGGAGAAAAATAATTTTCTTTGTACCCTTCTGAGTTCTTAGCTGAAACCTCTGCAATAAAAGATTAAAAGAAAAACAGACAAGTTTATTAACATGTGTACCTCATGCATAAACGGGAGATACCCAGGAAAAATTAGCAACTCCTGGGTTGTTTTAGAATTCAAGCCTAAATATTGTACCATCTTAACAGGGAAAGGGGAGGGAGGATGTAAGGCCTTTTAGAAGACAGTAAAAGGTTTTTAGGAAAGATGAACAGGCCCTTGGAAGAATAGATGGGAGGGAGGTCTGATAGTTTGTGTCAGAGTTTGGGTGTGATACTGACTTCTAGTCTGGTCTGTGGTAAGAGTCAGTCTTCACTGGTTGATGAGACTCCCTGGGAGAGATTTATGACAGTTGAATTCCTTTTGGAGAATCTGTTTTTAGGCAGATAAAGGAAATTCATAGAAAGTCTCTCTCTGCATTTGTTGTTTTTAAAGGGCCTGCAGCTCAAAATAATCAATATTCCGAAGAAGCATTTTTTGGGGTGCTGTATTCTGCTACCTTTCACATGCTTTATGAACTGAGCAGTAACTCTCTAGATCCCAGCTTCTTAGCACTTTGAGTTTTGAAGTGCCTTTGTTTGGTTTGTTTTTTGTTCAATAAAATATCTATATCAAGAAAAACAGACAAGTTTATTAACATGTGTACCTCATGCATAGACAGGAGATACCCAGGAAAAAAGCTGAGTTTTTTTATAATGATTACATCTTTGTATATGATATGTAGCCCGAAATCTCTGATAATTGCCCTAAAATCATTTTTATACTCTGAGTTGATTCTGTATGATATAGAAATAAATGAAGCAAAGGCTCTTCATTCAGAGCATGCTGTATAGCAAGAGAGTCAGCCACCACCGCTTTATAATGAAAAAAGGGAGAGCTGAAGTATCCCTAGTTTGGAGGTTTGGGGCTGGAGAAACCAGGAGCAGATTATATTAATAGCAGTGGGACATCCAATGTGCCTGAGCAGCAGAGAGCACGTTTGGCTTTCTTTGTTGGTCCCTCTCTGTTGAAGGAGGGGCATAAATATTAGGGATAAGGGGGCAGTCATTGACCAAGTCCTGGTTCGGGGCCTATGGCTGCATGAGCTGTGGTTTGAGTTCTGAGCTGGTTGCTGCAGGTTGCAGATCAGAGTGCTATTTTTACAATGAGGTACTGCAGAACACATTCTAGGGAGAAGGGGAGGGCAGGGCCACAGGTTCTTTTGGATGTAGCTTTGAAAATGATCTAGCTTCAGAAACTACTAAAAATACTATTCTGTCGGCTCCTCTCGTTTTATCACATATTCCAACAGCAAACACAGTGGCTTTATATTAGCTAAGCTTTGCCGGCTCTGCTGGAATTCCCTGTTCCAGATTTGCCTTGTGAGGGAGGTTCAGATTTGGGCTGGCCTCACTCATTTTCCTTTTTCCTCCTTCAGCCTAGCCTGGTGGCCAGGATCCTGCCCCCATGTAGAAACCAGGCCATGGAAGCTGTGTTCCTGGCAGCCCCGTGGAAGATGAGCTGGTTTCTCTTCCGCTTCTTCAGTGTGGTCCCTGCAGCTGGGTTACAGCTTTAACATGGCTCTCACTCCATTGTGCACGTTGAGGTATCTTGATCAGTTTGGGGATTTTTTTCTTCTTGGAAGGTGATGTGAAGACCTCAAACTCTGAAGTTCAGACAGGTTCAAATCCACTGTCTGTTTTAGATGTGCTACCTTCCACAAGTTACATAACCTGTCTGGGCCAGGTGCCTTATGTGTAAAATGGGATAATGGTAGCACCTATAGGAAAAAATTGCGAGGATTTAATGAAATTAGGTATGTGGAATATTTTGCGTAGTTACATTTTAAGCACTCTGTAAATTTTAGCTATTGTTACTATAGTTGTTTGTTTTTGTTAGTGAGCATTATTGTGTACCTATTGTATACCAGATACTATACTTTATACTGGGAGATAAACTCTTAAGATTAGGTGTTTGGAAAGGTGGATATGTAAATTCTTATAATACAGTGGTAAATTCTGATCTCTTAGTATTAAAGGATATAGTGGAAGCTTAGTTATTGAATTTGTAACATTATGGCTGGTGATTATAGGCGATTGAGTTTCAAATAAGGGACAAGTTGGGAAGCCATTGTAACAATTTGGAAAGAACAGTCTTGATCAGGAGGGTGGGAGTCCAAGTTGTAGCAGTTGGACTCTATCATGTCTGCATTTTCTGAGCGACCTTGAAACTCTGCCTGCCTTCTCAGCTTTAATTAAAGTCCAGCCTTCCCCAAAGCCAGAGAATCTGCATGCAGGAATGCGTAGTGCTTTTCCTTTCCTCCATTCTTTTATATTTCCTGTTCTCGCTGTCCACAGGCAAACTCACTTACTCACATTTTAAGACTCAACTCAATAATCATCTTCTCACCCTGGCCAGTGTGGCTTAGTTGGTTGGGCATCATGTCATAAACCGAAAGGTTGTAGGTTTGATTCTCTGTCAGGGAACGTGCCTAGGTTGCGGGTTCGGTCCCCTTTCAGGGTGTATACAAGAGGGATAAGAGGCAACCAATCAATGTTTCTATCTCACACTGATGTTTCTCTCCCTCTCCCTCTCTCTGGAAAAAAAAATCAAAAAGCATATCCTTGGGTGAGGATAAAAGAAAAGAATAAAAAACAATTATTTTCTCTGTGAAAACCTCTCTGGCTTCCCACATTAACTGCACTCCTCTTCCCTGTGTCCCCAGGTAGGCCCTCATGGGCGGGGTCGGGCCGGGGAGGCCCAGCGTAGAAGAACATTTTCGGAGGGGCTGTGGAGGCCTCGTCCAGGTGCTGGTTGTGCAGGTGAGTGTAGTTTTCTTTACAGAAGCTGGCCCAGTAAGGGAATGAGAAAGAGTGGAAACCAGAGGGAAAGCAAGGCTCAAGGCACATCTTTTTAAGGGTAGGAGAGATTTTAGCATTTTTGCTGGCTAAGGGGAAGGAGTTAGTAGAGGAGTGAGTATTTAGGAAAGAACACTCCCGTATTTCTCTACTTTCACACTTCACTTCTGACACCAGACATGGGAGTGTTTTCTACCTGTCAAGTCGTTTGGGACATCAGCTAAGAGCCCTGTGGTGTCACTCAGTTCTGACACCCTGCTTGGACTTCACATAGGCCTTACAGGTTATGGCCTCAGTCCCGCAAGACTGCCCCTTACTTCAGACACCAACCCCAAGTCCAGTTTGTCACCTGTGCTTCTGAATGCCAGGCTATAAATTGGAGGTTCCCATGACCCCCTTCTCAGGTACCATTAATATGCTGCTATGGCTCAGAGACTCAGGAAAACAGTTTACCTAGATTACTGGTCTATTATGAAAGGATCTAACTTAGGAACAGAAGAGAGCATAGGGCAAGAGAGCATAGGGCAAGGTGTGTGGGAGGAGGGGCAGAGCTTCCATACTCTCTCTAGGCGCAACACCCTCCAGCATCTCCAGGAGTTTCGACGACCCACTTGGGGGGTTTGGCGGAGGTTCATTACATAGGTTTTATTGATCTTCAGCTCCTTTCTTCTCCTCTTAGCTGGGGGCAGGAGGGGACTAAAAGTTCTAACCCCCTAATGCATGGTGGTCCTCACATTTTTATGGGCTTTCTGAAGGTCATCTCATTAACATAAACAGGAATGGTGGGAGAAATTTATTGTAACAAGACATTCCTTCTACCTTTATGTCTATGTCAGAAACCAAGGACAAAAGACCAAATATTAAAAGATGCTCGTTTGCTGTTACTCCTTTAAGAAATTCCCCAGGTGTTAGGATCTCTATATGATAAACAGGGATGAAAACCAAATATACTTTGTTTATTGTAAATCACAGTATCACAAGGGGCAAGAGGGTAAAGATATAGAAAAAGAAGACTCATCATCATTAGATTCAGACCCTGAGAAGAAGGGAGAGGATTGAATCAGCTGCAGAGGAGGTGGGGTTTCTAGAAAGGCAACCTCTTCCTCTTATGGAGTTGCACTCCCTGTGGTTGGTAATGGATGAGCATAAAGAAGAGGGATGAGCACAAATGTAGGTGGTGGGAGGGGGTGTTGGGCAAAAAAGAACTCGTGGACACAGACAATTGTGTGATGATTATGGGGGTGTTGTGGAGGTGGAGGAGAGTATAGTGGGGATAAATGGTAATGGAAGAATGCAATAAAAAATGAGCTATTTTTTAAAGATTTTATTTATTTTTAGAGAGAGGAAGGGAGGGAGAAAGAGAGGGAGAGAGACATCAATGCGTGGTTGCCTCTCATTCACCCCTACTGGGGCCCCAGCCTGCAACTCAGGCATGTGCCCTGACTGAGAATCGAACCTGCAACCCTTTGATTCACAGGCTGCCACTGAGACACACCAGCCAGGGCCCAACTGTAGATTTTTTAATGTTTATTTTTTTAGGTTTCTGATAATGTGATGACATCTTTTTTGTTTGTCTATTTTTCTTTTAAAAATTGCGAGCACATACTTGAATGCATAGAAGGTATAGGAAAGCATGAAGGGAAGGGGCAAACATTCAAGGGTGACACTATTTTGGAGTATTTCAGTTTTGTTTTTTATCCCCTATGCTTTTAAAAATGTAACTGAGCATATTCTTTGTATAATTCTGTAATCCCTTTAAAACAGCATTATAACATCATCATCTTTATGTTATTAAAAGCCCCTATAAATACAGTCAATGATCTTAGTGTAAATCTGTTGTATAATCCATAATATTTAATCGTTTTCCCACTTAGGAATGTTAAGCTTGGCTTTGTTTTTGCTTGTTGGTTTCCTTATTTGTTTATCATTTTCTATTCCAATGAATATTTCCAGGTATAAGTCTTTATATGAATTTATAATTACTCCCCAAGATATATTCCTAGGACTGGAATTTTAGAGTTAAATGTTATAGCACTTTTAAATGTCTTAATATATATTTGTTGTTGAATAATTTTTCAATAATAGAGTAGAAAATAAAAGTCATCTGCAAGCCCACACTCAGAAATAACTTGTCAGCATTTTGGTTTACTTTTTCCTAGTCTTTCCATGTATACTTATGTACATAGGGTTTTAAAATATAAAATGTGGACCATACTTTACATGAGTTTTGTATTCTGCTTTAAAAAAAATGTACAGGGAACACCTTGCTGTTCTAATACATATTTTTTGAACACATGGATTTTTAATATATGCCTAATACTTTTTCCTTCACTATATTAATGTGCTTAACTTTAATTATTCCCTTATTAACATTTGCTTTATTTCTGTTACTCTGCTGAACATCTCTGGAACAGTAATTTTTCCTTAGGCTGTATTTCTAAGAGTGAAATTACCATATCCAAGGGTGTGAATATCATTCAGGCTATCAATAAAGATTGTCATATTTTCACAAAGATTGTGCAGATTTCTCTTCTCAGAAGCCCTTTTGATTATTTTTAAAAAGTTGTATTTATTTCTTTTTAGAGAGGAAGGGGAGGAGAAAGAGAGAGAGAGAGAAACATCAGTGTGGGAGAGAAACATTGATACATCGATGTGTTGCTTGTTGTATGTGCTCCATCTGGGAACCGAACCCACAACCCAGGCATGTGCCCTGATGGGAAATTGAACTCGTGACCATTAGCTTTGCAGGATGATGTCCAACCAACTAAGCTAGTCAGGGAACCCTTTATATTATTGTCCTTATCTCCTTGCCACCATAGACCCAAAGGGGTTAAACTGAACTCTAGGACATGTCTGTAACTCACTAACCACCACATCCCATTTCCTTCCCCATGAGTAGGATTTCATATTCCTAAGCCTGAGGTGATCTGTCAGCTGGAGCAGTGGGAAGACCCATGGATCCTGGAACTACCAAGAGCTGGGACTAGGAAGGCTTCCAATAGTGCTTGTCCAGGTGGGTGAGAAGACCTAGTCAAGCAGAAATCATAGAGAAGAAGGGAAGTCACATTAATGAACCCCCTTCTGTGTCCCAAATACTGAGCCAGGCGTTTAGCATATATTTTCCCACTTCTTTATCCCTACTGCCCTCTGAAGGTAATAGCAATACCATCAGCCCCATTTTCCAAATAAAGAAACTAATACATTAAGACACCTATCACACACACAAAAGATTGCTACTTAGGATTTGATATCCAGTCTGCAAAGTTCATTCTGTTTTGTTGTAAAGTACGTTCTGAAGCAGCTGGTCTGGTGTTTTCTGACAGCTCTTATGCCATCCTAGTGCTGCTTTATTCTACTCTCATGACTGATCCTTTCTCTTTCCTTTCTCTTGTTCCCTTGCATTCATTTTGTTTTTCATGTTACTTAGTGTCTCTTGATATACCTACTTTTTCCTACTTACTGTGTGCTATTGTTACTTCTACCTTTTCCACATCCCCCTACTCCAGGGTTTCTCAGCTGAGGCACTTTGACATTTTGGGCTGGTCATTCTTTGTTGCAGGAGAGCTGTCCTCTGCATTGTAGGATGTTTAGCAGCGTCCTTGGTTTCTACCCATTAGATTCCAGTAGCACGGCCCCAGTTGTGACCACCATAAATGTCTCCAGACATTGTCAAATGTCCCCCAGGAAGTAAAACCACCCCTGGTTGAGAACTATTCTGTTTTGTTGGTTTTTGACTTACTTCTCTCTGGTTCCTTTCCTATTCTGTCTTACACTTTCTCCATTTTTAAGGGCTCTCTCTTCCAGAATTATTGAAAACATGCTTATCTAGATGGGATAAGATACTCTCTTACATTTACGTGACACTACTGAGTACCTATAGTAAGTTGTTTTTTCAATGATGGTAATGGGTTTGTTCAGTTCTCACATTCTATAACACACTCTTGTGTTTTTTTTTAGTTGGTGAGTTGATGTCAAGGGCTCTTTCAGGAGCTATAAAAGCTGAGTGTGCTATGAAAATCAGAATTTTGACCTCTTTAATATGATGATGTAACTAAGTGAGCATTTCTTAGCTTCATTTAAATGTCTTATATTATAAACAGTTGGCTTCTTTTCCTTCTGCAGCTGACGGGCCATTTGTATATTTTCTTTTACTTCAGTAGGTTCTGAAGCCAGATACCAGATGATAAAGCTAACTCCAATGCTGAAAATTTCTGAAGATTTGGAGTCATGTAAAATATCAGTGGTAAAGCATAAGATGGCCATGGCACCTTCAGAAAAATTGCTTAAATGTAACAAATTTATGGGCATTTATGGAGTTGCACTCCCTGTGGTTGGTAATGAATGCCACCAGGACTTCCTTCAAAACCTTCACCTTTTTCAAGATCAGGATGCTCACAGAAGTAAGAAGCAGGGCAGACATGATGAGTATGGAAAACCCTTCAGTCAGAAATCGTTGCTTTTCAAGCATAAGAAAATTCTTACAAATGTAAAATCTTACGAATGCAGCGAATGTGAAAGAGTCTTCAGGGGCCAGGCAAATTTTCTTCAACATCAGAGAATTCACACTTCAGAGGATCCCTTTGAGTGTGACATGTGTGGGCAAGCCTCTAATCGGAAGTCTGCCCTTACTGTCCATAAACAGTGTCGCCCTCAAGAAAAACCATATGAATGTCACAAGTGTGGAAAATTTTTTTGTCAGATGGCATAGCTGGTGGAACATAAAAGGATCCGTACCAAAGAAAAACCCTATAAATGTGGTGAATGCGAAAGGACCTTCAGTCAGAATTTGACCCTAATTCGACATCAGGTAATTCTCAGTGGAGAAAAAACCCACAAACGCCTGGAATGTGGAAAAGCCTTTGTCCGGAATTCAACCCTCAAGAGCCATCAACAGATTCACTGAAAACAGAACACTCACAGATGCAATGATAGTGGAGAATCCTTTGGTTGGAATATAGGTCTCAGCATCAAAGGACCCATACAAAAGGGAAATTATTTGAATGCAGATTATGTGGAAAAACTTTTAGTGTTAAGTCAAATCTTCATTGACATGAGGTCATTCATAATGACCTCATAGATGTGACAGATGCGGGAAATCTTTCAGTCGGCGCACAAGCTTTATTAAGCACCAGGGTAGTCACAGAGAGCAGATGTGCACATGATACTCAGCAGAGCAGCTATCATTTAAAGACCAGAACTTACCACTGTTGCAAATATGTATAATCAGATTGTTTTATGAAAATTAATAAATAGTGAAACTGTTTTTTTCTGTGGGAGCCCTCATTTTGTAGGTAACCTTGCTGTAGTACAGAATTACTTGGTAGAGAATATGATGGGGTGTTGTATCCAGTTTCCCTTGAGTCCCTATACCTTCCTTCCCCCAAGTCAAGTGGAGGCAGAAGTGAGGTGTGGTAGCTTTGCTCTGTGGTCCCCCAGCCTGGAAGCCATTGAATAGATCTTGAATATTTAAGAATGCCTTTCTTGGTTTCACAGACAGAAATGACCTGATACTGATAGGCTGCTCAAAAGTAAGTGCTACTCACTAGTAGCTAGTGAAGTACAGTATTAAGAATTACCAAAATTAATTTATAAAATTAAATCAATGTGCTACTACAGCAATTTTCAACCTTTTCACCTCGTTACACATATAAAGTAATCACCAGAATTTTGGGGAACACCAAAATACACCAAAAAATACATTTTTTGCTGATCTGACAGAAAAATTGGTATAGTTTTGATGCATTCACACTCGATGGCTATTGTTGCATTGGCTGTTGTCATTTTTTAATTTGACGGTCCAGGAAATGCAGTCAGTGCCCCTGACTGAATAGTCAGGTGCTGCACGTCTTACAGATTCGTGCGGCACGACAGCGTGTGCAGCGCGTGGGTTGGAAGCCGCCATGCTGCTGTGTTCTATGGAGAGCTCCGAGTCAGTGTTTACAGCAGACGCTGTCGGCGCCCTGCTCCTGCCTGCCCTGGCCTTACCCCTTCTGTGTGTTTCATCTGCCTTGCACTGTCTTCAACTCTTGGCCTGCAGACTTTTTCTGAAACTATGACAGGCCACTGCTCTGTGGGGGTAACTGTCGCATCCTGGGAGCAGGCCTTACCCAGTGCTTTATGCGAATTTGATATAAACCAGATCTCTTTCCCCTTTGGGTGGAATATCTCTAAAGCATGTGCTGCACACTGTTTTCAGATTTTCTCATGGGATTAGATATATTCACTCACCGTGGCAGCTGTTTTATCAGCTGTCTTCCCTCCCTTATCTGTGTCTCTTCATTTCCCTACCAGTTTTCAGCACCTCTACCCACAGGTAAATGGCTTGTACTCAGAAAGTGCAGACTGTAGTCCCTGAGGGGCCATATCCTTTTTATTCCTGCAGTTATTCCAATCACATCCTTTTTTAGTAAAAAAAAAAAAGGTTTATTCCAAATTGTATAAAACACGGGAGAGACCAATCAATACACAACCATTACCACATGAAAAGGTGCTTTAATCAAAGTTTGAGTCTAAGAATGTAGAAATGTTTCTTTTTTGACAATAGTAATTACCTTGTTCAAGTTTATTCTCAGCTGTAGCTTCATCAAGGTGGCCGCTCCATTTGTCAACATTTCTTAGCTGCTGGGAATGAAGAAGAGGGGAAATTGGATGCAAACAAGTATAGAGTAAAAATACATAAAATGCTAAAATGAATTTTAAAATAACAAATAGATGACTTCCTGGCAAAATAAGTTTTCAGATAAGTTCTTGGACTTTTAAAAATAAATTTATGGCTACTTATTTGTGTCACTATTATGAAAAAAGAATGAACTATTGAACAAATATCTAAGCTTGGTCTTTTAGCAGTTTCCATCTCTTGTGGATTTAGTTGTGTATGCACCCCCACAAAATATATGTATGTTGACGTCCTAAACCCTAGTATTTTAGTGCTTCAGAAAGTGACTGTATTTGGAAAAAGGGCCTTTAGGGAGGTGTTTAAGTTACACTGAAGTCACTAGGGCCACAATCTGATCTGACTGATGTCCTCATAAAAATAGGAAATTTGGATACGGATCTATTATACACAGGGAACACCATGTGAAGTCACAGGGACAAAACAGTCACTTTTAATCCAAGAAGAGGTATCTCAGCATCAACATCCTGATCTTAGAGTTCCAAACCGCGAGAAAATAAATTTCCATTCCAGCTGATTTGGTTTCTGGTGAGGACTTCACTGACCTGGCCAATGGACAGCTGCTGTGCCCTCACATGGCCTTTCCTCTGAGTGTGTGTGGGGAGAGCAAGCTTTCTGGTATCTCTTCTTAGGAGGACAGTGTGCCATCAGATCAGGACCCCACCTTATAACCTCAGTCACCTTTAGAGGCTTCATCTCCAAATATAGCTACACAGGCAGTTAGGGCTTCAATATATGAATTTTAGGGGGGGCACAAAACTTCAGTCCATAACAAATGTCTACAACTATGTCAGTAATATGGATAAACTTAAAAAATGTAAGTGCATACTGGGTGACTCCATTTATATACAGCACAAAAACAGGTAAAACTAATCTACATTGCTTAAAGACAAGATAATGCCTTTGGTTGGGGAGATAGTGACTAGGATGGAGCATGAGGTGGAGGGACTTACAGGGACTGGTGCTGTTTAGTTTACTGATCTGGATACTGGTTACTCAGCATGTTCAGTTTGTGAAAATTCATCGAGTATTTTTATTTTGTAAATTGTACCTCATTAAAAACATTTGTAAGAAAATCTGATGAGCCCAGTGATACAGTGAAAGACACTTCCAAAGATCACAATCTTTATGATGCCCATAGCCTTTAACTTTAGTACTTTACAAGAATCATAATGATTTCCTAATTCTTCAGGAGTTGCTGTCATTTAAGAAAGTGGTGCTATATTCCACTAGCTGGTAAGGGATCCTCTGTCCTTAAAATTGGGCCTTGTGTGTTTCTAGATATGTACCTAAAATTTTATGTAGGTTGATATAGATAGCTGTGTGTGTGTGTACACACACACACACACACGTACACATTATATATATATATCTCCACATGTACACATTATATATATATATATCTCCACAATCCCTATTTTTCCAATTCCAAAAATCCTAAAAGCTGAGGGTAAAAATGTTTTCTAATAATCCATTTGGTTACCAAGCCTGAGCTTACCTGATGTCATCTGGTGTGAAACAGCCTACTTATAGTCCCAACTGGCATATTCGCATTCATACATGGTTTTCCAAAAATATTAACATGTTAGATTATGGCATATTGACCCAAACCCCAATGTGATATTATGTAAATACCTTGCCTTACTAAAAACTAAAAAATTCTGATTTTTGAAGTACCTTTTGAAACACCCAAGGCTTTAGATCAAGGATTTTGGACCTATGTGTAGTAGAGATATTGGAGCTGGGTAACATTTACCTCCCCGCACTCACCTCCACAAGAAAGGCCTTTATAGGGATGCATTTCAAATCAGAAAAGAGGAGCAGCACTGCTATTAGACTGACAGTTACCCCTTCCAAGACTCCCCCACCACCAAGTGGAAGCCATAAAAGTCCCTGATAAAGCAAAAAATTGGCGATTTGGTTTCCTGATAGCAGCTCCTGGCTGTGTGGATGAACACTGACGTGTAAGTCAGCAGTACAGTCTGATGGAAGACTAAACTGCAAACAATACATTTAACTATAGAACTAGAGACATGCTCTAAAGGCTATCCTTGGCTGTGGCCAACAGCTAAACCTAGTCCAGCAAGTGAGTCTTGGACAATTAAAAACAATCAAAATGGGGAGCCCAATTACGAGTGCTGTTGCTCACCAAAAGAATCCAGCATCAGATTTGGATAGGAGCGACAAAATAAATTCTGTAGTCCAGTCATCTGAAGTGGCAGTGTGACTCTGGGCACTCAAGATGGGGGCCAGAGCCCCCCAAGCCATGCTGTGATCATCCAGTGATCTCACATTCCATTATGACGCCCGCTGAGTCAACAATGCTTGCTAAAGACTGTTCAGAATCCTGCCAGATGTGCGATGCAGGGGCTCATCTGCTTAGCCCTGGCCAACCCCACGGCATGTGCCTGGTAGACAGACAGCTCTGCCCTGTGCACCCTCTGGAAACCCAGAGTGCTTTAAGACACCAGTCCCTCATTCGGGTCAGAGTTCTGTTCCTGAAGTTCCCGCTAGGGGGCTCCAGGAGCTTCCTTTTAACTGCCACTGTGCTGGAGACCCATTAATTCCCCAGCAGGGCGCTTCCAGAATAGAACTTGAATAGGTTAAAGATGTAAGACAATAGATTTTAATGACTTCATAACTCCCAGCTTCAGTCAGATCTTCTATCACTTTGTTAGCAAAAATCTAGATTTGCCACTTTGGCAAATGCTGTGCTCAGCGCTATGAGAGAATGTAGAGTGTTAAGATGTTCCTCACTGATCTGTTGAAGTCCTAACTCCTGTTACTGTATTTGGAGATAGGACCTTTTAGGAAGTAATTAAGGTGAGGTCATAGGTATGGGGCTCCGATTGGTAGGACCAGTGAGTGTCCTTATGCAAGGAACAGATACCAGAATTCTTTCTACCCACTACACAGAGAAAAGTCTATTCGAGGGCACAATGAGAAAGCAGCTGTCTACAAGACAGAAGGAGGCATCTAAAGATACCAACCCTGACAGTATCTTGATCTAGGACTTCCATCCTCCAGAACTGTGAGAAGTAAATTTGTTATTTATTGACCTAGCCAGTGGTATTTTTTTATGACATGAGAGGACTGAGACATTCACCCTTTATAATCTAGGGATCAGAGGTGGCATATATATACTTACTGTATATTGTAGTTTGCATGGTAAACAACAAAACCTACAGATAGTATTAGGGAAATATTTGGTGACAGGATAATCAAGCACAATTTTTAAATTGTTATGAGAGTGGACTTTTTTGTTATTTGTGATTTAGAGGCTGAGAAGAGGGAGCTGGGATTAAAAGCAGGGGAAGCATCTTGACCAAAGACACATACGTATGCGGGCAACTGAAGCAGTATACAGGTAACAGTAAATGTCTGCAGAAGGTAAAAGAGGAAAAGAATGAAGGAAAACTACAGTTGGAGAGAGGACAATTTATTTAAATTTGCAGATTTTCTATAGTAAAAAGAACATTAGGATAAGAACCTGTACCAGATTAAACATAGAGTGGGACAAAAGTAGTTTCAAGTTGTTTATGTGGAAAATAATACAATAATTAAAATAATAATACAAAAATAAACTCTGTGTTTTACTTACAACTGTAAACCTACTTTTGCCCCACCCTGTAAATGACTATGTGACCTTGGGCAAATAACTTTGATAAGTTTGGACAAAAACACCAATGCGATAGAGGTCATGGCCTGCTTAAACTTTTACCATTGCCTCTTCCTCAGCCCAGTTCTCTTAATATTAGATCTCATTTAAATAAAAATTAAATACTCCATATGACACTCCAAAAATCTTAAGGCTCCTGGGCCAGCCTTCTCAGAGTACCTCCTGTTAGCTACAAGGAAGGTCAAAAAAGAAAACATGCAATACTATTTTACCACATCCAAGGTCAAGGAGGTGAGTTCTAAAAGGCAATGAATTTGGTTTCAGTTTTGTACACTTAGGAAAAAAACTGATACGAGGTAAGGCCAGAATAGAACTCTCATAATAAAATGTAATTGAGAATTAAAAGCCAAAAATCAGCACACACACTGATCACCAGAGAACCTAGCCTTAGATTCTAAAGAATAATTCAAACTATCAGTACAGCATTGTTGCAACAATAAAAAATGAGAAATGCCTGAAATTTCCAATAAAAGAAAAATGGCTCAATTGTTACATCCACTTGATAGAGTATGATGCATCCATTAAGCATAAAGTTTATGAAAAACATATAAAATCCTTAATACCTACTATGAATGAAATATAAAAACTGATTTTTATATGAAAATATGCACAGAAAAAAAACAGAAGGAAATACAGTTGACCCTTGAACACAGGTTTAAACTGTGAAAGTCCACGTATACATAGGATTTTTTTTTTCAATAAATATACAGTTGGCCCTCTAAAGTCACTTCACACTCGTGGATTCAACTAACTGCAGATGAAGACAGTATTTTCAACCTTCAGTTGGAAAGCCATGAACATGCGAGGCTGAGCATATGCATCTTTCTACAGTATTTTATGTAAGGGAATGCAGCATGTGCAGACTTCCCTACCTGCAGGGGTCCTGAAACCAATCCCCACAGATACCTAGGGATAGCTTAAATATTGGGGGAGTTGGAAGTTATACATGGATTTTCAACTGCACAGGGTGTAGGAAACCTTAACCCCCACATAGTTCAAAGGTCAACTGTAAATGCAATAGATCAAGTGTGGAAGTATGGGTGATTTTTTTTTCCTGTTTTTTTCCCAAATATCCAATAATGTGCTTATACCTCTTTTAAAAAAGGTTCAGCAAGAATTTAGATGCAATACATGTTACGAGTGTGCAGAAGTGCTAAGAGAATAGATTTAGGTTCTAATCCGAGTTGTGCCTACAGTGTTAACACAGTAGGGAAAGAATGGTAAGGAAGAAGACTGCAACATTAAACATTTTAGAAATAAAAAATATAGGGGAGGTCCTATATGCACTTACAAGGTGTTTTGGATGCTAAAGTATTTGAAATCCTCTCTACCATCTAAATAGAAAGTCAATTCTAAGTGACTAAAATGAATTCTTAGGGAAGTAATTGGAGTATGTGAGATCTGGTCCAAGAGCAGCAGAGGTAGGAAGAGTAGAGACAAGAACAGAACTCTGTCACGTCAGCCCTCCTGCTTCTCAGAGGCCTCCACAGAACCACCTGTTAGGGCGACTCCCAGCTTACATGTTTCCCCTTCATAGCAATACTCTATGAACTTAGTATGTCTTGACACTTTAAGTCAGACCAAATCTATCTTGGGTGTGACTGAAGCAGGAGACAGCATAGGAAGAACTCTGAGACTGCACTGCTGTTACTGGCATCCTCGTCACCAGGAAATGCTTTTAGCACTTAGGTAGAAGGAACAGTAAACTGAGGCAGGGAGGAAGGAGACATGTCTCACACACCAACTCAGTAGTCCTGAGCCTGGTCTGATAGTATTGCCAGGATTTCCAACATCACAAGAAATGCTATGTTAGCAAGGAAGGAGGGCAATCCTTGAGATTCTAGGTACGATTTACACTCTCTGGGAAAGACAGCCTTGAAACTGTGCTTTCACTCCAGGGCCTGAAATGTGGGAGAGGGTCCACGGTGCCCAAAGCCCATAAAACAACTTTGGTTAACTGTCTACCTCTGGTCAGTGTCTGTTTTACAAGGGAGTCCCTAATGCTTACACAAGAGCCCATAAATAACTTTGGAAAGTGCCCCGACTTTAATTATCTGACTCTTGTCAATGTATTTTGTTTTATAACGAGATGAACAAATGGAGTCTGGAGCAAGATAAGATTTGGGCTAACAAAACCCCACACATACCTACGTTTGGTTAGTCACACCCCTCAGGAAAGCTGGCATCACATTTACCTGTTAATATGTAACTTTTTTTCTCCTATCCCATCAACTATGTAAAGGACTCACACTCTTGGGGGATCAGGGGCATTCTTGGCTCTCTGGCCACTAGGCCCCCAGCCTCAGGCCACGCTGCTTTGCCCTGAACCTTTGCCTTTCATCCCCCACTCTAGCTAGGCCTGTTCTCTTCCATGGGAATGAATCACTAATAAACTGATTGCACACTAACAGATTTGCTGATCTGTAATTCTTTACATGTGTCAGCAAGAACCAGGTCTCTCCTGTCAACACGATGACCAAGGAAATACAATGCATGACTGAGTGAACTACTTCAAAGCCAGAGAATGTAGTTTCTAGGCAATGAAAAAAGAAAAAAATAAGACAGCTCATGAAGAAGCATGATGTCAAAATGATGGGACTTTATTTCTATGTATCCTTTGGTGTCGGATAAGGTGTGGACTCTGTCTAAAGCTTTCACCACACTCAAGACATTTATAAGGTTTTTCTCCGGTGTGAGTTCTCTGGTGTATGATGAGGGTTGCGCTCTGACTGAAGCGTTTCCCACAGACGGAACATCCATACGGCTTCTCCCCAGTGTGGATTCTCTGATGTTTAGAGAGGTCAGAGCACCGTTTGAAGCTCTTCTCGCATTCCTCACATGTATAGGGTCTCTCCCCTTTATGGATTCTCTGATGTCTGAAACGGTTGGAAACACGGCAGGTTTCCCCACATTCAGTACATTTATAGTGTTTCTCCCCTATGTGGATTCGTTGATGCCGATTGAGATGTGAGCTCTGTCTGAAGCTGTCCCCACATTTGGGGCATGTGTATGGTTTTTCCCCTGTGTGTGTCCTCTGGTGTTTTATCAGGGCAGCACTCTGACTGAAGCTCTTCCCACATTCTTGGCATTCGTAGGGTTTCTCCCCAGTGTGGATTCTCTGGTGCTTCAAGAGGTCAGAACGCTGTTTGAAACTCTTCCCACAGTTATCACATTTATAAGGTCTTTCTTCACGGAGCTGCCTCTGGGTCCTAAAAAGGCCTGAAGGATGGAAATTTTCCTCACTGTCAACAGATCTGTGAGATTCCACCGCTTGAATTTTCACCATATCTGAACTCCGTCTGCACCTGTCACCACCTTCGTTACCATCAATGGGTCTCTCTGCTCTCAGGCCATGCTGATGAAGAACCAAGTTTGACCTTCTGGCACTATTCCCAAATTCATTATTTTTGGAGTCTCCCTCTTCTGTGGGACCATTCTCGAGCTCTGAGATGCTCATGAGTCCTTGCTCTTCAGAATTTTCAAGTTTCAGCAGTGAGGTGTGTCCTGACTCTTTTTCTACCCTGTTCCCATGGGTATCACCACATCTGGAATACAGGGGAGCCTTCCAGGAGGATCCTTCTTGTAGCTGCATCTGTGGCTCTACTTCTACAATTTCTTGTTTTGGAATCAACTCTTTGTTCTCAGTTCTGGTTTCCAAACCTGAAACATTAAGATACAAATTGTTGACACTTCCTCTTGTGCAAGAGTGAAATAAACAAGTACTAGCAGAAAAACAGCCCTTATAACCTTTTAAATCTCCATTAAACTACTCCTGAAGTTATTTTAGTTAACCTCTCAAATGTGCTTGCATTTTCCTGTACAAACTATTTCTTTACTTTTACTCTTGTGCCTGCACCCACCAACTCATCTCTTATCCCCTGCCCCACTCCACTGGTGTATGAGTCACCATATTATAGCAGGCAAATTTGGAAGGCTTGTCAAGAGAGGTGGTTTAGCTTTTAACCTATATCTGACTGATGGTTTAACAAAAGAAATTCTAGGCCTTGGCCTGCTAGCTCAGTTGGTTAGAGCATCGTCCTGATAAACCATGGTTGTTGGTTTGCTCTTCAGTTAGGACACATACTAGAATCTGGAATGTACACAGGATGTTACAGGGTAATAAATACTACAAATAAAGTCAAACAAAGTGAGGCATCAGTCAGCAGTGTGTGGGAGAAGACGGTGGTAGGCAAAGTGTAGTATTAAACATGATGGTCAGGTCAGACCTCACTGTGACAAGTGCAATTTGCGCAAAAAGTTGAAACAAATCAAGGAATCTGATTAGTGGAGATCTGGAGGAAGAATATTCCATGCAGAGGGATAAATTAGAGCAAAGACCATGAAGCAGGCTGCCAGCCATGGTCAAGGAGCCACAAGGTGAGAGAACTGGAGCAGAGTGAGGGGGAGAATAGAAGATGGGCTGGCAAGGTCACAGAGCCAGATCACATTATGTCACATTAGACATCACAGGCTTTTACTGTGTGTGAAATAAGGAGCGGAGGCATGACATAACCTAACATTTTTAAAAAATATAAATCACTTTTTACTTTTCAATTACAGTCGACATAAAATATTATATTAGTTTCAGGTGTACATCCCAGTGATTGGGCATTATATAACTTCTAAGTGATCATCCCAATAAATCTTGGACCCATCTGACACTATACATAGTCATTAGAATATTACTATGTTCCCTGTGCTACACTTTACATCCCCATGACTGTTCTGTAACAACCAATTTGTACTTCCTAATCCCTTCACCTTCTTAATCTCTCCAACTGCCTCTCCCATATGGCAACTGTCAAAATGTTCTGTGTCTGTTTCTGTTCTGTTTGTTCATTATTTTGTTTTTAGATTTACTTGTTGATAGATATGCCTTTTTGTCAATTTTATTGTTCATATTTTAATTTTTTTTCTTCTTCTTTTAAAAGGAATACTGGCACTACTGTGTTAAGACATCATGCCATCAGCTGGACACCAAATGGGGACAAGGATGTGGAGAAAGAAGAATTCTTATATACCACCGGTACACTTTTGGACAGCATGATGAGCAAATATCCCTAAGTACATTCTCTTCAGAAGCTCCTACATATGACCATAGGAAGAAAGACATAAGAATGTTTAGTAAAATACTGTTTGTAATGGTGAAAAATTAGAAGTCTTAACGTCCACTGGCAGGAGAATAGATAAATGAATTTTGGAATATTCTACAATGGATATATGGATGTTAAACTATAGAACTACATGCATCAATGTGAATAAATCTCAAAATGTAATGGGGAAAAGGCAAGGTGCAAAAGAATGATAGAGTGATATAATTTATATATCATAAAAATATGTAAAATAATATATGTTCACATTTATATATTTATGTTTATATACATTTATACATATACATAATTATATATACATATGGAGAGGAAAGAGACTACATGTCTATATAAAAATAATATAAAACACACATTGATATGAAAAATACCACAACAGGATATTGGTTACCTCTGGAAAAGGCATAAGGGAAACAGCTTTCATGGAAGGTACACAGGAATTTGCCTATAGTTATAACATTATTTATTATAAAAAAAATATGAAGCCAATATATCTGATGTTAATACCTGGTAATCCTAGGTAGTAGACACACAGGTGCCCATTAATTTTTTATACTTTTCTGTATGTATTTTATTAAAAATAAAACAAGAAAGCTGAATCTATTGCCCAACAATAAGGAAAAGAAAGGTCTTGCTTAGGTCACAAAAGAGACCCTAAGGCTCTCAGCCTGTATCTGTGAATGGCAGACTGGCTTAGGGATCAGACTGAAGCAAGCCTTTCACAAATGACACACAGCCAGAAACAAGCAAAGTCACAGCACTTACTTGGTAGGACAGTGTTCCCATAATCCTTCAGCACGTTCTCTCTGTAGAAGTCTCTCTGAATTGGGTCAAGTTGCTTCCACTCCCCCCAGGTGAGACACACATCCTTGGCCTTCACCAGGTCCTGAAACAAAAGAAGACCTCCCATCAGCACCTGCTATCCCAGGAGAGCCTTACCACTAGCCTTAGGATGAGACCAGACTCCAGGGAGGAGTCGGCCAGCACTGAGGAGGAAGCACTGAGAATGAAGTAACAAACACAGCTGTTGAGTCTTTACCAGTGAATCTGGTACTGATGGGGGAGTTTCAAAGTGACCAAAGACAGAGGCTGTCATTCTCTTATAATTCCAAAAATCCATTCTGTGGACTGTCTACACTAACTTGGGATAAGAGCAAAAAATGCATTTGAGTTTCATCACTAGAATTATTCAAAGTGGAAATCTGATATAAAAATGTATAGATAACGAGAGAGTCCTTAGTTCCAACGCTGGTTCTAAGACAGTTTCCTCCCATGAGAAATGGATACCAATTATCAGTCTTTTTTATTTTTTAATTTTTTAATTTTAATCATTGTTCAAGTATAGTTTTCTGTCCTTTACTTCCATCCCAGCCCACCCACCCATCCCTCCCCACCTCCCTCCCATTTCCATCCCCCCTGGTTTTTGTCCATGTGTCCTTTATATTTGTTCCTGTAAACCCTTCCCATTCTCACCTGAAATTCCCCTAAGATTCCTTCCCTTCCCAATTATTAGTCTTAAGGTGAAAGTCCCTCATCAGCAGCAGGTACTCCATAAAACTTCCTTTCCCTTCCTTGATGGCTGCACAATAAAATGATTACCCAACAAGGTGATCTTTTGAGGGGTCTTACATAAATGTAAGTTTACTTATTCACAGTAGGTAGAGCCATAGTTCTTAGAAAGGGAAGGGTCTAAAACCCTTGCAGGGAGATGGTTGTCTAGGTTTCAGTGATGACCCACAAACCGACTCCAAGTACCCCTCACTCAATGAAAGGGAAGGGAAAGGTATTTAAAAATGTTTTTTTTCTGTTATGTTTTGACATCTTCAAAACAAAACAAAAAACATTTCTGGCTGGGGAGACTGACCCTCCAGGAGCCAGCCAATTCTTGGAGAGCAAAGGGCTCACGTGGGACTGGTTAATCCAGAGCCGTATCTTCCATCTGGCCTGCACATTCCAGGAGGCAAGATTCCTCTGCCTTAATCATTCCAAGGCTAGAAATTGGGCAACTAGGAACCACTGCTCTAATTTACAGCTAACTGAAATTATTAAAACTAACCAGTACCATTCACAAATGAATGCCCTTCCTTTTTCTCTGAAACTCCAATTTGGGGTCTGGCCTAAACTCCCCTAGCTCCTGTCATCTGCCTCCTGACCACCCTGGGGTCTTTCCTATGAGGTTCTGTGCCTCTTGTCTCCACCACCTGAGTGTCCTACAGTTTAACTTACTTCTGACACTACCTACTGGAGATGGGCTCAGATCTCACAGGTTAAGGGGTCAGTCCTATGAGAATGCCCCCTCCCCAACTTTAGCTGCTAACTACAAGTTCATGACTTGCTTCTGACCAGCTTTAGAACAGAGGTTCCCTCGACCCTCTCTTTGGTTTCAAAATTAATTTTCTAGAGCAGCTCCAGAACAGAACTCAGGAAAACAACTTACTTAATTATCAGTTTATTATAAAAGGTTACAACTCAGAAACAGCCCAATAGATGAAATGCATAGAGCAAGGTCTGGGAGGGTCCCAAGCCCAGAAGCTTCTGTGCCCATGGAGCTGAGGTGTGTTGCTCTCCCACTAAGGAGATGTGCTTACCAATCTGTAAACTCCTTGAACTCTATATAATTAGGGCTTTAATGGAGGCTAAATCACATAGGTATGATGCCTCTTTCTCCTCTCTGGAGTACTACTATCAACTGTTTAGAGGAGGAAGTTGCCAAACAGTTAAAAGTAAAAAGAGATCTTCACATTCAAAGTGGTGAGGAATTGCTCTTCTAGTATCCCCACATCTTTCGTTTCCCAATAATCTAGTTAGACAAAAGGGTATCTCACAATGGGTCAACAACACTACCGTGCAGGTTTTGTGCTGGGAGGTCTATAACTAAAGAATCGTTTCCTGGATGGATCTGCCACTTTTTCCTTACGGAAAGGAAAAAGTTTTATGCAGCCCTGGCCAAGTGGCTCAGTTGGTTGGAGCTGGTCCCTTTACATCAAAAGGTTACTGTTCGATTACCGGTCAGGGCATATGCTTAGGATGCCAGCCTATTTTTAAAAAACGAAAGGAAGAAAAGTTAAGTTTTCTCCTGGTTGGTGTGGCTCAGTAGCTTGAGCGCCGGCCTGCGAACCAAAAGGGTCGCCAGTTTGATTACCAGTCAGGGCACACGCCTGCGTTGCGGGTCAGGTCCCCAGGAGGGGGCGCGCGAGAGGCAACCAAACTGATGATTCTCTTCCTCCCTTCCCCTTTCTAAAAAGAAATATATATATATATTTAAAAAGTGTTGTACACACTCCAAAGTTTATGCAAAATGTAATAGGAAGAAAAACACTTCTGAAATTCATTGCATCCCATACACCCCCATTCCCCACACTCCCACCCACCAGCACATTCACTCCACACCTGGATTGAGGTCCCACCAAGCACTCTCTGAAGAGCCCGCACTAGGGCCGCAGCCTCGTCTCCGTTCTCGGGGCGGTGCTTCCGCACCCGGTCCTGGAGCTCCGCGGGCAGGATGGTGAGGAACTGCTCCAGCACCAGTAGCTCCAGGATCTGCTCCTTGGAGTGCACCTCAGGCCTCAGCCAACGACGACAAAGTTCTCTAAGCCGGCTCAGCGCTGCTTCTGGTCCGTCCACTTCCTGATAACGGAATCGCCAAAAATGCTGTCCACAAGTTTCGGGATCCAGACAGACCACGGGCGGGTCGGACTCCTGCCCTCCGGGTGAGTCTTCCTCCACTTTTACTATCAAAAGTCCATCACGAAGGGGCGGCGCGGCGCCCCTGGCCCCCGCAGCCACCGTCCAGCCCCCCGGCTCAGCGTCACTGCCATGACTTGCAATTAAGCTTGAACTCATCTTTCTCCGGCACGTGTCGACTTTCCTGGAGTTTTCCCTTCAGATTAGAAAAGATCAGACCCTGCAAAAAGCGACGGAACTCATTATCCCTCCTTAAACAGGGGCGCACCCCACCTGACCCCCTGCAGGAGCCCTCCTACCTGCAGCAAGGCCACTAGGACCCGCCTCGTCTCGTGACAAAACAGATTTAAAAATTTTTTTTCAAAACAAAACAAAACAAAACCCACAGACCTAGTAACCCAGGCCGGAAGTGCGTCACCGACTCCCTGCGGTTCCCACCCCTTGCATTTCCCGGGGCTCTCTAGGCGCCCTGGAGGGGTGAGATGAGTCTTGGTGGTTTTCTGTCTCGCTCCTTCCAGGGATGGTTACCTTGCTTTGTGGAGATTATAGTCCTTCGAGTTTCTGACCCAATTGATACGCTTCTTTTAAAACTTGAATGTCATTCTTTAACCGACTGTCTGCGAATAAAGTTTGTAAGTTTTGTTTTAGGAAAAGTTAAAGATCTAGTAGCGAATAATCATTCTTCACCCATACAAGGAAGATTTGTAGAGTATCTTTTACCAATACATGCCAAGTCATCGTGCTTGACACCATAAATATTATTATAAAACTGGCGAAGACGTAATCCTTGCCCTCAAGTTGCTCAGTCTCCTGAGACAGACACGTTAATCCTCACAGGAGAGTGTGGTAAATGCAAGACTTTGGAGTGTGTACAGTGTACATTTGTTCAACCAGAGGGAGACATAATACACCATCCCTGGTAAGGGGAGCATACAGTGAAAGACTTCACAGGGGAGAGAAAGCTTGAAGAGTCTAAGTCACTGAAGACATATTTCAATTAAAATATGGTTTATATAAATTTATAGGCCATAAATCCATAGCAGATTGTATCATCCTCCACCCCTGACATCAGGCTCTCCCAGCTCCTTCGCAGTCCTTCACACTCAGTATCATAGCTGCCAAGGATTTTGTCCTAGTTTAAGCTCAACTCCTTGTTTTATCATTTACTCCCTTTCCCTCATTTGAAAAGATATTTGATCATATTTGTTACTTAGAAAATCTCATTTTTGACTGGACTCAGACTTAGACATAGTAGCTCTCAGAAAGAACAGCCTACATCTCTTGGCAATCTGTTCCTGGTGTTTTTTTCTTTGGCCTTCTTTATTCTCTTGGCCAAAAGTTTAGCAGATTCTGTAGCCTGTTCCTTATTTTTCTCAGTATGCTCTCTCCTCAGAGCAATGCACCAACTTTTGTTATGGAGGATGTGTGGAGTAACAAGACACTGAATCTTAGGGGCTTTGGCCCTAGGTTTCTTACCTGCTTTGTTTAGGGACTTCCTCACAATATACTGGTAGACATCATCTTCTTTAGAGAGATTGTATAGCTTGCAGATTCTGCCAGCTCTTTTGGGTCCCAGGCAACAATGCACAGTAGTATCAGTGAAACCAGAAATATCTTTTTTCCCTTTTTAAAAAATGATCAAGTTGAGAATACTCAGATTGGCATCCACAATGCAACCTGGAACAAATTTGCACTTTTCTCCAGTCCTCCTTGGTCTATAACAGGAATGCCCCTTACTTAGTAGCAGAAGGACATAGCCATGGATCAAGACATCCTGCTTCATGGGGAGACCTTGTTTGTTGTTCCCACCACTGATTCAAACCACATAACCCTTCCATGCTTCACCCAGAGTATCAATAACAACTTCTGTGGCCACACACTTTTCATAAAAGGTAGATGTTTGTGTTCATCATCCACTTCAAACAGTTTCTGAAAGGCAGTGGCTGGGAAAGAAATGTTCAGCTTCATCCTGAAGCAGCCGACCACCTCCAAGGCACCATGAAAAAGAGTTCTCTCTCCCTCACTTTTAATTATCAGTATGAACACTGCCACCCCACTTCCTTTCTCCTTTCTGTGCTTCTGTGGTTTCTATTGGGTTGGCCAAAAAGTCCATTTAGTTTTTTCCATAAAATAAAGACACATTTTTATTTTCACCAATAACTTATTGGTTTGGTTATTTTGGGTATGTTGGCTATCTCCCACATGATATAACATTGATTGTTCTCAATTAATGTCTTGATTTGATCACTATCAACTTCAACCGATCTACCTGACCATGGAGCATTGTCCAGCAAGAAATCTCCAGCATGAAACTTTGCAAACTACTTTAGACACATTTAATCTGTCACAGCACCTTCTCTGTACACAGCACAAATCTTTTTTTGTGTTACAGTTGGATTTTTAGCTTTCTTGAAATAATAAAACATAATATGCCAAAAATGTTGCATATTTTCTTCCATCTTCAATATTAAAATGGCTACACAAAAATTTATCAATTTTGATAAGTTTTAAATGGACGCTGATATGACAGCTGTCACAATACAATCTAACAAAATTGTTTTGAATGAAGTCAAAGACAACTAAGTGCTACTACAGCCATCTTATGGAAAAAACTCAAACAAATTTTTTGGCCAATCCAAAATTACATTTGTGTTCTAGCCTAAGGTTGAATATACAAAAAAAATCACTATCTGAAGAATTTGGAGGTAAAAAGCAGATAGAAAAAACATCCAGATTGTTTTGTGTTACAACATTTTGTTTCAAATAATAGATTGTTCTTTTTAAAAATTGCATCCTTATGGATGCCCAAGGGGAGAAGAGTTGGGAGACCGGGTGAAAAAGGTGAAGGGATTAAGTAAAATGGTAGTCACAAAATAGTCATGTGGATATAAAGTACAGCATAAGGAATACAAGCAATAATATCATAATAACTCTGTATGGTATCAAGGGGTACTAGAAATATGGGGGAACACTTTGTAAAGTATTATACTGTACCCCTGAAACTAAAATACAAAAATAATATTGACTACAATTGTAATTGAAAAATAAAATAAAAGATCTTAAAAATTGCATTCTGCCCTGGCCAGTGTGGCTCAGCTGGTTGGAGCATTCTCCCATACACCAAAAGGTTAAGGGTTCCATTCCCAGTCAGGGCATGTATGGAAGCAACTGATCAATGTTTCTCTCCCTCTCTCTTTAAAAGCAGTTAAAAAATGTCCTTGGGGGAGGATAAAATAAAGGCACATACAAGAAACCAATGCATGCAAAAACAAGTAGAACAACAAATCTATGTTTTTCTCTCTCTCTAAATATCAATAAGTAAAAGAATTATGATGGTCTGATTTTGACCCTAAGACACTAATATATGTGTCTGAAACTCTTAATTGTAAGATGTTTAAAAGTATATAAAATACGAAATATTCATTTTAACTATCATGGAAATAACTGAAGCTTTGAATCCCATATACTCAGAAAAGTTAGCAGATAATCTAGCTAAGAGTGAAAGATTTTTTTAGTGCTTTTTTCCTTGCTTCAAGAACAAGAATATATAATAAAACCATAATAATCATTTACACGTTTTAGATCCACTTATATACAACATTCAGAAAAACAAATTATGTAGTTGAAATGAAGAATACTATTCATTAACTTAACATTTACATTAAAACATCTACATTATTTGCCCTGGCTGGCATAGCTCAGTGGATTGAGCGCAGGCTGCAAACCAAAGCATCGCCGGTTCGATTCCCAGTCAGGGCACATGCCTGGGTTGCAGGCCATGGCCCCAGCAACCGTACATTGATGTTTCTCTCTCTCTCTCTTTCTCCCTCCCTTCCCTCTCTAAAAATAAATAAATAAAATCTTTAAAAAAATCTACATTATTTAACAAGAGTTATCAAAGTTATATGTTTTAAGTAAATTCATTTTTAAAATTCATTTATTTAAATGAGTAAAATTAATGTCCTGATTTATAAATGCAAAGTTTCACATAGGGTAAGAATTCCATATGACATCTTTATGGGCTAAAGTTTAACTTACAAACTAATGATTTATACAAAAGTTTGCAAAACCACAGGTAGTCAACTCCTAATTTAGATTTTAGCAGCTAAGTGATTGTACTAGTTTGTTGTGATCTGTTTTGATTAGACAATAACAGGACTTGATATAGGCCAAGGCAGATTTTTCAGGATTAATTTTTTTTGGCAAATCAACCTCTATAGAAACAAATTCACAACTTGAAAGGCTCAGATTTGTCATTCTAATCATGTGGAGCAATATGTAATAATTTAATTACATAACTTGTCATGTGTTTATATCTGATCTCTGCCAGTGGCTTGAAAGACCCTGGAGGGCAGGATCTTTGCACAAGTCTACTTATTCATTTCTGTGAGGATGCTATCATAATTTGGCAGGACAAGTTATTTTCTCTGTACTGCACAAGGCTTAGACTAGGTGGTCAAGGACGGGCAAGGAAATTAAAGGCAGAAAAACATTAATAAATAAGAGAAACATTTACAGTATAGGCAAACCTAGCTCCAGAAAATATCTGCTAATGTATAACTCATTAGAGAATCTAGAAGAGAATACCAAGTACAGAGGGCAGGCCAAGCATTTTTCATCTCCTTCCAGTAACAGCAGCTATAGGTTCTGTCTGCTCGCCAGCTGCTTATCAGCCTGTCACTGGGTTGTGTTATGTTTTCTGATCATGACTTACTGTTTTTCTCAACTCTTACTTCCCTTTCTCCTATAATGTAACTTTTCCCTCCATCTGTAGTATAACTGTGCAAACTGGGTTTTGGCTGCTTGGAACCCTTATATATTATTCAAGGATTTGTGTCAAAGCATACAGGTTTTAATTAACAGGGTATCAAACTTGGGGGTGCTAAGAGCACTCCTGCTCTGAGCCCTTCTCTCCCACGAGACCCAAAACTGCTCTTGCTCCCCAAAAGACCACAAGTCAAAACCATATGCAGAATTTTCCCATTTCCTTATCTGTCCTTAAGCCACTCATGCCAGCAGATCCCCACCCTCTCTGGAATGTGCACTTGTGCATCTCAGGGTCGCCATCTTCTCACAGAAGCTCTCTCCTTCAGGATCTGGAGTACACTGCTCTGTCTCCGTGTAGCAGTCTTGGAACTCTGTGCTGTGCTACGCTGGATCATGGTGTCTCAGATGCTGGAGCCCAGGAAGGCACACATTCCAGCAGGGGACCCTGCCTCCAGGAGTGGGCTCCCATCTTCTGCATGGTCTAAGCTCCTGGTTGGCCCCACATCTCCTAGTCCCACAAGCCCTCCCATTTGTGCAGTGGAGCAGGGACAGAGGCCCAAAACATCCAAATGCTAAAAGCCTAGAGAGCTTGAACCGAGCTCCAAAGCAAGACAGTGACTTCCATACCAAGCACGTGAGAGAGCAAGCCACTTTCCATGCCTTTTCTTTAAAAAAGGCCCTCCTGAAATACCACCTGTGCAGGAAGCTAGTGGGAGTGCCCAGCTTTTCCTATGATGCATCAGTGTCCACCATTTTTGTCAGTCCCCCAGTGTCTTTGACCCTCTTTCATCTGCCAATTCTAGGAAGGGCAGTTTTGCAGCCACACACAGGAGCAAATGAACAGGCATTCATTCTGGGCTTGGCATCCAGCCCCCCAGCTCATATAGGTGCTGCATGAGCTGCTCCTCACTGCCTCGATCTATGTCACCAGTGACTCTGCCAGCATGTGTTCTCACAGTCATGTTTAGTTTGTTTGTAGTTTGCCCTGAGCAGCAGCCTTCTTCCCCATCCCATATCCTCCTGTTACCAAACAAGCAAGTGGGGTCCTGCGACCCGCTGCCACACTCTAGGCCATGGGTGGCAAACACAAGGCCCAAGGGCCAAATCTGGCCCAGCACCTTGTTTCTACCTGGCGGCAGCACCGAGCTCCTTGCCCCTACTTAAGGAGTAGTTACATTTATGCAGACCTAAAATTACATTTGGCCCTTTGAAGGTGTCCACAAGGGTGATGTGGTCCCCAGTGAAAATGAGTTTGACACCCCTGGTAGGCAAAGTTCTGGAGGCAAAGTTTTGGTGATAAAAGAAAGGCATCTTTATTCAAAAGTTACACAATTTTGGAATAACAGCTTTCCATATGCATTAGCCACTTAAGCTTATCAATTTAGACTAAACTCCTTCACACTTGAGTTCTCCTATCATTTCCCCTATTAGTTTTTAATTATTTCCATAGTGTTAGTTTACAAACTAAAACTACGTTAAGATACAAAAGCTACACAATTTTGGGAGAATGGTAGGCTTCTGCCTCAGAGCTCATCCCCTCCAGACCATCCAAAGAACAGCTACACTCTGCCAGGCCAGCCTGATGCTAGGCTATGCCCCAAGTAATATCCCATCCAAACTTTGGGAAAGGCAGGCAGCTGCAGCATGATCCTTCAGGCATCCTGGAGAGGAGAATCAGTGAGCCAGAGAGAGCCAGTGCCCCTCCCAGTGGCCAAGATCACTGCTTTTATTTCAAATCTTGCCCATGATTCCATGAGCTCTGGAGGCATTCAACTTCTCAGCCAATCCCTGTCCTAGATTGTTTACCATTACCTCCACCTATGGCCTCTCCCTCTCCTTCCCAGTTATCTGATCAGATCTCTCTGTATCAACCTGCTAGGAATCAAACCACTGACCTTTTGGTTCACAGGCTGGCACTCAATCTACTGAGCCATGTCTGCCAGGACTCTAATGTTAATTTTGAAAAATAATGAAGCAAAATATTTTGAAAAAGGAACAAACTTGGGTACATTCACCCTATGAGATATTATAAAAGCAACTATTTCTTTTAAAAAAGTTTTTAATTTGTTGATTTCTTTTTATAAGGGGAGTTGGGGGGAGTGAGAGATCAATTTGTTGTTCCACTTATTTATGCATTCATTGGTTGCTTCTTGTATGTGCCCTACCAGGAACTGAAACACAACCTTGGCTAGAGGGATAACACTCTAACTAACTGAGCTAAACTGCCAGGGCTAAAACCAATTATTTCTGACACCCAAATAGCTCAGCATGTTCAAAGAGACAGCTAAAATTATTTTTAATACATGTGTATTATAAATTGAACATTACTTCTATAGCAAATCTGTAATGAACTTTTATGTAGTCTTAGCAAAGAGGCTTCAGCCAAAATTACTGAAGTCAGGATTTAATTTCTTTTTTCCTCATAGGGAAAAAAAATCCTATATTCATAAAAAAATCTGGATAAACTGTAAGAATTCACTCTTCACCTTCATGATACAGTGGTTTCTTTCAGACTTATACTCAAGCAACAGCTAAAAGAACAGGTCGTTGCAGTCAGCTAGGGTGTTAATGACTTTCTTAACACCATAAGGGTATGCACTCAGCTACTCGAACCAGTTCAGGTGAGAGTAGCTGGAAGATGCAGAGTGGCTGTAAACGTCCAAGAAGATTTCAGAAAAGCTGTGTTGCTTTTTTTTAATGAGCAAAAGTGCTAAGGAGGGTTGATGAGGCAAGTATTGTGGGTATTCAGTTTCATGACCAAATGTTGACAGTAAATATTTTGCACTTTCGTAGTAGTGTGTGCATTATATAGAGTTGAGCTGTAATTTAAAAATGTTAAATAAAATTGAAACACTTTGTAACAGGGTGCAGCCAAGAGGGAAGCCCCAAATAGGGATCTGTAACAGGGTCCAGAAGAGCTTGGAGATAACTGGCTCCACACCACAGGGCCACACTTGCCAGGAATGCTGGCAGTTGTGGCCAGTTGTGGGAGGAGCCAGAAATAAGGCTGCAGAAGATTGGTTTTGGGATTTAAATGGAGGCGTGGCAGCCATTTGGCATCCCTCTTTTTGGGACCACACATCTCTTTCAGGGACCACGTGTCTCTTTTGGGGACCACGTGGTTTTGGAAGCGTTCCCTTTTGCCAAGTGGAGGGTGCCGGGAGGACTGTGAGTTTCTGGAGAACTTTAGTTTGTATTATTTCAAATAAATAATAAATTCCTTTCCTATACACCGATCTCTGGCATTAAGAGACATCTTTCTTCAGGTCGCAGGCAAAACGAACCCAGTAGGTGGGGAGGAACCCCCAGAGAAAAAGGGTCTTTTATATCATTCAGTGCCCCCCCCGAGTCTGTTTTGTAACAACCTGAAAAAAAAGAACAAAGCTGAATGTTTTTGTCACACAAGATAGCTACAGTAAAAATAAAGTTTGAAAGTTGGTCCTGATCATAATAACTATTTGGGACATTTAGTTCATTTACATACAATGAAAGTAAAAACATTAGTGATAAAATTAAGAATATAATTATCAATAAAAAACCCAGTTATTGATCTTCAATAAATTAAAACAGCATGGTATTATCACATCTGTAAACAAATGGACCAATGTGACAGGAAAGAAAAATCTAGGGACAGGCTACAAATCTTATGGGAATTTGGTGTATGATAAAAGCAGTATCATAAATCAATGGCTGGGGTGGAGGGAGGTTAAGACAGACTCTTTCACTAGGTAGTGAAACTATGCAAAGTACCAAATATAAAAAGTGAAACCACAGAAAAACAACAATACACCAAACATACAAACAAACAGAAGTGTCAATTTAAGCTTCTCCAGTTTCAAGTTCTCTCTGGAGATAGCAGGATTTTTCTGAATTTTTTCATTCCGGTAAGGTGGGCCACTGCGCTAGCAAGTCAGTCTCAAAACCCTATCCTTGACTGGTGAAAATTCACACACACACAACCAAACAGAAACCAACCAAACAAAGAAACCTCTCCAGGAGCATCCAAGAATGTGTGCCCTCTGCTTCAGAGTGGAGTAGGTAGGCCTCATTTTGGGGACGTGTAAAAGAGTGGCGATAGTGACTCTTGTCTCTCCCGTCGAAGAGCTTTGTAAACGGATACAAAAGTGAGAAATTATTAAGGACCTTGGCTGAAGAAGCTCAGCATAGACGATTCCCTACTTCGCATGGATGCGGGGCTTAGGCATCCAACCTCAACAACCAGCAGGAAAGGCTACGGCCTTGGTCACACTCCTTCTTCTAGCCTGAGGGGCCCGAGGAAACATCTCCCTTCGCATTCTGATACGCCAGCAAAACCGAGGCTGAAAAGAGAAACGCGGCCCTCTTGGTCTGTGGGCATGGCTCGCGAGGCGCTTCCTGGGAGTTGTAGTCCTGGTAGCCACTGGCTCCCGCGACTGGACCGAGGTGGTAAATAGGTGGGTGTGTCTGGAGACCGGGTTACCGGGAGTGGTCAGATTCACGTGAGAATACCGAAGAGTTCAAAATTAGAGAGGTGAGGTTTGTGGGCTCGCAGAAAGGTACGGGTCCTACTTCGAATTGGGGCGCAGAGCGTTGAAGGTCGGGGACCGCAAGCTCAAAGGCAAATCGAATATTAGCGACTATTGCCTTAGCAGCCTCTAGGGACACCTAAGGCCCCGCCCCCTCTCTGCACTCCAAGTAAAGGGGAGAAACCCGGGCTTTGTTTAATTGGCTTTGGGATTGGGTGAGGAAAGGGAAAGTGGCTCCCTTTTCCCCACAGCTCTAGAGACTCAGTCCCTGAGGTTCGCTCCGGGACGTAGGGCTGGGCTCAAGGACTGGCGCCCAATTTCCCTGCGGATTGGCCCACAGACCCTCGGGGGGTGGGGCCTGGGGCGGGCACTACGCGCCCGCGCGAGGCGAGGACCTCCGGGATTCCTAGAGAGGACTCGGAAGTGCTCTCGGGGGTGGGATTTATGTCTCAACCCTGTTGGACTTGGAAAGCTTGAACTTGCTTACTTCCGGCGAGGAAGTGTTGCGAAGTGTCGGCTTCGGTTTCCTCTTCGTCGGTGAGAAGAAACCCATCTTCCAGTTTTTATTGAGGGAGCTTGGTCTTTCAGGAGAGCTCCCTGACGCTGGAGCTTTGAGGAAAGGGAATGGGCTTTGTATCCAGACGGGGGTCCTGTCCCTAACCTTGACCGGACCGGTCTCCGTGTGTACGGGGTCAGGGTCGATTCGGAGGAATCCAGGTCCAAATCTGTGCCTCATATCCTGCTTCTCTTTGGGACCAATGAAGTCTCCCGTTAGTCTATCAGGCTCATGTGGCTCGAAGGACAGGACTAATTTTGACCATTCTATTGTTTTTGACCCTTGTTCTGACTTAAGTTTGACTTACGGTAGAGAGAAGAAACGACTGCGTCTGGACTAGGTAGTAAGTCTTGTCATATTAACTACATGAAATATAATGTTCTTCATCAGTAAAATTGTGTTGGTGGGGCCTGATGTCAGATTTTTATGGTTCTCATTCACATTTTTTAAGTGTTGGAAATAGTCCCTATTAATATTTTATGGATGGAGTGACAGCTGCCTTGTAGTTCATATTTTAAAGTAAATTACTCTGTTGAGTGGTCATCTTTAGTATAAGTGACCTCTTTGTCATTTCTTTGCTAATAGTGATTTCAAATATGTCAGTAGGTCGTGCACTAATGAAAGTGTCCTTCAGAAGATCTTAAAGAGCAGGAAACAAATTTGATCAGTGCAAAACAGCCCTCTGAGTTTGGAATGATAATGACAGAATCGGGGGAGATTATAGACTTGGACCCTCCAGCTGAGACTTCACAAGAGCAAGAAGACCTTCTAATAGTGAAAGTGGAAGAGGAAGACTGCACCTGGATGCAGGAGTACAATCCGTCAATGTTTGAGTCTTTTTACCAGCGCTTCAAGCACTTCCAGTACCATGAGGCATCAGGACCCCGGGAGGCACTCAGCCAGCTCAGGGTGCTCTGCTGTGAGTGGCTGAGGCCTGAGCTGCACACCAAGGAGCAGATCCTAGAGCTGCTGGTTTTGGAGCAGTTTCTGACCATCCTTCCTGAAGAGCTCCAGACCTGGGTGAGAGAACATCACCCGGAAAATGGAGAAGAGGCTGTGGCTGTGGTAGAAAATATGCAGAGGGAACTAGAGGAACACAGACAACAGGTGAGTGGAAGAGGAGACATTAGAGGAATGAGGAAGGAAAGGAAGAGAGTTAAGGAGCTGCGGAGCAGGGGTGAGATCCTTAGCACTGTGGTGCTTCATTCATATTCTTTTGTTCTCCTGGGATTAGGTACACTGTGGAGATTTCCTGCCACTCCAGCAAAGAGAAGCAGTATCCAGTGTGTTAACCTGGAGAAGACAGTCTGCGATTTTATTTATTTTTAAAATTACTGTATTTATTTTTTGAGTGACATGATACAAAATTCGAAAGGTACATAAGGTTGTAATGAAAAGTAAGTTTCCTTCTCACCCCTAATTCCCCAGCTGCCTAGTTCCAACCAGAGGCAACCATTTACATGATACGTGTATATCCTTACAGAGGTATATTATAATCTGTATGTATAAGCATATATGTATATGACGTGCTTAAAAAAACAAATGTTTCAAAATCATTGTGTACTTTTGCCTCTTGCTTTTTTGCATATACCTTAGTTTGTTTCAAGTCAGCGCAAATAGAGCGACCTCACTCTGAAACTGCATTATATTCCATTGTATGGATATACCATGATTGAACTCCTCTTGGGGGTCATTTAAGTTATTCCTTTAAGTTGGTTCTGAATTTTTACTATAACCAACTTTGCTGCAATGAATATCCTTTACTTACATCATTAACTGTAGAATGAATGCTAAGAAGTCCAATTGTTGGCTCAGAGGCCCTATGCATTTGTAATTTTGACAGCTGTTGATAGACAGCCCTCTGTAGAGCCTATACCAATTTATATTCCTGGCAACAATGTACAAGAGAAGTCTGTTTCTTATATTCTAATAACACAGTGTTATCCAACTTTTTGATTATTGGCAGTATGAAAGACTGAGTATTCAAATTCTGGCAATTTTAATGTATTTCTCTTATTATGAGTGAGTTGACTACAGTACATGTTTTGTTTTTATATACTTATGAGATTTTATTTATTTTTAGAGAGGGGAAGAGAAGAAGAAAGAAACATCAATGTGTGGTTGCTCTTGCACGCCCCCTTCTGGGGATCTGGCCCACAATCCAGGCATGTGCCCTACACTGGGAGTTGAACCAGGGACCTTTTTGTTCACAGGCCAGCACTCAGTCCACTGAGCCACACTAGCCAGGGCTGCAATACATATTTTAAAGGGCAATGCCTAGATCCTTTTTTTTCTCTTCAACTTACCTGTTTATATTTTTTACCTATTAGAAAAAGTAAGGACTGTGTCTGTCATTAAATTGCAAATGTCATGTTTTCACATTGCTGTTTGTGTTTGTTTATGGAGAGTTTTGCTTTGCAGGGTATTTAATTTTTATGCAGTTAGTTTAGAACTTTTAATTTATGTTTTTTGGGTTTTGTGCCATACTTGGAAAGTCCTTCTCCACTACTGTGTTATAAAAGACTTTTCTCATAGTTTCTTCTTCTTCTTCTTCTTCTTCTTTAATACTTTTAAATGACTGATCCATCTGGAATGCACTTTGGTTTAGGGTGTTTGGTATGGTTACAACTTTATTTTTTTTCCAGATATCTATCCAGTTACCCTAGCAACTTGTATTCCACTTTTTCTCACTCTGGTTAAAATGCCATCTTTATTACATACCAAATTTCTGTATTTGGATCCTTTTTTGGCCTCTTTATCTTGTTTTATTGATCTCACTGTCTGTTCATGTAGCTGTATTTTAATTATTTGATCTCTGTGAAGTGCTTTGGTATATGAGAGAGCTACCCTTCCTTCTTCTAAATTGTTTGTCAATATTTTTTCCTTATAACCTCTAGAATTACTTACTTAATTTTCACTACCCCAAAAATCCTGTTGATATTTTTGTTGGAATTGCATTAAATCATTCATCTAGGGAGGATTAACATTGTTATGTTTTTAATATCATTTTGTACTTTCTTACTCATTTATAACCTGATCTTCTGCCTTTCTCTTGTTGCTAGACTTACACTCTCTTAAACTTCAATTTTCTTTTTATAGCAAAGAAACAAAAATCATGGGATTATAGGTCCACAAGAGTTTGAAGCTAGTTAGAGAATTTTTTTCATTGTTCAGAGCCATTGCACTTCACTGAAAGGAACCAGTTTCATTGTTCACCTCTAGATAAGGGGTACTTAAACCTTCCATAACATCCTCAGGCTCTTCAGGTGGTTTAGCTCACTCCATGAGGCAAGTGGGCAGCAGAGAGAGTTGCTGCTAATACACAGCCAGACCCTGCAGCTCTTCTGAATGATTGTCCTGCAGATGGGAATGTTCGAACCTTTTTATCGCTTCTTTCAGGACAGGAAGTAAAGGTTCATGTTGACATCTAGTTATTACTTTTTAAAACCTAACTTGGGACATTAATAGACAAACTTTTTCCTATTTTTTTAGTAATAAATATTCAAAAGCATAATTTAAAACAAATAGCATTTTTTTTGTTTAAATCCTTACCTGAGGATACATTTATTGGTTTTTAGAGAGAGGAAGGGAAGGAGCAAGGGATGGGGTGTGAGAAAGAGAGAGAGAGAGAGACATAGATGTGAGAGAGAAACATCCATTGATTGCCTCCCCCACAAACCCTCACACCCTGACCAGAGATTGAACCTGTAACCCAGGTATGTACCCCAACTGGGGATAGAACCCACAACCTTTTGGTGTATGGGATGGTGCTCCAACCAACTGAGCCACCCAGCCAGGCAACAAAAAGCATTTTTTAATAGATGATATTACACATTTTCCTTTCTCAGTTTGATATGCAGCCCATCTTTGGAAGGCACACATAGAGAATAATCATTTCTTAATGTAGTCAGGATTTAAGGCCCAGAAAGGGGATTTCCTGTGGGCCTCCACAGCACACTTTATTTGCCTTTCTCTCTGCCTGCTTCCTGTATCCTTGACATTTTTCCTCAGCTTTATCTCCAGGTATTTCTTGTCTCTGCAAACCTTTTTCCAGACTTTATCTTAACCCTACCTCCTTGGTTTCTCAGTCCTAGTCTAGGGGGACATCAGGGGCTGGTTTGGTTCTTTGGTGCCCATGGTGCTCTTTGACATACTTATCATCCTAACTTTTATTCCAAGAGGGTCCAAAGGCTCAAACTTCCACACAGAGTGTTTACAGCTGCCTCTTAATGTAACTCCTGTACCACATTTTGCCAGTATTAGGAGGGTTAAAATTTGAAGTGTTTTGAAACTATAAAGGAGGGGAAAGGAGATTTCTCTTTCAACGCAGGATCTTATTACTTGCTAGGTTGCCACTGAGCTAGAACAGGCAGATTCTAGAGACTGGTTGTGGCAGAGTAATTGTGTGCACCCTAGGGTTGAGCAAGAGCCAAGAATAGAAGGATTGAGGACTGTGGCACACCAGACATGAGCTAGCTCCAGTCTTGCTGTTGGTCTACTAGAAGAGCAAGTGTGACTCCCTGAGTCCTATAATTGAGTTTTCCAAATTCCTTTCTCACCTCTGTCCCCTTCACTAAACTTGACCCACACTGGCCTTTCTAAGATTCCATGTCTTTACCAAACACCCACTTTCTGTCTGAGAGTCTTTGCTTATATTTATATTTTCTCTGCCTGCAACTCTTACTGCTTTTCTCCTAGCCAGCTTCTATCATCCTGTAAGTGTGTAACTTAAGTGACACTTCCTCAGAAAAGTCTTTGATGGCCACCCAATCTAAAGTAGGTCTCATCTGATCTGTCTCATGGCACTTTCTTCTCCTTTCTAACATATAATGTAGTTTGTAATTATGTATTTTGTGTTAAAATGTTTAAGGAAGGTCTTCTTAAACAACTAGACATAAACCATGTTTGTTAAGCCACTGTATAATCAGTGCCTAGCTCATTATAGATGTGCATTAAATATTTGGTAAAGGAATGAATGAAAGAGTAACATGAATTTACCAGATTCTTTACCAGCCTTTTCAGTAATGTACTGATTGGTGTGGTTGTGGTTGTTAGATTGTGGCATGCCCTGAAGGCCTTTCTCAGAAGATGGTGCAACCAGGAGCTATGCAGGAGTCCTTCAGTCACCAGCTCCTGTCTCTGGACGCCCAGCCTGAACAAGAGCCACTGAAGCCTCATCCGGAGGAAAATGGTGAGGATCTGTGATGCAGTGGAGCAGATATGGCTAGAGACTGGGGGCCCTGGCCATGTGGGTAAGCAATGTCTGTAAGAGACAGACTTCGGGCTGGGCAGCCTCTCTGCAGTGGGCAGGATCTGGAGGTTGAGAAGGTCTTTGACTTGGAATTGAGTCCTCGATGTTAAGAGAGATCAGCTTATAGGATGGCTAGGAACTGTACCACAGTTCTATTAAAAAACTGTAATGCAGGTGATGACAACTCTGTAGGTACCATTAAAAGATCTACAAAAGTATTGTAATTGTTTTCAAGAGTTTGCTAACTCTTACCTCATAGATTTTGTGGTCTTAATGCTTATGTAAAAAAAGCTTCCTGGTTCCTAACTGCATTCAGTTCTGACTGCTTATGCACCTTGAAATCTTGGTTCAAGCAGTGCTTCACCATGACTTTTAGAGCATTTATTCTCTTTCTCCCCTTCCCACCCTCAGTCTATTTCATTAACCTGTATTAGATACATCAAGGAAGAAACGTGAACAACCTAGTATCTTATTTATGATGATCTAGTCCACAAGTTTATAATGTCTAACCAGAAACTCTTGCTATCAGATATATTTTAGAATTCATAACTTTTCAGATTTGGTAAGGTAATATGATTTATATACCATATATTACACCATCAACAGGATTTGAACTGGTACCCCTTAATCACACATTAATATTTTGGCAGTGAAATGTATGTATTTTTACAATAGTGGATTAAATAAAAACTTGAATAGCTTCACATTTGTTTTTGTCAATTTTTGTTGTCAAATTAGTTTAATGCCTAACTTCATGAGAAAACAACAACAAAAAAAAAACACCCTTGGTATTTAGCGCTTTGGGATTTCAGAATTACGGGTTAGAGATTTTGAACCTATATTTCCGGTTTGGCCCCAGACTTTTCTTCTGGGTTCCCCTTAGTGGTCAGGTCTTTTACTTGACATGTCCTATGGCTCTAATGTTTTCCAGCTTTCCTTCACTGTGGTAAAAATAATAAAAATAGCAACAGCAACTATTATTTCTATAGTGCTTACTGTGTGTCAGGACCTGTTCTAAATTTTATTTGTAGGAATTCATTTAACCTTCGCTGTACCAGGAAAAATGGTCCTCACTGTTACCATCTGGGGTAATAGGTCTTTTTTATTTTTTTACATTTAAGCCATTTTATGAATATGACATAACTGTTAAGTCATATGACTTAACATGACATTTTATGAGTATGATTGTATGACTTATACAGAAGAATCAAAAGATAAAACAATTTTCAAAGAAATTTTAGCAAAATTTCTTTGTATCAAGTACATTTTGGTAATAAAAACCACAGAAAATGAAAAAAAAAGTCACACAATACTGTCTTTCTAGCAAAATGAATACTCTCCTTTTAGCAAAATAGGATGGTCCAGAATCTTCCTGTATAATATTGCATGAAGTCCTTCCTGTTGAATGACTCACTGGAGGAGATGGTCATATTCCTTTTATGAAATTAAAAATAATAGTTTATTACTTGAGAAAATTCATCTAGGATATTATCATTTGTAGACTTATTCTAAGGTTTCTCTCATACTTTCCATTTTATCATTATCATTAGAGCACACGCTACTCTCCGTCACTTCATTGTCTTATTCATCTAATGATAGTGAAATGTCTGCTGCAGTTTTTTCTCTCTGCCAATATGGGTGGAAAATAAAAAATTTTGAATTCTCAACTATGCTTAATGAAAGCTAACAGCAGGTGTCAGCAGTCTTATACCTTCTTGAAGATGATGCAAGCTCTACATAATGCATTGAATACTTTGGGAATAATGAAGAATGGTGATGTATTTCACTATTGTATGATCCTAAATATTTTCTCATTTCTTTTTTTTGTCTTTTATGCTCTCATTGGGAATAATTAATGAATAATGATTAGTAAAAGTGAAATAATTCCCAAGATGATGAAATAGACAAATGTTTCATGATACAGAAGACATAAGATCACTCAATCCCAAAATGTATCCTAAATTTATAAAAGGATCCAGTGGATCCAAATAGAAATTACATGATAGAATGAATTTTATTCTATTTTTTAAAAATACTAAAATGAATTTTATTTTTGTTCTTTAGAAAACCTCTAAAGGAATAAAAGTCCTGTAATTCTAGTCTTTAAAAGTAGTTAAAACTGTTCAAAATGGAAACTCAGAATTGTGTCTAGTAGGCCTAGTTGGTATACCAAGGGTTTAACACTCACCCTAACCCAGTGGAATGAATAGGTATTGCTGTTATCCTCATGTTAGAAATTAAGAAGCTAAAGCCTAAAAAGGTTAAGTAATTTGTTCAAGGTCACAAAGCTATTAAGTGACAGAACTGGGATTTTAACCCTCTGAATCTACACTTTTTACCCCCTTCTGAACTATCCTGCCTTTGCTTTACCACCAGGGCCCCCCAAGTACAGAATCCTGTCTTCCTTAACTCATGTCATCTTCCCTCCACTTGCAGAGTCTCATCAGATCAGGCTACTCTTTTCCTAATTGCTGCTTCTCTGCCCTGTTAGCCAGACCCTAGTTAGTTTCTTCATTCCAACAAAATTACTGTGTTTTGTGTTTTTTGGTGTTTTTATTTTTTCCCTAAATGCTGGGGAGACTGCATTCCTCATGCCTTTGATAGCCCTGAAGGCTGGTTTTCTGCCTCTGGGACTAATTTGAGCTTGAGAAGAGCAAAAGCTAAAGAAACAATGGATTTCACAAGAACTTTAAAAATAAGTAGAATTATTATAATAGTTCCAATTATAATTGGAATGTAGTCTATATTCAGAATTACTGTTTGAGTGTTCTGCATTCATTCCTTTCTTTAAGTCCTCTTTTGACACTTCAGCCATACCCCTGGTTTCAGACTCTGTCTGGTTTTGTCTTTCATCCATAACCATCGTCTCCTTTTTGTGTCATTGCTCATTACTTCCTAGTCCTTAGACAAAAGCAAGCTACATTTACATAGTAATCTCCAGGACTGAGGAAACCATAGCAAAGTGTAAACTGTTGGGTTATTTGTTCAAGTTGGGGCCCACATCGACAGATCTGGATGCACCACGAGCCTTGAAAAAAACAAGCAGAGGTGAGAGCAGAGCGTCAGATAGTCACCAACATCTGGAGATCAGACCTTCCAGGCATTGCCCTGTTACTCACTCCACCTGCAAAGCACCCTTATCCTTGCCCCATCCACCCCTACTTCCTGTGGAAAGGCTCCCACCTTCCACTCTCCACTCTGTAGGTGCCCCTGCTTCTGTGTTCCTACAGGGTGAACCTCAAGTGTAGTATTTGTAATTTACCTTATTCTGGAAGTAAAGTAGGCTTACATGTCTGTTCTCCCTGTAAGTGATTGAAGTTTTGGGAGGCAAAAATTATTTTATCAGCCTATTCTTAATCCAGAGTAGACAATATATACTAACTGGCTGACTATAAACCAACTGTAGTAATTCCTTAAAGGGGGAGCATGTGGACCAAGGCCTTGCTGATCAGAGTGTGGTCCAAGGAGCGGCAGCACCAGCATCACTTGGGAGCTTGTTAGGCAAAATGTGAGGGCTACCCCAGACCTACCAAGCCAGAATCTGCCCTATAGACCCCCAACTGTCCTGACCCCCAGTTGATTTGTTTGCACATTAAAGCTTGAGAAGTCCTGGGCTCTAGGCAGTGCTTCAGTTGCATGGAAGCTATGTGACTTTGGTTATTCTTTGAGATGGTTAGATTTGTTCTTGGCAGAGCAGAGTGTATCTTTATAGGGGAATGGCACAGTCTGAGGTCAGCAGCAATGGCTAGCCTGACCAAAGCAGGGAGTCTAGTCTTTTGAGTAAAAGGGTATTTATAGGGTAGATGTGGGAGGGGCTGGAATGTTCAGGGTCTTGAGAACTAAGCAGAAAAATTTGGCCTTGGTATGGCGGGGCACCATTATAGATTCTTGATCAAAAGTGAAATGTGGTGGCAATAGGAACTGGCAAAGATATTGTCACTGACACTTCTCTTTTTCTACCCCCTCAGCCCTTTCTGCTCTCCAAGTTTCTTCCCTTCCCCTGAAGGACAGCCAGGAGCTGACAGCCTCACTTGTCTCAGCTGGGTCCCAGGTGAGCTGGCGTCCCTGTGCCTGCAATGAGGACCCATGTCTATTCTTGGAGAACTAGCTACCTTAATCCTGAATTATCAGGAGTTCTGTCTCTTTAACTAGAGACCAGACCCACCTTGGGTTTATACTTTAATGTCTTTTTCTGTTCTACCCAGTACTCCCCCATCCTCTTTGAAGCATAGTCCCTCATTCTGTTTCTTTCTGTAATGAGTGAAGTTCTTCCCCTCACTCCAAATTTGAACACAGGGAATGGGAATTTAGTGGAGATCTCATGTTTCAGAAGTTGGTGAAAATTGAAGATGTGGCTGATGTGGCTGTTTCCTTCATCCTGGAGGAATGGGGACATTTGGACCAGTCCCAGAAGTCTCTCTATAGGGATGGCAGGAAGGAGAATTATGAGAGTATTACCTCCATGGGTAAGACTTACTGTGTCTGCATGGATTAGGACATCTTAATTTTATCTTACAAAGAATATTTCTAGTACATCTTATAAAAGCATGTATGTTTTAATTGCTGTGACTTAGCTTACTTTTTTTCCATGAAAGAATAAATCAGCCCTTTCCCCCACCTTATTTAGCTTATTCTGATTATTTCCATCATAATAAGGGTATGACTGAAGATATAATGCTTGGAGTATAGTATTTGCAAATACTATCTTTTACTGCTTTAAAATGAAAGAGCTTAAAATTAAAAGTTTTGGATTTTAACAAATTTACAGTAGTTTCTGTATTCTGTTCCTTGACCAATTGAACAATTCTTCACCAATTAATTCTCATTTGTGAAAGCATCTCAGACTTTGCTGAATAACTTTATCATAGTAGTTATTACAGTATCTCAATGGCAGTCTTTCTTTTCCTTCTAATGCATGGGTAGGTAGTTGTTTGCTGTCACCATTCTCAGAGCACTGGTACCCATTTTATGATGTTTGCCCTGTTAGCATCTATATTTTACTTGTCATATCCCTTCTTTTTTTAAATCTTACTTTTTCTTTCTGCTAACTTTATTTTTTTTTGTTGCTTTTTTCATCATATGTCTTGAATTTTGCACCCCAAATGAGATTTTGCAACTATTTCTAACCAAGTTATAATCCTGGAAACTAGTATTTGATTGTGTTGCCTGGAGCAGTTATAAAACTTTCAGCACTGTGACAAACATTTTGGAGCTTATAGCTTTTAGCTTCCTTTGAATGAATTCTTTTAGAAGAACTGCTAAATATCAGGCGCACTGGTAGACGTTAGGTGAAATATGTAGATAATGCCAGATTTCTTTTGAAAAATATTATACCAGTCTAAGGGATTTTGGTCATTCGCAGGCTTTTATTTAAAAGAGTAAAACTGACTCCTGCTCTTTTAAAGTTTCCATTTCTTTTATTACTATTGTTATATATATTAGTATTTCCTTTTCACTGATTTATTTGTACATGCCCCCTTTTTGTATATCTGTGGAGATCTAGTGACTTTTCCTCTCAAGGAATTATTTATGTGGTATATTATGTTTAATGAAATTTTGAAATTTCTCTTCTTTTTAAATTCCACTCAAGTACCTCACTCACTTAGTTGGAGCCTATTAGCATTGTTTTATCCTTTTCAATTACATTACAGGCATTTCATAGGTTTCAGCATTTGAGGTTATTGGCACAGTTCTTGTCTATACCATTCTCCAAGCAGTTTTAAATTCTTTGTGATTTTTTTTCTTATCATCCATCTCTTTATTACCTCATTGTTACAACTTCAGTATACTCTTCTCCATTGAGAACATGTTCAGTGGTTTCTGCCTCCTGCTCTGGGACAGCCATAATAGATTATTTTCATGCTTGTAGGTTCCTAACAGCATCAAAAAAGGTCAAGATTTTTTAAACATTTCATCGGATTTAAAAAATAAATAAATGAATCTTGGAAAGAGCTGTTTCCATGGAGTGGCTGGAACATTTGGGAACAAGAGACAGTTTCATTGAAGATTACAAATGAGAGGAAATTTGAGAAAGTTCTTATAAGTAAACTTTCAATAACTTTGTAAAGGGGAAGAGAGGATTAGGTGGATGGTTTATTTTAGTATGTTCTTTTAAAAATTGTTTTTAATGGGAGAAGTTTTAGTCATACTTAAGTGCTACTGGTAAAGAACTAGAAGAGAGTGAGTTTGAAATGTTGGGGCAAGGAAGAGCAAATAATTGGTATAGGGAGGTCCCTGGAAAATAGGATGCCATGGTGAGAGCCAGGTTACATGAGGAAGGCAGAAAGCTTTTCCATTGTGAGGCAAGGGGAGGCTGAAAGAATAAGACTACCAGCAAGTTTGCAGTTGTGATTGTAGGATGTTCAAGGAGTTCTTGCCTAAATAGCTTTGACCTTCCTGAAATTGGAGACAAAGTCACCTGTTGAGAGACAGCAGGTGATCGAGTACGTGGTAGAGCAGAGGTGTGAGTGCAGTGGAGAAATTTGGTTTTAAAAAGATCATGTGTACACATAGTAAAATATTCACATAGTATAAATGGGTACAAAGTAAAAGTGGAGTCACCTACCCCTGATCCTGTCTCCTAGTCCCTCAAGAGGTGATGACTATTACCAGTTTCTTGTTAAAACGTCTTTTTAGTAAGAGAACTAAGTAAAAACAGTTCTGAGATAAATTAGAATTAAAGTGGTCTTCATGCTGCAAGAATTACAACTTCTTACTATATCAGAAAAGGATAGTAATAGTATCTGCCTCGAAGGGTTATTGTAAGGATTAAATGCCATAAAATTGGAAAGTATTTGAAGGCATAGTGCCTAGTCTGTAGTACACACTCAGCAAATGTTAGCTCTTATATTATTATGTAAATTTGAAAACAGCTTTTCTTTTTACAAAAAATTGTATTAGAGCGTTCTCAATAGGCCGTGATCGATCTATCTCTCTAGCATTTAAAAAATAACATTCCCTATTTTTGTTAAGTACTCAAGATTTGTCTTTACAAACCATATTAAATGTCATTGTTTTGAGAAAAATAGATGTTGCTGATCCAGTTACATAGGGAACTGATTGCAATCTCTTAAACTTCTATATTCACTAATGACTATTGAGTGTTGTTAATCTGGCTTTTTAACAGTAGTAGGTGTTCTCTAAGAATGGAAAGAATGCCTTTTTTTCTTTAGACTAACTCATGCTAAACTGGGACTCTTTGGGGATAGAAAGCTATAAAGATCCTCTTCTAAGCTATGAGTAAACAGGAAGAGGAAGGTTAAGAATGGTTAATATGGTTTATGTGTCCATAGTCAGCTACTATATGTGAGTAACATACCAAGAGAATAACAATTTTATTAAATACAATGACCAACCTCGTCTGTTTGAACCACTCTTGCCAGCTCTTTCTTCCGTAACCTGTTTCCTGCTTAAATAATCTTTATTTCAACATGAGAGCATCGCTTTGTTAAAATGACTTTTATAAAGTCATACGCTCATTTTGGTTTCATATAATTATTCTATATTCCTTAGTCTTTTTCTTTCTTGTAATTCAGGAAATAGCTAAATTCTCCACTTTCCTTCTATTATTTCAGATTATGTGTCCAGGAGTAACAATATGGAACTTATAGTAAAGCAGATTTCTGATGAAGGCAAATCACACTGGATGACATCAGGATGCACTGAAAGAAATGTTCCCCAAAGTCAAGAGTTTGGAGAAGTTAGTGACCTTCACAGCATGGTAGAAAGGTGGCAGGTGAACCCCAGTGTGGGAAAGTCAAGGCAGAACCGTTCCCAGAAAGGAGATCTTGGTGCCATCACAGACATTAACCATAAGAAAAACACGAATGCCGAGAGAGGTCACAAATGTAATGATTGTGGTAAATTTTTCCTTCAAGCTTCAAACTTCATTCAACATCGGCGAATCCACACTGGAGAAAAACCATTTAAGTGTGGTGAATGTGGGAAAAGCTATAATCAGCGTGTGCACCTTACTCAGCATCAGCGAGTCCACACTGGTGAGAAACCCTATAAATGTCAGGTGTGCGGAAAAGCCTTCCGTGTGAGCTCCCACCTTGTCCAGCATCACAGTGTGCACAGCGGAGAGAAACCCTATGGATGTACTGAATGTGGGAAAAACTTTGGTCGGCACTCTCACCTGATTGAGCACCTGAAGCGTCACTTCAGAGAGAAATCCCAAAGATGTATGTGTGAAGAATTTGTGTTAGAGAACAAATGGAGGCACAAATTTTTTATTAGCTTAGAATAGATAGGTTGTGATAATGGGAGCAGTAATAAGGAGCAAAGATTACAGTATATTTTGTTATTATTTATACTTGAGTTGTCAAATTAGCAGTCAAAACCCTATCCCCATAATTTCCCTTTTCCCAGAGGTGCATGCTTTCAGCTCTGTTTTCTTCTGATAATTCCATATTTTTTAAAATATATTTTATTGATTATGCTATTACAGTTGTCCCATTTCCCCCCTTTCACTCCCCTCCACCCTGCACACCCTCTCCCACCCACAATCCCCCCCTTTTAGTTCATGTCCATGTGTCATACATTCTTTAACTTCTACATTTCCCATACTACTCTTGCCCTCCCCCCTGTCTATTTTCTACCTACCATCTATGCTACTTATTCTCTGTACCTTTTCCCCCTCTCTCCTCCCACTCCCCTGTTGCTAACCCTCCCTGTGACCTCCATTTCTGTGGTTCTGTTCCTATTCTAGTTGTTTGCTTAGTTTCTTTTTGTTTTTGTGTTAGGTGTGGTTGTTAATAATTGTGAGTTTTCTATCATTTTACTATACATGTTTTTTATCTTCTTTTTCTTAGATAAGTCTCTTTAACATTTCATAAAATAAGGGCTTGGTGATGATGAACTCCTTTAACTTGACCTTAGATGAGAAGCACTTTATCTGCCCTTCCTTCTAAATGAACGCTTTGCTAGATAGAGCAATCTTGGATGTAGGTCCTTGCCTTTCATGACTTGGAATACTTCTTTCCAGCCCCTTCTTGCCTGTAAGGTCTCTTTTGAGAAAACAGCTGACATTCTGATGGGAACTACTTTGTAGGTGACTGTCTCCTTATCTCTTGCTGCTTCTAGGATTCTCTCATTCGTTTTTATCTTGGGTAATATAACTATGATGTGCCTTGGTGTGTTCCTCCTTGGGTCCAACTTCTTTGGGACTCTCTGAGCATCCTGAACTTACTGGAACTCTATTTCCTTTGCCAGATTGGGGAAGTTCTCCTTTATTATTTGTTCAAATAACTTTTCCACTTGTTGCTCTTCCTCTTCCCCTTCTGGTATCCTTATAATTTGGATGTTGGAATGTTTAAAGATGTCCTGGAGGTTCCTAAGCCTCTCCTCATTATTTTGAATTCTTGTTTCTTCATTCTTTTCTATTTGGTTGTTTCCTTCTTCCTTCTGGTCCACTCCATTATTTGAGTCCCAGTTTCCTTCGCATCACTATTCATTCCCTGTGCATTTTCCTTTATTTCACTTATTGTAGCCTTAATTTTTCATCTAATTTGCGACCAAATTCAACCAGTTCTGTGAGCATCCCGAACACCAGTGCTTTGAACTGTGCATCTGATAAGTTGGCTATCTGTTGGTCGCTTAGTTGTATTTGCTGTGGAGCTTTGATCTGTTCTTCCGTTTGGGCCATTTTTTTTTCGTCTTGTCGCGCCTATTAGGTATGATGGGCAGAGCCTTAGGTGTTCCCCAGGGTGGGGCAACCCAGTTGCTAGGTTGTGATGCTGTACGTGGGGGCGGGGTCTGAGAGGGAACAATGGTGCTTGCTCCACTCTCTGTCGGATTTCAGTCCCTTCCGCTGTTTCCCCCAAGCAAACTGGGCCTTTCTGGTGCTGATTCCTGTGTGGGTGGGCTTGTGTATGTTGTAGGACCCTGTGGGTCTCTCCAACGAACTCTCTCCTGTGAGGCTGGGAGTCTCTCCCTGGGCCTCAATCCCTACAGGTGTTTTCAGTCGGTGTTTTGAGGCTTTATTTCCCAGCGCTGCGACCCTGGGTTGCTCGGACTGTCTTGCTCCCCAGTTTTGCCTGGTTTATCTGAGCGTGAATGAGGGATCACCCGGTCATCCAGCTACCTTGTGCACAGTGCCTCGCTTCACAATTGCCGCCTCACTGGGTCTGCCCCTTGCTACCCCGGGCCCAGGGTCTGCCAGCCGCCGCCTGAGCGCCCAGGGTCTGCCAGCTGCCATCTTGCGTGCCCAGGGTGCCTTGCACACCTGGTGCCACCACTTTTTGTGTTGCGATCCCTCTCTGCCCGGCCACCTGACTCCACCTTTCCTACTGGTCTGGATGAATATGTCTATTTTAACTCCTTGGTTGTCCGACTTCTGTACAGTTCAATTTTCTGTTCGTTCTGGTTGTTATTTTGTTTCTAAATTGTTGCTGTCCTTATTTTGGTTGTGCGAGGAGACACTGTGCCTACCTATGCCTCCATCTTGGCCGGAAGTCCCTGGTAATTCCATATTTTAAGTAATTCTGCTACTGCTTTACTCATCAGTTTTAGACATTATATATTAACTTTCTATTGTAGTGAATGGGAGTTGGGCTCTCTTACTTGCATTTTTCCTTTCCCCAATTTAGTTGTTTCACTTATTTTATTTTAAAATGATAGGAAGTTTGGAGGAAAGGAATTGGGAGGAAAAAATCACCCATAATCTCACCATCCTAACTAATAGAACTATTACTATGTAGTGTATTTCTACCCCTTTAAAAAAAAAATTATTTATTTATTTTAGAGAGAGGGGAAGGTAGGGAGAAAGAAAGGAAGAGAAACATTGATCAGTTCCCTCTCACACGTGCCCCAACTGGGGACCAGGTCCACAACCCAGGTGTGTGGCCTGCCAGGCCACCTTTCACTCTGCTGGACAATGTCTAACCAGCTGAGCCACACCAGTCGGGGCTAGGATTCTTTTCTTATATAATAAATGCCCAGAAGTGGGATTAGTGGATTAAAGGCCAAAAACGTCTTTATGACTCTTGATACGTATTGCTAAATTGCTTTTTTTTTTAAACAATTACACCACATATAAGAGTATCAGTTGTACTAAATTTCTTGCAGGGTTATCAAAACATTTTTCAAACAAATTGAGTAAACAAGAGAATTTTTTGCTGTTATTTTTTTTCATTAATTTGGTTATGTATATGTTTGAGTAATTTTCCTATTTGTTTATTTATTTTCTTACTGTTTAAGTGAGTTATATAAGGTTGAAACTGTAAACTGCTGTGAACTTAAAGGCTCTTATTAATATTCTTCAGAAAACTTTAAGACTAGCTGAAATATTTACTTTTAAATTATGCCTCTGTGCCCCTAAGCCCAGCTACTTGTCATTCACATTGATAGCCATGGCCACCTCTTCTATCCTGGAATAGAATTTTATGTAAGTCATTGTGTCTTGGAAGTTCTGGGTTGAGCTGAGCTATCTCCTCAGCTAATTCTGTCCCATTCTACTTGGTGACTGTCTCATTGGGGAAATCCATCCAAGGACTCTGGTCCTGGAAAGCAGTTGCTTTAAAATAGTGTCTTGTCTTTTGCATCTTCCCTGCAGTTGTTCTTATGACTAGTTGTCTAGTTAGTACTCACCTACAGAACAGGTGTAATACATGACCTTGTGGAGCTGATGATTTGGTGGGAGTAGCAGACATTAAAGGTGGTGAACATTTCCAAAGGAGATATATCAAGTGCTTTGGGGGCGGAGGGAAACTGAAACTAGAGTGTCGGCTAAGGGTGAAGAGAGCAGAGATTGATATATCACCTGCCCTCTTGACAGTATTTTATACTGGCTCATTTCTCGTTTTTCTTGGCTCCTAGTCAGGTATTCTTCCAGCTCCATATCACCTGCATAATCCTTTGCTTTCCATTCTTCCAGTTCTTGTCAGTTCTCACCATCTAATTGTATAATTTTGTTCTCTCATTCTGTCTGCCTGCCTCATGTTGGGGTCATTACCCCTTCCACATTTTCTGCTTCTCCCATTTCAGAATTCCTGTCTCTTCTTTCTTTCTTTTTTCAATTAAAAAATTATTTTAATCGTTATTCAAATATCTTCTTTCCGTATAATTAAAGTATTTTGCTGATCCCTCTGATTATCTAACAGTCATTCTTGGCACCCTTCTAAGTAAGCCTCTTCTTTGTCTTATTCTTTTCACTCAACAGATGCCAAAAGGTCTTTTCATTCCTATTGTATCAAGTACATACATGCTTCCCTCTTTGTAACTCCTATCATATTTTCATTTGATTATCTTCTTTTTTTCTGACAGTTTATTTTTCTTCTGTAAAAGAACTAATGACATTTGCATTTCCTCTTTATTTTTTCAGGCAGTGACAAAAGAAGTAAGAATACAAAGTTGAATGTTAAGAAAACTTCAGAATTCTCAGAAGCAGACATGGAACTATCTGGAATAATAAAAAAAAATGTTTCTCAAGTTCAAGATTTTGGAGAAGACAAGTTGGATAGAAAGCAGGGACTTCCCATGAAAGAAATACTAGGACAACCATCTTCAAAGAGGATAAATTTTGATGAAGTCACATATGTCCACAAAAAGTCCTCCACAGGAGAGAGACCACATAAGTGTAATGAATGTGGGAAAAGTTTTATTCAGAGTGCCCATCTTATTCAACATCAGCGAATACACACTGGGGAGAAACCATTTAGGTGTGATGACTGTGGGAAAAGCTATAATCAACGTGTGCACTTAACTCAACATCAGCGAGTCCACACTGGTGAAAAACCCTATACCTGTCATTTATGTGGGAAAGCGTTTAGAGTGAGGTCCCATCTTGTTCAGCATCAGAGTGTGCACAGTGGGGAGAGACCGTTTAAGTGTAATGAGTGTGGCAAAGGCTTTGGGAGGCGTTCACACCTTGCTGGGCATCTTAGACTTCATTCTAGAGAGAAATCCCATCAGTGTCATGAATGTGGAGAAATCTTTTTTCAGTATGTTAGCCTCATTGAACATCAGGTACTCCACGTGGGTCAGAAAAATGAAAAAAATGGCATTTGTGAGGAAGCATATAGTTGGAACTTAACAGTGATTGAAGATAAGAAGATTGAGTTACAAGAGCAGCCTTATAAGTGTGATATATGTAGCAAAGCGTTTACTTATAGTTCTGACCTTATTCAGCATTACAAAACTCATACGGCAGAGAAAACCTGTAAAGGTGATATATGTAGAGAAAACGGCCAATGTTCCCACATAAAACAACGTCAAAAAACCTATTCCAACATGAAATCCCATCAATGTAATGAATGTGGCAGAGGCTTCACTCTTAAGTCACATCTTAACCAACATCAGAGAATTCATACTGGTGAGAAACCCTTTCAATGCAAAGAATGTGGAATGAGTTTCAGCTGGAGTTGTAGCCTCTTTAAACATATGAGAAGTCATGAGAGGACAGATTCCTTAAATACCTTAAGTGTATAGATATTTGTGTTGTAGCACAGCTCTTGTTCAATTTAGAGAAGACTTTCTGAAGAGAAAATCTCCAATATTGAATATAGTAACAACTTCAAGCAATTTCTCTAGCTTAACGATCAAACCTACAGATATGTTGAAATCCTTCAGTTAGAACTTAGGACCACTGGAGAACACTAAATAGGTAATCTGTTTGCTTTTACCAAGGAAAAATACTTTCATTAGCATCTTCATGCTTGAGAATGTAGATGAAAGTGAACCCGTGGATATGGTGGGTGAAGGAAAGCCTTCAGATGGCACTATTCTTTTGAGTTGTAGAACATTGACACTGGAAAAATCCTCATAAATACAATAGAAATAAGCTTTATTTGTAGTTCCTGCCTTGTTTGATAGCTTATCTATTCAGGGAAGGGCACAGGTAAAAAACTCTTCAGCATGATACCCTTTTTGATACCTCAGCAATGAACCTTTCCTAGAAATGATTATCCTACCCAGTAGAAGGTTCCAGTCATTGTTCTCATTGTAAGTATTAAAGTAGTGAAGATAATTGACTTAAGGTATTTGTATTTTGGCAGAATTGGTGTTCAGAGTCTGAATGGTATCTGTTCCTTACTGTCCTATTCAATTGACAACTTCTCCATGAAACACTTAAAAAAAAATTCTACTAACATCAGGTTAGCTATTAGAAAGAGGAGTTAAGTTTGTCAATCTAGGAGAAACTGTTGGCCAGTCACATCTCAAGGGAATAGAGAAGACAGGCCAAATGGTGGACTCGTTTTTTTTGTTTGTTTTTTCTTCTATTACCCACAAGAATGAGGATGGCTATATCCATAGAAGGAATTGGACCAACTTGAATTAAGAATCATGGTCCAAGCAGTATGTGCACTAATTCCCAGTTCTGGAGGTAAATCCCATAGGTTAATGGCATGTAGAAGGATTTTCAATCTGTATTACAGATTTGAAAGAAAACTGTAAGAGCAGGGAGGCCATGGTCTGGGTAAGAGGTGTGGGAAAAGGAACATGGCATGGAAAAAAGGGTTAACCTGAGCCTGTTTGCTGGAGCAAGAGAATGAGCTTTTGGGTGCTGCTGAAGTCTTGCTTCTGCTTACTGCCTAGTGTATAATAAACACCCAGTAAAAACTTGTTGAATGTTTGTGTTGTGCACCGGTGTCTTGTCCAGATCTCCTTGGCCTGACACATCCATTCCCTAAGCTTCTCAGAGTTATGGCTGCTAAGTGCTCACAGCTCTTGCCTTCTCCAGACTCTGAAAACTTGTCCTCAGATGGTGGGAGCTGCCACACCCAGGAGTTATCAGCCCTCCCCACTTTAGCCAGTGACTGATTGACCTTGGGGTACAAAAGGTTGATTCACTTGCCTACAGCAGAGGTAAACTGTAATGAAGCTTGTGTTCCCCACCCATCCTTTGTGGATCAGGCTAGAGCTAGAGCTAGAAACTACATCCATGCTAGGCTCTTGCTTTCTTGGTCCTGTTTCATTCACTCTCGTAGAGATTTTTCCTGAAGAGCATACCCTCAGTCAGTCTGAATCCCTGTCTTGGGTTCTGCTTTAGGAAACCTGATGTAAGACATTTGGTGCTGTGAGCTCTTCTAGGAGGGTGACTAAAGATAAATTGTGGAATTGGCCACTGACCGAGGCAATGAGGATCCCCTCACTGGTGGTGGTTAACTATTGGTGAGTCCCTGGCATATGGTGGCTATTCAGTTGTGAGTTCACTTGGGTGAACTAGGATGATATACAGGTAGAAAGGGATGCACTGACTTGGGTAAGATTTGGTGGGAAAAAATGAAAATACAAGGATTATGGAATTTGTGCTGAAAGTCACTGATTGCTTGAAGAGAGAAAATGGAGCATTAAGGAGACTTGTCTCCTGCAAATAGAATCAAAGAGCTAAATGTCAGTTATCAGACACGAGAATGACAAGTTTAGTAAAGCCTAGTACTAACATTTATTGAGTAACATGTTTTATACACACTAAGTGCTTTATGTGGATCATCTCACTTAGTCTTCACAACATTATGAAGTGGTTTCACTTATTAGCACTCATTTTAGAGTTTGGAAAAACAGGTTCAGAATAGTTACTCACTTTCCCACAATCACACGGCCCTCTGTGGCAGAACTAACTTTAGAGCCCAGATCACTTTGCTTCCAACAGCTAAGCTCTTAAGCACTAAACTAGCGATTTTCAATCTTTTTCATCTCATGACACAAATTAATTACTAAAATTATGCAGCACACCCAAAATACATTTTTTGTTGATCTGACAAAAAATAAGCATTTTGATTCATGCACATTGGATGGCTATTGTGTTGGCTCTTGCCATTTTTAATTTGACAATCTAAGGGAAAAGAGGTCAGTGCTTCTGCTTAAGTAGTCAGGTATTGCATGTTTTAAAAATTATTGCAACAGCAGTATGCCCCAGCACATTGGTTGAAAATTGTTCCTTTAGGAGGTGTGTGGAGGCGGAAGAGGTTATAAGGGGGATAAATGATAATGGGAAAAATACTATAAGCTACTAAAAAAGAAAATGTTACAGTAAACTATATTATAAACAAACATTACAAAGTGGTGAAACTTCTTGTCACCTATATGAAAACAGTTTTGATCTAATATATAACAAAATACAGTTAAAGAATTTGAGAATTGTAACGGATCATCACACTCAACCTCTTACCCAAGTGGAAGAATCCCCATTCAGTTTGTAGGCATGTGTGTGTAACAAGTGCTTAATAACTGTTGAACTGGAGAAAGCATTTCCTAGCAACTGACAATCTAATTTCTGCATTAAACCCTTTCAATGGTGGGGAGTTCATTGTCTCCCAAAACAGCCTCTTTCATTTTAAAACAGCTCTGATTTTCCAGAAACTTCTTTCTGAGGTTAAAACTATGTTGGTCTATACTCTTAAATTTTTTCCTTTGCTCTTAGTTGTAGAAGAAAAAAAAAGTTAAGACATTTTGAAGGTTTGAATATTTGACTGCAAAATATTTGCTTCTATGCAGTGACCACATCTATCACAGTCTTCCCTTCCAAACCTCCAAAAAGGAAAGGGAAACAAAACATTAGGGTTGCATATTTTGTTTGTTCAAGTTTGGGCAAGATAGAGCAAGAGTTATTTGTTCAAGATGCTATTTTCTTACCCATTTTTAACATACAAATGTTGGAAGGACTGAAGGCAAAAGAAGGAGCTGAATAGTAGTACAACCTGCATTGCAGTCACATCGGTAAACAGGTGCACTGATCATGTTGGTTGAATTCTATAGAAATGTTTGGAAAGGTATTGTCAGGGAGGAAGCCTGTGACTGATTCTATCAAAAATTTGTTGTTTTTACAAAAGTACCAGAGCCATCTGAGTGCAATCAGGACCCAGTCGTTAGCTTGGGGTCCTTTCTCTGCAGAAGGAACAATTGGGTACCAGGCACTAGTTTTCAAAATTTGTGACCCACACCTTCCTTCCACCCAGGTGGGTAGATTCCCCATTAGTTCCTTGTTTCTTTCTCATTGGTGAGGAGCTGCTTCTTAAACTTAGTCTATCTGCAGCCTGAGGAGGTGATTTGATTCTCCTACACTTACAGAGGGAGTCTCAGGGAACCACCAAAGCTTCAAGAACTGCTGGATTCCCAGTGAGCACAGGTCAGGTAGAGCTCAGGTGAGGGGGTGGGAATGTGACACCCTCCTGTCAGGCTTTGTGGGATTTGTGCTATCTGTTCTGAAGGTCCTGTGTTTTCTACTTGAAGTTCCTCTTCAGGACTGACTCTGCAGCTCTGAGTTCCCAGCTGTAAGTAATGTAGGAGGTGGAAACTGCTTAGTCAATGCTGCCAGCATCTGGCCCCAGCAGGATGTGGAAAGAAGCCCCTTTTCCAGGTTTCCTCCCTCTTCCCAGCCCAGTTTTGTGTCTATTTATTTTCAGTGAAAGGCAAAGGGAAGGAGAAAGTGAGATAGAAAAACATCAGTGTGAGAGAGAAACATCCATTGGTTGCCTCTCCTGAGTGATCAAGGATGGAACCCGCAACCCATTAACCAGCAACCTCCAGCAATCTTCAGCAACCTTTTGCCCAAACAACTGAGCCACATGGGTCAGGCTGTGCTTTGACCTTACCTAAATGATGGCCTCCATGAGAAAAGACATTGAAGACAAAACATGACACTAGTATTTTCGCCCCTTGTGCAATATCATAGGATGACTTCACCATAAATTGCAGCTCTGGTGGTTTGTACCTAAGGAGAAAGAACAGAACTTAGATGAATTCCAGAAAAAGAAAACTACATAATTTAGGGTGATCACAGAGTTGAACCTGTTAAGTCACAGGTAGTGGAATTAAGAGACACTCCTTGAAATCAGATAAGAAAAATTAACAGTATGCTTGCTGCATGGGTAGTAAACTAATGGTGAGCCTACAGAAATACAGAAAATATAGCAGGTGAAAAAATTAGGGAAACTCAAGGGTGAATACCGAAATAGAGGAACTGCTGTGTTTTGGAATTGATGTCAATGACAATTTTACCTTTTCATAACATATATGTCACTTGGCACCTCTCACAGAGGCCAAATGATGAGCATGAAAAATCATGCACTATGGCAACTGCTTTGTTTTAACCTTGGCTGGAGATACTACAAATATCACTAATCACGAGGACAACTAGGAGAGAATATGACTGGATTAGCACCAACCCATCACTAGGTCTAGATAAATAACCTTAACCAACCGTTGGGACAATAGTAAAATCTTGTTTCTAAGAGAAAAAAAAAGATATATGTTGTATACATGACAATGTGGTTATTTTTTTGCTAAGTACCTTACAAGATGTGTTAGTCTATTCTGGCTACCATAACAAAATGCCACAGACTAAGTGGCTTGAACAATATTATTTATTTTCTCACCATTCTGGAGGCTGAAAACCAGAAATCAAGGTATCCACAGGTTTGGTTTCTATTGAGCCTCTGTCCTTGGCTTGCAGACAGCTGCCTTCTCCCTGTATCCTCACATGGCCTCTCTTCTGTGTGTGTGCACTCCTGATGTGTCTCTTGCTCTTCTTCTAAGGATACTAGTCCTATCAATGAGGGCCCTACCTTTATGGCCTCATTTATCTTTAATTACCTCCTTAAAGGCCCTACCTCCAAATACAGTCACACAGGGTATTAGGACTTCAAAGTATGAATTGGGGTGGGGGAGCACAATTTAGTCCATAACACATGCCTTACAAGATATTTACAATAACGACTTAGGACTGCACCACAGTTTTACAGTTGAGCAATCTGAGCCTCAGAAAGATAGTAAATTGTCTATAGTCAGAAGGATAGTGAGAATTGGAGTCAGGATTGAAACCCTGATGTACCTAGCTGTGATGCCTGAGTTCTTTCACTCTAGCATGTGGAGTATATTTTTTTCTTATGTATTTCTATTTTGAGTATTTATATTCTGTGTTTCTATAGTGCTTTAAATTTCCAAAGCATTGTCATATGATCTTCAAAATCTCTGTAGAGGAAGCAAAAAGTGTAGTCCCATTTTACAGAGGAGAAATTAAACCACCACAATGATATTATAACTTGACTGTAACTCTGAAATGGATCGTGGAGCCTCAGGTCTCCTAAATCCTAACCTAATAGTGCTTTACATTACAGTGAGAGAAAAGAAGATCTGGGGGTGATCCAACACAGTGGAGGAATGAGTGGAGGCTACAGTAACTTCTTCCTAGGACCAATCTGGAATTATAAATAAACTGTGGAGAAATCACCCTGAATAAACAACTAAACAGTAGCAGGAGAGAAGCCTTATAATCATAGGCAGACAGAAGAAACAGCTTTACCTCAATGTGGCAGGTATGGAGTGTGGAGGAGATGTGAGAGGGCTGCTCAGCTCCCACAAGCAGCAGCTGAAATGCCAGAGAAATATTTTAGTGACTGAGGGGGATCCTACTGGGAAGAGTGGGGTCTATACCCAAGGCTGGACTGGTCAGCTTACAGCACCAGAATCTGAAAAGTATCCAGAAAATATCCAGCTGCAAAAAGCAGCAGGGTTTTTCTCTGCCAGGAACAAACAGCTGGAGACACAGAGAGCCTTTTAAAGGGCCAACACAAATTTTCATTTGTAGCCACTTGCCCTGGGTTCCAGCAAAGGGAGAGCAGAGAGGACTAGTCACATTTGAGGAGAAACTGGGGCTGATGACTTTGGGGAGAGAACTGAGAGAGAAGCCACCAGGATCCTGGTGCTGAGTCATCCCCCATACTGCAGGAGCTGTCTTACTTGATCAGACCATCCTCCTCCCAGTGATATCAGCCTGAGAGGAAGCAATAGCCCTGCCCACAGGAATTACTCTGCCCCATCCTGTGGTGCTTAAGCCTGACTACTGATTACAGACAGACTAGATGAACAACCAAAGGAATCAGTCACAGATGGTGGAACCCTCATACTCTTGAACAGGCTGCCTAGGGCCAGATGGGGAATCTGCTTGACATCACCAGAGGCAGATCTAGAAAGAAAAGAAAAGGAAAAAAAAAACTGCACCTGCACAACAATACAGAAGACATGGTGGGTGGAGTGACTCTCAGTGAGGTACAGGGAAGGACCCACCAAAGAAAAAACCAACAACAGTCAAAACCCAGTTACAACCAGAGAGCCACCATAAATGGTATAAAGGGCATCCCAAGAGCATCAAGTTGAGGAGATCAAGGAGACTTCACCACTGAATCCCACAGATGTCCTGCCATAGAATTTCATATCATGAAGATGGGAAGTCAAAGCAGATCAATGTAACACAGAAAAACAAACAAGAAGAGTCTCTCCAAAACAGGTAGATGACACCTAATCAAAAGGAAATGAGGAACCCCAGAAAGAGTGCTAAATGAAATAGGCACAAGTCAACCATCAGATATCGAGTTGAAAACAATGGTTATAAGGAAGCTCAATGAGCTCAGTGAAAATTACCAAAAATTACAGGGAAGCTACAAGAAATACATTATGAATTACACTGGCATGAAAAAGGACACAGAAACTATCAACAAGAGCCAAGAGGAAATGAAGAATACAATTTCTGAATTGGAGAACACAGTAGAAGGAATTAAAAGCAGGCTAGATGAAGTGGGAGATTGAAACAGTGAGCTGGAGGATAAGGTAGAAAAAAATTCCAAGACAGAGAAATAAAATGAAAAAAAAAAAAAAAAACTCAGAAAGAATGAAGAGGGCTTAAGGGAGCTGCAGGAAAAGATGAAATCTAATAATATCCATATCATAGGAATACCAGAAGCAGAAGAGGAACAAGGGATAGAAAACCTGTTTGAAAAAGTAATGATGGAAAATTTTCCTAACTTGATGAGAGAAAAAGCCACAGAAGTTCGGGAAACACAGAGGTTGCCAATCAAGCTGAACTCAAAGAGGTCTGCTGTAAGACACATCATAATTAAAATGGCAAAATTCAAAGACAAAGAGAATCTTAAAGGCAGCAAGGGAGAAAGAGGAAGCAAATAATCCCCCAAAGCCATAAGTACCTCCAGTTAGAATGGATCATCTCTTTCCTAAGAAGAGAATTAATGTTGAAGATGAGAGACAAGATTAGGAAAGAAGAAACTGTTCCATGACCCCAGAGGATAGGAAAGATGCGCTTTCCACAGCTGCTTCTGCCCTGGTTGTTCAGAGGGCCTCATAGATAATTCTGGGAAGCCACACAAATAGTTTAAGGGAGTGGTCCAGGCTTCTCATTCCTGGGAGAGGACTAGGTAGGGTCCCAGAATGGAAAGCAATCTCTCAACATCTTGCTCTCTTAAGGGAGAGATATGGCTCCCATTTGTGACAAACACCTATGCCAACTGAAAGCCCACTGAAAGGCTGGGAGGGTGCAAGAAAACAGCCCATCTTCACACCCTTCTCCATATCACAGTCACCATTCCTTCTCTGAAAAGATGGTTTAGGGAGGGGAGCTTGAGCAATTTGCTCTCAGAATGAGAGAGTTAGAAAGCTGTGAAAACATCAGATACAGATCTTTATTTTTTTAGTATTTTTTCTTTATTAAAAAAATTAAATTGTTCTATTACAGTTGTCTCAATTTTTGCCCCATTGCTCTCCCCTGCCCCAGCCCCCCACCCCACATTCAGTCCCCACCCTGATGTCTATGTACATGGATCATTTATAGTTGTTGTTTAACTAGGGTCTTCTCCTTCTTTCCTACCTTGTTCCCTTTCCCTCTTCACTCTGGCATCATAAATGTGTTCCTTGTTTCCATACCTCTGGTTCTATTTTGCTCATTTGTTTTGTTCTTTAGGTTTCTCTTATAGGGTATCTATCTTTCATCGTTTAGCTTATTCACTTAGTCTAATATTCTCCAGTTCCATCATGCTATCGTGAAAGGTAGGAGTTCCTTCTTTCCTTTTACTGCGTAGTATTCCATTGTGTAAATGTACCAGTTTTTTAATCCACTCATTTACTGATGGGCACTTAGTCTGTTTCTAGCACTTGACCATTGTAAATAATGCTGTTATGAACATAGGGGTGCAAAGGTCTTTTGAATTGGTGTTTCAGGATTTTTAGGGTATAATCCCAGCACAGAATTGCTGGGTCAAAAGGCAGTTCCACCTTTAGTTTTTTTATGAAATTCCATACTGTTTCCCACAGTGGCTGCACCAGTCTGCATTCCCACTAACAGTGTATTAGGGCTCCCTTTCTCCACATCCTCACCAGCACTTTTTGTTTCTTAATTTGTTAATGAGGGGCATTCTGACTGGTATGAGGTGGTATCACATTGTGGTTTTAATATTCATGTCTCTGATGGCTAGTGATATTGAGCATAATTTCATATGCCTATGAGTCCTCTGTATATCCTCCTTGGAAAAGTGTTCAGATCCATTGGCCATTTTTTCAATTGGGTTGTTTGTCTTCCTGACATTGAGTTGTATTAATTCTTTATATATTGTGGAGATCAAACATTTGGCCGAGGTATCGTTGGCAAATATGTTTTCCCATATGCCTGGTTGGATTTCCATTTTGATGATGTTTTCTTTAACCAGGCAGAAGGTTTTTAATTTGATGTAGTCTCATTTGTTTATCCTTTCCTCTATTCCCCTTGCCTGAGAAGATGTATCAGTAAAAATATTGCTATGTGGGATATTTGAAATTTTACTAAGTTTTCCTCTAGGACTTTTATGGTGTCATGGCTTATGTTTAAGTCTTTTATCCATTTTTAGTTTATTCTGGTGTATGGTGTAAGTTGGTAGTCTAGTTTATTTTGTTTTTATTTTTTGCATGTACTATTCCAGATCTCCCAGCACCATTTGTTGAAGAGGCTATTTTTACTCCATTTTATGATTCTACCCTTTGTCGAATATTAATTGATCACTTAGACGTGGGTTTATTTCTGGGCTCTCTATTCTATCCCAATGATCTATGTGTCTGTTCTTATGCCAGTACCAGACTATTTTGATTACAGTAGCCTTGTAGTATAGTTTGATATCAGGTATTGTGATCCATCCTACTTTGAACTTCTTTCTCAAGAAAGATAGCCAATTGATGTCATTTTTAGTTCTATATAATTTTTAATATGTTTTATTGATTATGCTATTACAGTTGTCCCATTTTTTCTCCCCTCTACTCCCCTCTCTCTTGCACCCCCATCCCACCAGCATTCCCCCACCTTAGTTCATGTCCATAGATCATACATATAAGTTCTTTGACTTCTCCATTTCCCATACTATTCTTAGCCACTGCATCTATTTTGTACCTACCATTTATGCTTCTTATTTCCTGTACATTTCCCCCCAGTCTGTCCCCTTCCCATCCCTGCTGATAACTCTCCATGTGATTTCCATGTGACCTCCATTTAATCTCCATGGGATCTCCATTTTTGTGATTCTGCTTGTGTTCTAGTTGTTTGCTTTGTTTGTTTTTGTTTTTGATTTTGTTTATGTGTAGTTATTGATAGTTGTGATAGTTTGTTGTGAGTTTACTCTTTATAGTTTTGATCATCTTCTTTTTCTTAGATAAGTCCCGGTAATATTTCATATAATAAAGCCTTGGTGATGATGAACTCCTTTAACATGACCTTATCTGGGAAACACTTTATCTGCCCTTCCATTCTAAATGAAAGCTTTGCTGGATAGAGCAATCTTGGATGTAGGTCCTTGCCTTTTATGACTTTGAATACTTCTTTCTAGCTCCTTCTTGCCTGTATGGTTGCTTTTGAGAAATCAACTGGTAGTCTTATGGGAATTCCTTTGTAGGTAACTGTGTCTTTTTCTCTGACTGCTTTTAACATTCTCTCTTTATTTTTAATCTTATATGATGTAATTATAATTCACCTTGGTGTGTAGTTCCTTGGGTCCAACTTCTTTGGGACTCTGAGCTTCCTGGACTTCCTTGGAAGTCTATTTCCTTTCCAGATTAGGGAAGTTCTCCTTCATTATTTTTTTTCAAATAAGTTTTCCATTTCTTGCTCTTCCTCTTCTCCTCCTGACACCTCTATGATTCAGTTGTTGGAATGTTTAAAGTTGTCCTAGAGGTTCCTAAGCCTCTCCTCATTTTTTTGAATTTCGTTGTTCTGAATTCTTGTTTCTTCATTCTGTTCTGGTTGAATGTTTATTTTTTTCTCCTGGTCCAAATCATTGATTTGAGTCCTGGTTTTCTTCCCTTCACTGTTGGTTGTCTGCATATTTTTCTTTATTTCACTTTGCATAGACTTCACTTTTTCCTCTATTTTTGCAACCATACTCAACCATTTCTATGATTACCAGTGTTTTAAACTCTGCATCTGATAGGTTGGATATCTCTTCATCACTTAGTTCTATTTTTGGAGCTTTGATATATTCTTTTATTTGGGCCTTATGTGTGTATGTATGTATATATGTATTTATTTATTTTGTCTCAGGGCAGCTGTTACATTGTAAGTGGCAGAGCCTTAGGTATTCTCCAGGATGGGGCAACCCATGTGGCTGTGTTGTGGTCCTGTCTGTGGGGGAAGGATTAGAGAGGAAATAATGCCACTTCCTTGGCTCTCAGCTGGCTTTTAGTCACTCCCCCACCCCACCCACAAGCAAATTGGGCCTCTCTGGTGCTTACTAGGTGGGTGGGTTTGTGTACATTCTAGCACTCTGTTGGTCTTTCCAATGAACTCTCCTGTGAGGTGGGGAGTTTCTTCCACTGCTGCAACCCTCGCAGATTTTTACCAGAGGTTTTGAAGCTTTCTTTTCCCATGTTGGAATCCTGGGTTGCACAGTCTGTCTTGCTCCCCAGTTGTTCTTCCTAGTTTATCCACAAGCAAATGTGAGAATGCCTAATCCACCAGTTGCCATCCTGCTTGCCCTGGTTTGCCAGCTGCTGCCTTGCTGAAGGTCCTTTCTGTCCTGGGTGCCCTTCTCTGCCCCTCCTACTAGTCTGAATGAATGTTTCTTCTTTAACTCCTTGGTTATTAGACTTACATATAGTTTTCTGGAAGTTCTGATTATTTTTTGTTTTTAAATTTGTTGTTTTCCTGTTTTTGGTTGTGTTTGGAGGCAAAGTGTATCTTACCTTTGCCTCCACCTAGGCCTCTGTTGTGGTTGGAAGTCCCTTTGGTTAGGTTTTTAAAGACTTTTTACTTATTTTTAGAGAGAGGGGAAGGGAAGAGAGAGAGAAACATCAATGTGTGGTTGCCCCTCGTGTGCCCCCTCTGGGGACCTGGCCAGCCACCCAGGCATGTGCCCTGCCTGGGAATCGAACCAGCGACTCTTTGGTTCACAGGCCGGTGCTCAATCCACTGATCCATACCATCCAGGGCTATGTTTTAAGAATATTGGTGGTTTAAATGGTTCTAATGATTCTAAACTGCTTTACAATCCACTATCTCACTTTCAGAATGCAGTGTCCTGTAAGCTAGATTAAGCAGGTATTAGAAAATAGACCTAGAAAAGTTCAGTAATTTATCCAAGATTACACAAATTGTTAGCAGAGCTGGAACTAAAAATCTAATCCTAACACCACAGTGGTGATCTGAAACAGAAAAAGTAGACACCCCTAAGTAGGAAGAGTAAAGAAACTCAGCCTGCCCCAGTATCTGTATTATTAGGCTTTGTGATAAGGAGGACTGTGAACTAGGGGTTGCTTTCTAGCTCTGGTTCTCCTATTATTAACTGTGACCCTGAGAAGGTCACTACTTTCTCTTGGGCCTTGTTTTTCTCATGTGAAAGGTGAGGCAGTTAGATTAAATAGCTTCTAAGGGCCCTTCCACCTCTAACACTACAATTTTGTGACCTTTAAAAGTCAGATAGGAATGGGAAAAAGAGACTATGATCTATATTCATTCATTTATCACTTCATTCAACAAATATCTGTTGAGGACCTTCTATGTGTGATATTATTTAAGAGCATAGATTACAAATAATAATTTGTCGGGAGCCAACCAACAGCCGACCCTTGACTCAGTTGGGACGGATGAGACGCATCTGCACAGCAGAAGTGACTGTGGCCGGATCTCCTGTCTATCTCTTCCTGTATGCCTGTCCCTGCTAGCAATAGGTGGTGGGATTTATGGACCCCTGTGCTTTATAACACAAAATCTGCATGATGCCTCTGATTCTGCATGAAATGACTTGCTGACCACAGAACAGAAATCCCTAACAACCCTAATACTGCCTACTTCCCCCACCTGGGAAGTTAAGGACAAAATTAAACTATGGGCAGACCAGCTGCCAGAACACTGGAGGAAGCTGTTGCTAGGAATGTCCCTTAAGGAGTCACCACTTAAAAGCTCAAGATTTATTAGAGCAACTACCCCTCCCATACCCTGGACAGGAATGTTTATTAATGGGACCAGGTAGGTAAAGAAGCAAGGAGTTCTAGTTGAATATAATAATCTCAATACATGGAAATGAATACAAAACATGCCCCCCACCCAAGATGTATAAATCAAAAGACCTAGGCAGAAAACCAGTTACCTAACCTAGACAAATCTAATCTCAGTGGACAATAGCTAATTTCTATATAACCTATAAATCACCCCTTGTACCTTTTTAATTTAGACTAATCCCTAGAATCTTAATAGACACCCAATTACTAATTGGCACCTGAAAGTTTGTGCCTGTATAGCTTCGTTGGCTATCTGATTGATAACTTTCTTGGTCAAAATAACCTTTGTTTAACATCGTTGATCTGTGGGACCTCCTGTACTTTTCAGTTATTTCTTTGTTTAACATGATTGATCTGTAAAACCTTCTGTACTATTCAAAGTTATTTCTATGGTAACCGTTTCTGTTTTAATAATCACACTATGCACCTGCTCCCTTGAATGTTGTATAACTTCCCCTATAAAAATAAAGATGAATTTTTCTCGGTGAGTCAGTCAGGCCTAGAGAGCCTGGCTGTCCTCCGGCACCCCACCTGGTGTCTTGCTCCATTCACTTTGCCTGAGCTGTTCATCCTTCAGTGACCCTGTGACCTACTGAGACTGGACCCTGGCAATAATTAATTTGGGGAAATGTCACAATGGGAAAGGACAGGGAATAATGAATTTAAAAGCAAAAGCACCTACTTTAAATTGATGGGCAAGGAAGACCTCTAAAGAAGTAAAATTGAAACTGATACCAGAGCCCTGGCTGGGTGGCTTATTTGGTTGGAGTGGCATCACATGCACCAAAAGTTTGCAGCTTCAATTCCTGTTTGGAGCGCACACATAGGTTGTGGGTTTGGTCCCTAGTCAGGGTGCATATGGGAGACAACCAATTGATGATGTTTCTCTCTCTCTCCCTACCCTCCTCTCTAAAGTCAATAAATATATTAATAAAAACTTTTTTAAACAAACTAACTAACTAACAAATAAACAAACTGATACCAGATAGAAGGTGTGGGGTAACTCAGGACATGGCCCCTCGATGACTTCAGAGACAGGTGGCTGCCTGGCCAGCGGCAATAAGGAACGAGAAAAACAGCTCTCTCAAGGCCCTTGTGTCTCAAGGCTCCTCTGTTTATTACAGAAGTATAGAATTTTCACACACTACTCCCTCCCTAGCCTTATAGGCTGGAGGTGGGGTACACTCCCCTGCAATATAAAAAATGGCACAGCCATAGCATGTCCACATCTGCTGGTCCTCTGGGTGGTTTTTTCAGAGTATCACGAACACAAGTACAGCTCCCTGGTTTGGAGCTCCTGTGTGTTACAGAAGGTATGGAGCTGCGAGACAGTATAAAGACAGTAGCCAGACATACATAGAAGTAGAACCTGACCAGTGGCTGCGCAGAGCTGCCATGGAGTGTCAGCACTGGCTGCCACTGGAGGCCTATTCTGAGGTCAACAACCAGTTTCTCAAACAATTAGGTCTACATCCAAACTGGCATTTTTTTTTATGTATATGAACTCCTGAACTCCTTAGCATGATACCAAGACCAGTGTGTGTAATGTTACTTCTCCTCATTACAGAAAAGTATGAAGTATGCAGAACAGAAGAAGAGGAAAAACATAAGATCCCAGGAACATGATGTTACATCATCAATATATTTCATGAAGCAAACAGTCAGAAATGCCTATGGAACAATTGGACTGATCCATGCTCTTGCCAACAACAAACACAAGGTGCACTTTGAATCTGGATCAACCTTGAACAAACTCCTGGAGGAGTCTGTGTCAATGAGCCCTGAAGAAAGAGCCTAATATATGATATCTGGAGAAGTATGATGCTATTCGAGTAACTCGTAAGACCAGTGCCCCCAAAGGTCAGACTGAGGCACCAAGTAGAGGTAAAAAGGTGGGTCTTCATTTTATTGCATTAGTTCACATAAATGGGCATCTCTATGAATTAGATGCATGGAAACCATTTCCAATGAACGATGCTGAAACTAGTGATGAAATGTTACAGGGTACCATATAAGTTTGCAAGAAGTTTATGGAATATGAGCTTGATAAATTGAGATTCGATGCAATTACTCTTTCTGCAGCATTATTTGTCAATAATGGAAACATCAAATACCATATTATTTGCAACAAAAATTCAATTTCTACTGCCATGCACTACCTCCCAAATTTTGATATTTTCACTTACTTGATTGATTTAACTTTATGTGAATTGAAATTTGACTAAAAAAATAGAACCTGACCTACAACCTGCAACACCAGCCCAGGAAACCAAGCCATTATCTACAGTAACTGGCACAGGATGCCAACCTACTATCCTTAGGTCTAACTTGTTGAAGGTTAGACTGTTCTAGCAACAAGTCCAGGAAGCCAAACAATGACCCCTTTAACAAAATTTCCCCAAATAACCAAGACTGGATTAGTAACTGACAGCTTCCCTAATATTTGCCCTCTCTCCCAACTGGAGAAAGACAAATATATACTCTTTTTTTTCCCCCAAATATGTACTCTTTTTTAAAAATGATTTTATTTATTTATTTATTTATTTATTTAGTTAGTTAGTTAGTTAGTTAGTTAGTTAGTTAGTCAGTTAGTTAGTTATAGGAGAAGGGAAGGAAGAAGAGAGGGAGAGAAACACCAATGTGTGGTTGCCTCTCATGTGTTTCCCATTGGGGACCTGGCCTGCAACCCAGGCATGCGCCCTGACTGGGAATCAAACCAGAGATCCCTTAGTTTGCAGCCCATGCTCAATCCACTGAGCTACACTCCAGCCAGGCTCAAATATGTACTCTTAATCAGTCACATAGGATGCCTCACTTCCGGTGAGTTTGCCTAAAATTCCCCCAGGCCAACAGCCTCCAATCAGGGCATACCCAAAACCTTCCTCTTTCCCTACTCTTTTGCCTGCATTTGAGTCTCTGCCAAAACACAAGTGATTGTGGCTGACTACCTTGCTATAGGAGGTTCTGAATAAATAACCTTCTCATCTGGGTGATTTCTGTTTGATTCCACAGAGCCTTTCTGGTGGCTAAAGGGAAATACACTGTTCTAGGCTGAGGGAACTGAAAGGAGATTGGAGCAGCTGCAGCATGATGAACTACACAGGGAGAGTGGTATGTGGTGAAGTGGAAGAGGCAGATGAGGGCTGATTATTCAGGGTCTTGTAGCAAAGAATTAGATTTCATTCCAAAGACAATGAGGAATTATTAAAAGAGTTTTAAGCAGAGGAGAAGCACAACCCTATTTATATTTTTAAAAGTCACTGCTGATTGAAAAATGGGAGCACTAAGAGCAGAAAAAAAGCAGGATCACTTAGGTTTCACTCCTCAGTGAGGTTAGCTATGGAGAGAATAAAGTGATAAAGGAGGACCTTGGACTGAGTCTGTAGAGTCCAATGTTTAGCAGCTAGGTAGAGAAGGAGGAGCCAGGAAAGGGAATAAAAACAATAGATTACAGCTAAGAGATGAAAGTGTTTTGAAGAGGAGAGAACAGTCAACTTCTGAAAGGCTACTAAAAGCTCAGGTAAAATGAAGATAGAAAAAAAATCATCATTGTATTGTGTTGCATAGAGGTCAGTGGGAATTCTGGCAATAGCAGTTTTGGTGGTGTGGTGGGAGGAGAATCCAGACTGGAGTGGACTGAAGAGTGGCAAAGAAACGAAGAATGGTCCGTGTTACTTGTACTGATAGCACTGAGAAACATGAGGTGAGGCAGGTGAAAGGATGCTAAGGGACAATGAGGAGGTTTTGTAAGATGGGAGGTGTAAGGACAGGTTTGTATGCTCATAGGAATAAACCAGGAGAGAGTGAGAGGTGAGAAGCCAGAAAAGAGAAGAAGTGAAGTCCTTGAGAAAAAAGGAGGGCATGGGACTAGGAGCACTAGTGGAGGTGCTTACCTTTCATAAAAAGGACCATCATCTCCATTATATAGGAGGGGAACAGGAACCCACAGATGGAGACACAAAGACTGTAGATTTGGTGGTAGGAAGATCAAGTTTACAATTCACTATATTTCTCAATTAAGAAATGAAGCACAAGGTGAGATATGTCATCTACGGAAAGGTGACAGAGAGTGGAAGTAGGGGAGACTTGGGGTGTTAAGAACTACTCTAGATACAATGACCGTTATTACTATACTAGTCTTATATATTTGCCAAAATAGCAAGTGAAACACCCCATTGAAGAATCATCTGCCTAGCCAGCACCCTCAAGTAAAGTTCACTACCTACATTTTATGTTTCATTTCTGTAGTAGATACTCAGTGGAAGAGTTATTCTTTTTTTCTTAACTCAGTAGAAATATTTTTACTTATAGAGTATTCTGTATTTTTCAATTACAATTGACATTTAATATTATTTTATATTAGTTTCAAGTATATAGCATAGTGGTTAGATAATTATATAGTTTAAAAAGGGATTCTCCCTCATAAGACTAGTACCCACTGGGCACCACACATAGTTATTACAATACTATTAACCATATTCCCTATGCTGTACTTTACATCCCCATGGCTATTTTGTAACTACCAATTTGTACTTCTCAATACCTTTGTTTTTCACTCAGCCCCTCAACCCCCTCCCATCTGGCAACACCAGTTTGTTTTCTGTATCTGTAAGTTTCTTTCAGTTTTCTTTGTTCATTTATTTTGTTCTTTAGATTCCACATATAAGTAAAATCATATGGTATTTGCTTTCCCTGCTTGACTTATTTCACTTAGCATAATGCCCTCTAGGTCTATCCATGTTGTTGCAAATGGTAAGATTTCATTCCTTTTCTTAGGGTGGAGTAATATTCCATTGTATATATGTACCACTTATTTATCTGTCGCAAGTTATTCTTAAAACTTGATAAGGAAGTTGCCTTTAAAAATGTGAAACTAACCATAAGTTAGAATGTTCAGAGAAGTCCATGTGTGTAGGTGGAAAGGTCAGAGTACTGAGCTACCTGACCCTGAATTGGCAGGCAGATGACCATCTGTCAAGGATCTTGCAAGAACAGCCTTGTATTGGATGGAGAATGGACTGAATAACCTTTCATGCCACATGCCTGTATCCCAGTGAGTCCATAAGGCTGAGCTAGTTACAAAGGCATTGTGCAGGCAGCAGCCTTGAAGGACACACATGACTTGGGATGCCATGGGATGTTAATGTGCACTTCTGCTATCCATATAAAATCTCCAGAAGATCCCTTTGCCCCTTCTTCTCTGGCCATTCCCTGAGTAAGGTAACAACTTCCTAATCATAATCTGATGTGGACTCTGGCCTATGGGGTCCATGTGTTGTGGCTGCAATGAACAAAATCACACGGGCTACAGAAGTCCTGTGGAGAAGAGGGGACTGCAAGGCTGCTCTCTAAGTGAGAGAGAGGGCTTCGACTCCTGCCTGGACAGGCTTTTATTGCTTTTCTGGGTACATTACATGGAGGATGGTCCTCATTTACTATGCACAGGTTCACTGTAGATGATTACCTTTTACAGATAACAAAGGAAAGAATGTTGCTAATTACTTCAAAGAGAAGGATGTTACAGATCAAGGGGAAAAGTGGTTGAACTGGTTACACTCCATACTTGGGAGGTTTAGCACAGACTTTAGGAAGTTACTTTAAAGATATGCAGTAAGCATTTCCTGCCTCAACCCAGTGTGAGGGAGTTTTAGCAAAAACAAGCCTCATAGCAGCCTACGTACAATGTAGGCCTGATTCCCATGGGAAAGCTGATCCATGGATTTGGCTTCCTGTGTGCCAACTCGCACCTGTCAGTTTTCTGATAGGGCTGGGCTACATTCACCATGTCAGGCGGATCGGTTCCCCATAATAATCTGTCAAAGAAGGGTCCAAATTTGACTCTGTACCTTTATTTCCTGAATGACTTTACTGCTAGAAATTCGACAGAGCTAAGGAGGGAATTGGGCCAGATCTAGACTGCTTAAGCTTTTTGCAGAGAAGATTCCTCTCACCATCATTGTGGTGTGGGGGCAAATTATAGTAGCTGGAAACCAAGTAACAGTGGCAGTGGGTTTTGTTTCTGTGTGTGTACTTGAGAAATGTAATTGGAGGTGCCTGACTCTCTGCTATGAAGAGAGATATGACCACAGGGAGAGAGCCACTCTGAGGTCACAGGAGGCTCTATTCTACCCACTCCACCAATTTAACTCTCCAGTTTTTGCTTCAGTTCTGCTTTCACAAGTTGCAGAGTTTGTTGCAAGCCACCACAGCTGACCAATGTCTCCATCAACACCAATGCAGAAGGCTCTGCAAAAGGATCAGGGCATAAATGGGGGCTGATAATGAAATGTTAATAAAGTGCCTCTTATAAGATAGTATTCTTCCATTACCCTGAATTGTTTCTACACATGTCCATAATTTGTGTTATAGTACTAGCACTTACTGTACATATATTGTCTCTTGGGAATCTCTTTTGCCCTGTGAGATGTGAATATGTGTTTGGTGTTCTTCCCTGAGGTTGAAAACTAACTGATAGTGTTTTTTGCCCTTTTTTCCTCTCTTCAGAGCCTAAAACAGGTGTGTCACGGGGGTAGTTGATGACTGATAGTGAAATGACACTGCTATTTCTATTTGCCATTCTACCCTCTTCTTTCCCCTGAAAATATACTGTGTGATCCTTTTCTTTGGGTGTCTGACCTCAACTGTTTGTTTTAGTGAGTAGAGATAGCAGCTAGCCCTCCAGCAGGAGGACGGGGGCCACAAATGGCCCATATATCACCTGGTGGCTGTAGGCTGTATGCAGCCCTACATCTTCAGCCAGAATCACCTCACCCTCCTAAATGTGAGTATAGACATTTCCTTTCTTGGCCTTTACACTTCACCCCCATTTGTGCCTCCCCTCACAGCCCATGGAAGCTTCTAACAGAATGTTAGTGTCCCCACAGAAGATCTGGAGAAGGCATATTTGAAATAAAACATGTTTTCAAGATAGCCAGCGGAACTGTGTGACTCTCTAAGACGATCAGTTGGAATATGAAAGTTATTTTTTAAATTGAGTTTTCCTACTTGTTAAAAGGCAGAAAGCACTCTCTTTAAAAAGAAAAACCCGTTGAACATTAAAGAGTTTCTGAAGCAATGCTTATTAGCATTTGGGGGTCAGGTAACCCTCTTAGAATCTGTTGAAATCTGCCAATCTCTCCCCAGAGAAGTGTCCATTTACATGGAGTTTTACAAACAATGTTAGAGTGTCTGTGAACCTGCTGAAATTCTGAAAGAAAAGACTGAGAGGGTCCACAGCAAGGGCGGGTTGGGATGGAGGCCCAATAATACCTAAAGTAAGAAAACACCAAAGTTCCTGGCATGAGATGGTTTGCTCTTCGGATGCTCCTCAGATGGCAGCTGGAGAATGAGAGAAAGGCCAGTTTATGGATAGCGCATTGTAAGTGAGAAGGCAGCCAAAAAATGTAACTTGACAGCTCTGGCTGATGCGGCTCAGGTCGGGACACGTGTCTGGGTTGTGGGCCTGGTTCCCCCGTTGGGAGTATGTGAGAGGCAACCAGTAAATGTTTCTCTCCCTCCCCTCCCCTCTCTCTCTAAACATAAATAAATAAAATATTTTTAAAATGTACTTTGGCAGCCCATAGAGTAAAGAAAAACAGAAGAAAATTAGAGTTTATCTATTTTTGCTTTGCTGTTATATATTCTATACATACTAATCTTTCGATAGTATTGCACAAAATATTTGTATTTCTTTTTTTTTTTACTTTTTTATTGAATTTAGTTGGGTGACATTTGTTAATAAAAATACATAAATTGCAGGTGTACAATTCTATAATACATCATTTGTATATTGTATTGTGTGTTCACTATCCTTAGTAAAGTCTCCTTCCATTACCATTTATCTCCCCATATCCTCTTCTTTCCCTCTGGTAGTAAGTATACTGTTGTCAGTGTCAGTGAGTTGTTTTTTAAAAATATGGAATGCTTCATGAATTTGTGTGTCACCCTTGAGCAGGGGCCATGCTGATAATCTTCTCTGTATCATTTCGATTTTAGTATTTGTGCTGCCAAAGCAAGTACAAAATATTTGTATTTCTTAAAAGCCTCTGAGTGGTTGTTAACCTGAATAATATTTACCTGAAGGATCCAACATGCTTTAACCAAAAGCAGCAAATGAAGCCAAAAATAGATGGGTGGAGAAGAAAAAAATTCTCACAATTCACCCTAAAAATCAGAGTTCATGGCCGAGATAACCCTGTTACAAATTCCAAGGATTGTGTCCCTCCATATCAAAGAAATTTTGTCTTGGACTCAACATCCATGATCTCTGCTCAGTATTCTTTTCATTGGCTGAGTGAAGATAGCAAATGGAAATAGAGAAGACACACTCTCATATGAGAATACGTAGACTGTCTCTTCAATACCATGCAGTTAATCCTGGGAGTGTAGGGAAAAATAGATAGTTTTGCTCCTGTGGTATTTTATTCATGAGACAAGTCACCTTTGGAGTAGTGGATTCTCTCCTTTGCCTCATGTAGTTGCTTATGACCAAGGGAATATAATGTTACAGAACTTTTCTCTGTCAAGCCATTCCTGAGTTGTGGGTTGTCTGGTATCTTAAAAGATGAAAACTGCCACCAAATCTCTTCTGCACATGACACTGCTAAATTTTCTTACCCAGATAGGTTCTATAATGTAAAATTAAGCTGATGCCATGACCTGAACTTTCCCACATACAGGATTTGTAAGGCTTCTTTCCTGTGTACACAAAATTTCTGCTGAGGGTGGAAACCTTCTCACATTCATTGCTCTGTAGGGTTTCTCCCCAGCTGCATTCTCTGGGGTACAATGAGGCTTGAGCTTTATCTGAAGCTTTTCCCACACTTACCACAAAGACAGGGGTTTTTCCCTCAGTCTGGCCACTCAGTGATGGGGCTGCTGAGCTGTGTCTGAAGGCCACTGACTACATTTTGAAGTTTCGTTTCAATATGGATTCTCTGATGCACCCTCTGAAGGGTACACATAAAGTTTTCTCACAGTCAAGGCAATGATATGGCTGGGTGTGGGGCATGGTGAGGCATGAGGCAGAGCAACAACTATTTTTGCACTCACTGCATCTTCAGGGCCTCTCCTGAGTGTGGACTCCCAGCTCTGCTCTGGCTGAAACTTTTCCCACATTCCTTACATGGTAGGCTTCACTGTGGTGTGTCTTCTGATGGCACACCATGCCAGAGCTCTGCCAAGGCTTTATGCATCCTCCCCTGTGTGGTTTATGAAGACAGAAAGATGGTGCTTTCACAAAAAAACTTGATTCTGGGGTTATTTTTCCAGGTGTCTCTGTGAGCATCTCCACATTGCTTGCTCTCTTGCCCGAGATTTCACAGCCTTGCCCACCATCATGGTCAGCTTATTGTTTGGTTTTCCTAATAATGTCCTGGAAGTTTCACTTTTCTCACCATTTTCTGCCTGGAAGCCTTCTTCTTATTTTTCTTCACTTTGCGATCAAAAGGAAAACTTAAGAAGAGAAGGTGTTAGTCTTGGAATAGGATTTGGAATGGGGGAAAGTAACTGGAACAATTACATTAGACTAAGTTAAAGCTTAAGTTCCTCTAAATAAGGGAATTTACAGAGTACAAAGTCAAAGAGAGCAGGAGGGAGGCTTCGGGGACTCTGTCCAAACAACCCCTGAGCAAGGTCTTTTCATAGGCCACATTCATATTGATGGTCCTGAATGTTCATTTTGCAGTTCATTTTGTATTCACATCTTCTATGAAGACTTATTTGGTTAATTCCACCTCACTCTGCTCTATAGTCCTTCATTTAATTGAAATTACTCTCATTTGTAACTCTTTCTCCTCCCTCCCTCCCTCCCTCCCTCCCTCCCTTCCTTCCTTCCTTCCTTCCTTCCTTCCTTCCTTCCTTCCTTCCTTCCTTCCTTCCTTCCCTCCTTCCTTCCTCTTTCTTTCTCAGACATGTGTAGTACTTACTATATAGCATGCACTCTTCCAGGTGCATTATATATATATTCCCATTTATAGAGGAGAAAACTGGGTCACAAAGAGGGTATCTTGCTCACAAACAGGTTAATTGTGCTAGAGCCAGGATTCCATCCCAGGCAGAATGGCTTCAGTGTCTATGTTCTTCAGACTTCCTGTGTGTGTACTTAACTTCTCAAGCTTAGAGAGCAACACTTGAAGACCAAGCATGTTGCCTCTGATTCTTTTGAGTGCATCACAGAGTCCCAATTTATATTAGCAGAAACCCCAGGGGAAAAAAATGTATTTGTGTGCTTGACAGGAAGGGCGCAGGATCCACCAAATTGGTTGAACAATAACAGTATGTTCTCCTGTTGGCTGAAATTGAAAACTCAGAAGTAAAGGAACAAATTTGGCTTTGACAACCTAGCCTGGGACTCCTGCTTACTCCCCATTCCCCTCTCAGGAAGGAGAGAGACTCATAAGCCCTGTCTTTATTATACTGAGTATTATCATAAGGCTATCCATTGGAAGACCTGGCACTGCTTACTGGCTACAGTATCCCTTGTTCTGTGACACATCTGAGATCTTCAAACGCTCCCTCCCTTTTCTAACTACTCTCCACCTGCTCTTCCACTGCTTTTCTCATTCCTTAAAGACCCATACCTTATCTTTTCTTTCCTACTAATTTTTTTGTGTTTACTTATTTATGACAATTTCTCTGTACGTCTTTATAATGTACATCTGTGTGTGGGAGATACTTGTGTACCTGGGGGGTATGGACATAAAAGATGACAATGAGTCTATTTATTCATTTATTTATTTATCAAGTTATTTATTTATAACTGTACTTTATTTTTTTCCATGCAGAAAAGAGTGGCTAGGAAGAAAACTGGACTTATGAATAAGTATAGTTGTATATGTCAGATCTTCAGCTATTTATTTTTATTTTAATGATGAAACTAAGAGTAGCAATAAACCAAATTGTTCTTTCACTTATGTACTAAGCAATATTTTCTTCAATAAAACTGTAACATGAGCAGAAAACTAGAGAAACTCCATGGTGTAGAAGATTGTTGTGATGTAATCTGACACATATCATGCTGTATTCCCCAGGCTTTATTATGTTGTCATTTCCAGGTGCTTTCTTGCCATGCAACATAAACTTTTGCATTAGCTAGACTGTGGTCTGAATCCTATCTCGGCCATTCAGTAAATGTGACAATTATTCAGTTATTTCATTTTCTGAGCATTTTCCCACCTGTAAAGGTAGAAAAACAACACCATCCTGCAGTATCATGGTGCTAACAAACAAACAAACAAACAAACAAACACTCAGTGTAGAGCCAGACACATAGACACATAGCAAGCGCTAGATAAATGTAACTTTAGGATGGAGTGAAATGTAACTGTTCATTCCACCTACCTCTTTTCTAAGGTTGCCTTCTTCAGTTTCTGGTTTTGTTCCCAGATGGAAACAGTGGTACTAGTTATTCCTTTGTATCTGCCGTCATCCTCTGCTGATTACGGAGTGAATCCTGCACAGTGGGGAATCAATACTGAGATCGTTACCCTGGGGACAGAGCTATGCGTCTCAGAAGGAAACATGTTAGAGAAACGTCCTCTGGTTGACTCTCTCTTCAACCTCTCTTGGTGACCCAGTTTTCCCTCTCAGACCTAGAGGGTCATGACAAACCAAGGGGTACAGAAAGCCCCAGGCTATGGCCTAGGCAAGCTGGAAATCTTACCTAGTGAGAACAACTGTTTTGGTGCTCAATGGCAATGGTGATCTGATAAAATCCCCGTAAGGGATAAAGCTGAAGGTCCTACCATGAAAACCTAGAAAAACTGAAGATGAATTACTTAGCAAATGGCCTATTTGCTATAAGACTCTCATTTTCCAAAAGTAACAAGAAAGCGAACAGGAGCTGGGAGCCAGAGTGGGGTAGGGAAAAGGCTGTCAACATTGTCATCAGATTTTATCACTCTCACTTTCCCTCATTGTTAGAGTCTACTGGCCCCTACATCATTTTCTTTTATTTCTCCTTGATTTTAGTTCCTGGATCACCATTGCTCTTTAAAAATACCTCTGCCTTAATTCTTGGTAATTTCTAGATAGACATAAATGGTTCTTCTAGCACCCTGGTGTCTCAGTTCTCTTAATCCTCTCCCGCAATGATCCTGTCCTCCACCCTACCACGGTTACACGCTCCTGCAGCCATGCTTCAGAGCTTGTTATGACCTGAAACTCAACTTCATGCATCCCGCCCTGTGACCACTGTCTTTCTAGCTTCCTTTCTCTAGTGTACAGACTCCCACAACCTTTCAATATTGTTAGTACCTCCAACCCATTGATGTTGTCATGTTTGTTGTCCTTCGCTCATTGGTGTCCTTTCCCTCCTCCTTCCCCAACATAAAGTCCGTGGTCAATCATTATGATCATTCAACTCTTCGCTTTGCCATACTCACTTGACAAAAATCACAGTCATGATTAAATTCAACCTCTGTCTTCCAGTATTTGCACTCTAGTCATTGGAAGTGACTGAAGAAAGATATCTGTTCTTGCCAGCTTATCTTTTTCTAAACTCATGGTCATAAAACTCAAGTGAGATTATGGGTGCTTCCACTTCTGGGAAGTAGAGTACTTTCCCTTATTCTTCCCACTAAGTACAACTAATCCCCTGGGACACTGTGTGTAAAATAGATATAAGAAGACTGAAGGTGGAACGAAAACTGTCTTTAGGCCTTGGAATCCAAGGCATGACATAGCAGTGCATTCCCTGGTTTTTTTTTCCACCTCATACATACCAGACTGGGTGCTGGAGAACCAGGCAATCTAAAGAAAACAGTGACAAGAAAATCTTTCAGAAAAGGGCAACCTAGCAAGACAGAAAAAATTTTCATTTTTAAAATTTTTATTTATTGATTTGAGAGAGAGATTGACTTGTTTTTCCACTTATTTATGCATTCATTGGTTGCTTCTTATATGTGCCCTGACCAGGGATTGAACCCACAACCTTGGCATATTGAGACGATGCTCCAACCAACTGAGCTGCCTGCTCAGGGAAAAACAGAAAACTTTTAGACAGCAAACACTCTACTCCAGCTCAACACCACAGAAAAAACTAGGGCCCCATTTTTATTCCCATCAGCAAAGGCTAAGTGGGCTCACTAGGCTGGTATCAGTGGAAACCACGTGGGTAACCTGCACTTCCACCCTCACCCAGTGGTAACAAGGCTCCCTGTCTTCTTCCCTATATACATGAGCACATTTACAAAGAGAGAGAATCAGTGGAAAGGAGAGTATTTAAACTAGAAGATAATTTGGTGGAATCAGATCCCAGAGACAGAAGAGAATGGTGTGGAGAACATAAGCTGTGAAGTTCATCTTTGATGACAGTAGGAACACTAGTTTCTTAGATACAGAAGGAAAGGATATGACAAGAAGTCAAACCATTGAAGTGAAGGAGATATACATTAAGAATAGTCTCTCCTGACGTCCTCCTGCTCTTTGAGGAAGGAAGAGAGACAGAGGCAGCAATGGACATGGACGCTCCTTCCATTGAGTCCTTTCCTTTATAAACATACTCAGATTTTCCTTATACTTAAACACACACAAAAAACTACTTTCCTGTAGACTTTTCTCCCTCAAAATTGCATCTCATTTCTCTTTTTGTTTCCAGGCAAACTTCTAAATCTTTGCCATAGTCCTCTCATCCCTGGCCCCTATTTAAAGTGCTCTTGCTAGTTATCAGTGACCTGAAGGGCACGTACCCTTGACTCTTAGCAGTCAAAGCCTTTTCCCATCAGTTCCCCACCTACTCCCTTTGAGAACTCCACGTCATTCCCACAGCACATTCTGCCTTTGCCCATGTTGTTCTCTTTGGCTGGAAATGCCCTTCCACCTACCCCCATTCTTGGCCCAGTTTTTAAATAGGACTTCTATGAAATCTTTTTCATCATTCAAGTCTTCTCTTATGAGGGCCCATAGAAACTTTTTTCTCACTTGTACTTTAGCATTTCATTTGAAATTTCTCTTTACATTTTAGTTGGTTGTCATCTCCAAGTTTGTTTTCCTCAAAGAGTTTCCCTCTGGTAGGGGGAAAAGACCATGGTTTGGTTCCCTTTGATTGGTCCCTCAGCATCTAACACAGCTTGTCATTACCAGCTTCCAGGCATCTCAAATTGCTGCTGGGAGTATTTGGGACTTTGGAGGTTCTCTACTCTTCATCAACTGTCCCATGCCATCTCTACCTCCCCACCCACTCCATGTCTAGGTAATTAAAAGGAAAAAGCCAGGAAGGAACAGGAAGAATGGCAATAGGTGGCAGGTGAGAGAGGCCAGTGGAAAGTCAGAGGTGCTATGGCCTCCTAGGATGTGGAAATTATGCCCTTTCAAGTTAATTAGTGCTGTAGTTGACTTACAAGGATCTGTTGTCTCTACTCCCTGTCCTCTATTAGACAAAAGCCAGGCACTCCAAGAGCTATGCTTGGATGTGTGCCTTGAGAATAAAATGTAGATTGAGCCAACTGACAGATGCAACTGAAAAAAGCTATTGGCTCAATTATCCTAACAAAATAGGTAAGCCAAAATCCATTTTCCTCTACTTTTTGAAATATATTTTAACCATAGATTTTTTCTTAATTATATCACATTGAGTTTAACATTGAAATGGTGCTACTGTAACATAGAGGAAAAACATGGGAAGTATTCAAGACCAGGATTTCTAATCCTGACTGGTGAGTCAGTTTTCTCACCTGTAAAATGGAGAAATTCAACATGCTCATTTTAACATTCCGTAAAGTTTTCTAGCTCCCTGGGCCCACAGTGAATAGAGTGGGGACAACCAAGGAAGGGCACATGAGGCTAGAAACTTGTCTCCTAACTCTGGGATCCAGTGCTTGGGCTGTGCCCATCTCTGCATCACCCCTTTGGCACCAACCATAGTGGTAAGAACTGGAAGCGTTTGCACGTGTTAGTAGACCCACCCCCAGGATGGAGTGTCTGGTGTTAACAATAATCATTAAACCTAATAACATGTAGGGCTGTTTGCAGAACATCCTTATATAAAGAAGGATAGCTTCCTAACAAACTCAGGCCAGTTCGCTTAGGGAGTGACAGGTCCACAACTGGACTTGGTCTTGACTCCTGGCTGTGGGACCTTGTGCCATCATTTACCTTCCATCTTTCATGTCAAAAATCCTGTTTCAGCATTCCCAGGCCAGGGCCTATGTGCCTCACTGTCACTTTTGCATGAGCCTAGTGCTGCTGACTTAATGCTGGCCCAGATGGAGGGTAGGCAAGACAGCTTTGGCTGCACTGCAGGCTCTTTCTCTTCTGAATGCCATTGGGCAGCACTCTCTGGCTCTTGGGCCCTAGTGGGTAAATGGGAGGGACGGGGCACACTGGATTCACTGCCACCATTTGCTTGGTTCAGACTTGTCTGAGAACTGAGGGGTCGTGACATAAAGTCTGTATACTGCTCCAGTGAGGTCCCTGGCGTCAGAGTGGAGGGCCTGGCTGTCTTCTGGACTCTAGCTTGTCCTCAAGAACACAAAGTTAAGACTTGGTCTGTCTTGTCTCTGTCTTGTTCAGTTTAGATTCTATTCCTCAGGGTCCAAACTGTTCCCAGACTTTACTACAAACCCCTAAAACTTCCCCTACAGTGAAGTGTGCCAACTCCTCTTAGTTTCAGTTGCTTTTCTCAGTACAGCTCACCAAAATTTTGCATTAGTTCCTGTTTATTATTTTGCAGTTCTCAGATCTTTCACATACTTGTTGCTTCTCTGCTTCCTTTTACACAATGACTTGAGACTTACATTAGTTTTGTAACTGTAGATGGTAAGTTGTCACCTGGTTTTGTGGTAGACACGTCCACAGGTTTCAGTTTTGCTATCCCAGCTGCTGTGTTTTTAAGAAGGAATCTGGGGAGATTCATAAACTATGCCATAATCATCTCTATCTTTTCTCTTGTGTCTCTTTCTGAGAGCAAGGGAAACCTTCCCAGAAATATGCTGATAGACAGCCCTACACACCTCACTAGCTAGAATGACAACACGTGCCCCTGCTCACAGAAACCCAGTCACAAGGATGATGGTGTTAAACTGTAACTGGCATCAAGATTCACTACCTGGAATTAGCACAGAAAGGAGGGAGCACACAGGCACATGTGTGGTGAATAACAGAACCTGCATGAGGCTCTGACTCAAAGGGAGGACCAAGGCAGTGACAGTGGGCAGGCGAACCAGACCTGATCACAAAATTGTCAAGAGCACTAATTTTATATATATATATATATATATATATATATATATATATATATATATATATATATATATATAGTGTTTGGCACAAATAACGCCCCTTTTAATTACTAAATCACAAGCATGTAATTCTGCAACATAACAGTATCACACTTAAGCACACCATATGACATTTTAGGTGGAATGGTCAAATTAAAACTAGAAATTATTACACCCATATAATTATCCTACCAACCACACTCAAGCAGGCGTTACTTCTGCCAGACCCTGTATTTTACAGTATTATCCTATATACTGACAAAAGTTTCATGAAACAATACTTAACTGTTACTATTCATGAAAAGAAACCTAGTACACTCCAAGTGTGATTTTTATTAATATTTGAGTACAATATACAAAAATGCCAAAAAAATATACAAAACCAAAGTTCTGTGAAGACCATTTTTAACGTGATGGGTGTGCTGCCTGTCCATGAGTTCATCCCAGTCAGGGTCACAGGAAGATGAGGTTACATGCGTGTGTCAGGGGCACTACTGAGCCTATTTCTTTGTTTTTCATCGTGTCAAGATTGAAAATCCTAGTTCACACAAATGGGTATTTGTAAATGGCAATAATAGCAATATACCCTTTCTACTTAGCAATGGAAATTCACCTTTGAGCTTCATCCATAATGCTGGTAAACTTAATGTCTTATAATAATTCCTCGGTGTGAGTGATGAACTGAGCTGCAACAGTTCATTCTCTTCTTTGGGCACCAAGTTTAACGCAACGATTGACTCTGGGGTTTGAAAAGCAAATGGATCTTTCATCCAAATATCTTCCTTTAACAATTGAAATTTCTTTTCTGGAAAGTAGTAATTACAGATTTGAGACAAAGAAATGAGATGCACCAATATCTCGAATTCTGTTTCTTTGAAGCAGTCTTCACTAGGGATGTTCTCTTCAGGGTGTTGTAACAGTGTCGGGAACATGTGGAAGCTGGGGTGATTGCTCTTAAGTCCTGCTTGCCACAACAATAATGTCTTTTGGAATCACAGGATACGTTCAAGATATTGGAATATATCACTGTTTTTTCCCCTGTACTTTCAAATTTAATTCAGTAAGAATGCCAAAAATATCACTTAAATATGCCAATTTTGTTACCCAAACATCATCTTCAAAAATAGTTGCCAAATGAGATTGCTCTTCAGGGAGAAAAATGTAAATCTCATTTCTGAGTTCACATACTCGGCTCAATACTTTTCCTTGAGACAACCAACAAACCTCTGTATAAAACAGTGAGTGGGTATGGTTAACTCCAATCTCTGAACAAAATATTTCAAGGAGTCGGCTGTTCAATGAGCTTCCTTTAATGAAATTAACAATTTTCACTGCATTTCTCAATACATCCATTAGACTTGGTGGGATTTCTTTGGATACCAAAGCTTCTAGATGAATAAAACAGTGATTCCAAAGAGCATTGTTATGAGTTGCTTCTAATAATTTTTCAACAACTCTGCTTTGTTTCCCAGTCACATGTGCTGCTCCATCACTGGAAATTCCCTTACAATTTTTCCAGCTTAATTTGTACTGATGAACAATCCACTTTTCTAATTAGTAAATAAATCTAACCCAGCTATATGTGAATTTAAATTTAAACAACACAACAGATCCTCTATAAAATCATCTTGCCACACATATCAGACATAAACCACGAGTGTTTGTTGGATGACTTACATTATCAGTGCTTTTGTCAAGTCGGATAGCAAAATCTGTACCACACTGTAGCCGTGTGATAAGCATTGCTTCTCAATGTTTTTCCAAGAGTACAGATTCGACGAGATATTGTATTATCACTAAGAGGAATAGTTCCTAATTTATCAGCTGGTTTATCATAAAAAATTGTACGTGCCATGTCCATACATGCCGGAAGAATAACTTTTTCAGCAGCTGTATGAACCATTTTCTCTTTTGCCACTTGATACACAAATATGATGATAATAAGGCTCTCTCACTCATAGTTGTGGAACGACTAAGAAATTGTGGTGATAACGCTATCTTCTTTCATTCTTTTTGAAATGGTCTTCCCCATCCTCTTCATCTTCCTCCTCCACTTTCATAATCGCTGTGTCTTTATCTCCTGGGAAGCCTGGGGAGGCAGATCTGTAGTACCTACCCCCACATTCAGCAGTCAGTATTCAGGTTCAAGGGACTGGCTCACTTGATCCAAATAGGGTACATCTACAGAACTGTCCTTTCTGTCCTAGATGTTTTATGAGATTGGGTTTTATAATCCTGCAAGGAAGAAAAATTTAATAAGTATTTAAAAAGTCATATTGGATTTCTATCCTGCTAACAACTCATACAAGTACTCGTGAAGATAATTGACTAAATCCAACAGTGTGCCATGGTAACAACTGCCACTTATGTTAGCTGTGTGTCAAGTGTATTTAGTGCCTTACATGCTCAGCTCATTTAATACCTGTGGAAACCTAACAAAGTACACATGATTATTATTCCTATTTTATAGATGAAAAAGAAGAGGAGAAAGACTAAATAACATACAGGCACTGCAGTACTCAAACCCAAGTCTGAAGTCCAAGGTCCTAACAATGCTGTCACACTGCCATCCAGTCACTCTAAAAGAAGTGGTCTGGTCACTGTAAGGTGATCACCAAAGCAGGGTCTACAAGATGATCCACTGGGGCACAGGGCAAAAAATTATAACATGTATTTATATTTTAAAAGTACTGAAACCCATTTAGCCTTTCCTGATAAGCCCTAACTTTTTTGTCCCCATCTTACAGCATTAACATTCTCTGTCATCATTTGTTACCTGTCTTATGTTCATCTTCCAACAATTGTATGTTCTGTGCTGATTTCCCTGCATTTTTAGTGATATATCTTCTGAAAATTCCATTTTGTCTGAGGTATTTTAAGGAGATCGAGGAAAAGAAATCTTGGTTTTTGACATCTGGGTCTAAGTTTTAAAGGTGGGAAGGGGGGATGACACTTTCCCAGGGGCTTCCCCCCCCGCCCCGCAATGGCAGTATGAATCACAATGAAAGGACTCCAAGGACATGAAACTCAAAGACACAGTGCTGAGGTCAGGAGCTGTCACTTCTCTCTGATCTGGAAAGGCCCTCCTAGATGTTTTTCTGCTCATATTCTGGGCAAGTAGCAATAGAAAGGCTGGGCTTTATTTTATATTTCTTGAGTGGTCCTAGCATCCAGTCATCTCTTAACTCTAGACTCACTGTCTCCATTACTAGTTTGGTATGTATCATTTGGATAGCTTTTACCCTGAAACTTAATTTTTAATGCTTTCATGCCTTATCTCAATTAGATTATTCCACATGAATAAAAACTCTTTTGCTTTCATTGTTGCCCTTAAGTCACTTACCATTGTTCCTTGCAACCCACAGAAATTTAAAAAAACATTTGTTTGAATGAATATAATGCCAACATTTTCTGCCCATTTGTAGAAAGTTCAACAAATTCATTACAGGCCTGAAGGGCATGTCATTTATAAATTAACAGTTTTTGCTATATTGCAACTATCTGGTTATTTACAAAACAGCTGAACAAGAATGGAAGAAATATTATAGTAGCAGGTTTAAAATACATAAATAATGTGTCAATGGGTAAGTTACTTGTACATCTCCCATTATACTGTGTAACCAATCTATTTCTCCAGCAAACAGTAAGGTTTCAATGATCTGCTTTCAGTTTGTTCTCCACAATTCATTTACTGATTGCATATTATCTCTTTAGCACTGACTTGTCCCTTGACGTTCTCTCTCTCTCTGGACAATGAAAGTTTTTTTACCCTGGTGACACTGCAGGAAACTGAGATGGGGCCTTAGGTTTGGCCTAGTTGGATTTTTCACAGTGAAATCAATCACTCTCAATTAATTTCCAAGTTGGAAAGTTCCTTTGAGATAATCCAGTTTATTTTACTTAGTTCCAAATTGAGACTTGCCGGTGTTTTGTCCAAGACCATCCTGTTAACCGGTGGCAGAGAGAGCACAGGTAATTAGTCTCCTAACAGCCCAACACACTTTCGCCATGCGGCCATCAACTCCCTTCACTACTCATCGCATCAAGTGAAGCTCAGCCACCACAACTGAAAAATAGAACTAATGTCTGAAATCATACACATAAAAAACATTCAGAAAGTCCGGAAATTAAAGGGTGAAATGTATGTAATTTTTCCCTACTGCATCCAGATCACGTTTTTCACTAGGCTTCAAACACTCTTTAATCATCATCATTAATGGTAATGGGTTTGGGGGGTGAGCAAACTCTTAAGAGGCTTAAGTTTGTCCGCTATTAAAAAAGAAAAGTCCGTGGTGGAGCTTGGTAGCCCCAAGGGTCTTCCTCGTTTTACAACTTGGGGTGGGGGGGAAGCTCTCACCTGAAGGACGGCATATGGAATGTTTCCGTGGAAAGCACAAAAATTAAACTAGAGTTATTTTTGTCACCGACCCCTTGGGTTGAACACCCAGGACTAGGCTGCCTTTTCCCAGACCAGGAACGAAAACATCGTCATTCCCTACCCGCTCGGATCAGGGATACACTTCCTAAAGCTTGGGTGCAGGTTCAGGGCGTGGAGCCACCTCTGTCCTCGCCCGCCCGCGCCCTGCCCGGTTCCTTGGCTGGACGAGCCCAAACCCAAACCCAGAGAGAATGTGTGTGGGTGTGTCCGCCCCAGCAGCCGAAGCACGTCAACCTCCGCTGGGCCTAGATGCGGGTCCTCTTAGGAACCGCAGAGGGTTTGCGTCCCTCCTGGCCCATCACTGGGTTTCGGCTTTGCTCTCCTCAGCGCAGCTTTAATCCTCCGGAAAAACGGGGATTGTTTCTCTGGATACGGTCCAGTTCACATAGGTACACATTTCTTCTGCTTTTCTTATTGAGCCCTCAATACACTGTAGTGGTAAACACCTGACTAGTGCAGCCGCTTTGGAAAACATTCTGGCATCTCCTCACCTTGTTAGAACTAACCTGTGTTAACTCTAATAATTCCATTCTTAGATATATACCCAAGAGAAATGAAAACTTATATATGATTGTTTATAGCTGTATGATTCATAATAGTGAAAAAGTAGAAACAACTCAAATAAATATCCATCAAGTGATAAATAGAGAAGCAAAATGCAGTGTGTCTGCAGGATGAAATACTACTGGGCCATACAGAGGAGTGAAGTACAGATGCTGTAGCACCATGAGTGAACCTTGAAAATATGCTAGGTGAAAGAAACCAGTCCCAAAAGGTCATGTGCTGTGTGATCCCATTTATACAAAATGTCCAGAATAGGCAAATCCACAGACAGGTAGTAAATTCGTGGTTGCCCAGGGCTGGGGGAGGAATAGGAAGAGACTGCTCTTAGGCGCCGCTATTTTTGAGGGTGATGAAAATGTTCTGCAACGGGTTGTGAGGATGGTTGCACCGTCTGTAAGCATACTAAATAAACATCATCGACTTGTATAGTTTGTGTGAACGGTATGGTATTTGAATGATATCTCAAAAACATTTTAAATGAAAATAATTGCTAAAAAAAAAAAGAATGAGTGGTTTCACAAAACCAAAGTGGTTACTGTTCTGGGGACCTTGGTTATGCTTTGCCACTTGAATGGGCAGTATTTTCAAATACTTGCTTTATGGGCAACAGGCGTTCTTTCCAATACTAGAAGTTACAAGCTTCTGAGCTTGTCTAAGACTTCCAGGAAGTTTTCAGAATAACAATAATGGAATTACTATAGTAAGTCGAGTTTGAGGCATTTTGCTGTCAGAATGTTATCACAATAATTATGACTTTTTACCATCACTTCACTAAGTAGATCAAGAAACTTCATCTGTATTAAAACGGTAACTGGGACCTCAAATGACTGACACCACTCTAAGTTCCAAGACAACTTGGAGCATGACAGTGGAAGCCCACAAAAGGAACAGTCACCTGCTACAGAGGCTGCCAGTCACTATGCAATATTGTGAATAGCCTTCCAAGCCCTGAAAAATGCTCCATTCCTTATGAGGTTTGACCTTGCTGTGGTTGCCATTGTCTTTTCTTTCTACTTCCCCAGGACTCTTCAATTACCCACTTGAGTATGTCTTTGATCCTTAGCACTGACTGGCTGGCTAACCTATGGTCTTCCTTGAAGACATCATATTCCCAGAACGTTTTCCTCATATTTCCGGCCAGTGTTCCAAGTCATCTGTAAGTGCCATTACATTATTATGCATTGTGCTTTTTTTCTCTGTATAAACCTGCCCTCTTCCCTCTACCTCCACCCCTATTTTTACATTAAAGTGGTTGAAGGTAGGTTATTGAATGCAACTGGCTGGGTATGTTTTTCCATTTACACAGTGTATGTGGCAGGGACTGTGGGGGCATTTATAATAACTCTGTTTTTTGCCTACTTATCTACTGGCACAAGGGACCCAAAGTGGCCTGGTGCTATTCTGTTTCCAGTTAAGTAGAACACAAGGTATCTCCTAAATGTTCATTAGAAAATCTGGACCATAACCCAGCAGACTCTAGGTCTGGAAGTAGGAAGCACAAATTCCACAGATGGATTACTGGATGACAGTAATAGGGGCGACCACTATTCTGACACAGTAGTTCCTGTAGTATTTATGTTGGAGACACAATACCATGTTTATATTATTGGTTCAGTGTACATCAATGCATATACTGTATCCCCAGCCATACAAGGTGCTGTATTTTATATCAGCAATTTAGCCGAGTCTTCAATACATGCCTTTCCATAGTTCTGCCAGACTAGCTGCTTCTGGATGATGAGTAAGCACCATGAATTCTTTGTTTACAACTCATTGTCATACCTTCTTGACTATAAAATGGGTTGCTTAGTTTAAGGTATGTCCAATGGATGAGGCATCCTATAAGTTCTCAGTGATGGTGCTAGTGGAGGCAAAGCAGTTGGGAAGGCAAACCCAGATTTAGAGCATGTATCAATTCTGGTGTGAAAGTTTTAGTTCTTTTGCATTTATCCATGCCTAGTGCAATGGTGGGCATAAGGGAAAAATTAGTGAAGTGCTCAGTTGCTCATACATTTTCTTTAAAGCTATATAGTTTAAACTAAAAATCACAAATTTTATGAGTTGGTTAATTGTTCCCACCTGCATCCTCTGAAAAACCATTGACAGAAAATTTTGCTCAGAAGCCAAGTAGTAACTACTGTTTCTTACCGCTCTTTTTTAGGGGTTGATGGCAGTGATACTCAAGAAGGAAATAAAGGAAAGGCATATTAGTCTCTAAGACTGTAGCTTGAAAAAATGTACAGAATGCCACACTTCTTGTTTTTTTAATATTTAATTTGATCTCAAATAGCATTAAAGGATAACATTTGATTTGTGAACTTAAAGAAGTAATACCTAGATCCCTTTCAAATCACTGTTTTTATTCTTTAAGAGACTTGCTAGTCCCTAGCTGATTTGGTTCCCAAAACCACATTCTGTAAGGATCCATGACATCATAATGCTCTAGGGTGGTCTGTCCCGGCACTCCGGCCTGACTGTCCAAGTTCTCCGTGGTTTCTGCATAGCCCAGTCTGTCCAGGAACGTGGCTCTCTTCTATCCTCAGTTTCTCTCTTCCACTGCAGTTTGCCCAATGCCCCTTCCTTCTCCCAAGAACCTTGTTAGATTCCGATCCCCGACTTTCTGTGTGTACCTTCTATAACCAAAGAGCCTTCAATCTTCTCTTTAATCAGTGTATTCTGTACCCTTGTGCTAGCTTCCGACCGGCTGACTCAGGGAAATCTGACCTTTAGTTCTGCCATTCTTCCTCACTTCCCGATATAAATGTGTGCTGCCCACCACCCCGCAGCGAGTCTCGAGGACTGGCTGAAGCAAGGAAGGGACAGCGGGGCCGCCTTCCCAAGTCCCAGACTGTCAGTCATTACAGGTATACCGGTTACAAAGGCGGCCCAGCTGGGTTGGCAGGTTAGGAGGAGAAGAGCCGTACAGGGAACGTCCGTGCTTCCCAAACCTCATCCGGGGCCTTCATCCAGGACCGGCATCCGGGGGCCTGCCCTCCGGGCTCCGCCTCCGGAAGTGCCAGAGAGAAGCACCGCCTTCCCAGTGGTGTAGAGCGACCCCCCGAAAGGCCGGGGTGGCTCCGCGAGCAAGGGTGTCTGCGACAGGACGGCATCCTGGGCCGCTGCTCCGCTCGGGTGAGTCTCTGGAAGCCATTCTGGGGTCGCGGTGGGGACGGCCCCTTGTTTTGGTTCACGGGGAGGAAGAGGAGGCGGAGGCGCCCGGTCCCGCCTACGGCGGTTTCCGTACCCTGGAGCGCGCGGGGCGGTGGAGCGTTGGCCTGTTTCTCCTCGGTCCGGGTTTGCTCCACGGACTGAGGATCCCGCTGTCACGATCCAGTGACAGTGCCTTGGTGTAGCTGGGTATCTGTGGCCTGCCTCGCCCTTTTCGGACCGTGTTTTCACCTAAGGAAAGTGGGGGGAGGGCAGCGCTGGGAGAGGCCTTCGGAGAACCCGGCGCGAGGGTCCTTTTTGAGGGTTGGGGAAGAGGGACAGACCTTGTCGCGTAAGAGGGTTGCGGAAGGGGGACAGAACCCTGTCGTGTCCTTGGGTTTGAAGGACACCAGTCAAACCTGTTTGAATCACAGCTCTTCTCTGGGTTACTGTCAGGATTGTAGTAAAAGGCCTGCCTACCTCGCCTAAGTTAGTGAAGGGTCTGATCCCAAAATTGGAATTTTGTTCTTAGTCAAAACCATTTAGTAATTGAAAGTGGGCTGACAGAGAGTTACCAAGTAATTTCTAAGAAGTCTGCGCTTAAAAAAATAACGAGTAATCATAACTAGCATATTTCTCTGCATACGAACTTGAGCCCTGATAGAAGTTTGTAAATGTTCAATATTTTAAACTTTCCACAGAAATCTTTATTATATTAAATTGTACTTTCTTGACTTTTTTAAAAAGTTCCACCAAATCTGTTTAATTTAGTTGGGTAATCATTGTTGACTTTTTATTTAGTATTTACAGTGTCTAAGATACTTTGCTAAGTCCTGAGGATATGAAATTTTGGGTCATTTTAACTTATTACAATAATTTCTTCTAATCTCACCCCACAGTGATGGTCATTGGTCTCCAAAACAGGGATGGAGGAAATATCGGTCCAGGAAGCGGCAGGATCACCAAGGGTCCAATTTCAGTCCTTGGAGACCCAGTCTGAGGGTCTGTCCCCAGAGCCTCAGTTCGTGCAGGACTCCGACATGGAACAGGGATTCACTGGGGGTAAGGCAGGGAGAGCACTTACATCCAGGAGAATGGGAGTGGAGAGGGGCTTCTGGGCCTGGTATGAGAGAGGCCAGGAACTTCAATAAGAAGGTGTCCCCTAGAGGGAGGTCTGGAAGGGAGGGACACATGTGACTCAGTTCAATGGTAATCACTCACTCTGCTCCAGCTGTTTTTCGTTTATACAACCTTTGCTTCATCCCAGTAACCACATCCACAATAATTAAAATATGCTGTTTTTGCTGCATCTCACAGTCCTTGCCTGGCTTTCATTTCTTAGGTTTAGGGTCTGTCCCTTCCCCTCACTTAGTGTCTCCCCTCCTTGATGACCTTTTATGCTTTGCCACCTGCCATTCTGTTGCAGCTGCAATATTTGTGACTAATTTAATTTTGGTTAAGGAAGTACCCATTTAATTGCTTGGTTGAGTGCAATGCCTGTATGAATGTATACATGTCACATATTGACCATACAATAACATTTTTATTGTATTGTACTCCCATTGTTTTGTAAGAATCTTATCTTAGAATACTCATGGCCAACTGCAGTGAAATAGCTTGTGTGTCAGCAACACTGGGTGCCACAGTACACGGAGTGCTGTGGGGCATTGTGGGAGTGCGGAAAAGATTGTGAGGAAACAGATGGCCATTCCTTATTCTTAGGGCCTTACACACTGGTTGCAGAGATGGTGCTCATTTACAAGAGAAAGGCTTAGTGATGTTTATAGAACAGTGTCTAGGAAAGGGTCAGAAATCTGCTAAATAACCATGGCCCTGGACAAGTCACTGCAAATCCTTATGCTTTGCTTTGCCCATCTGCAAAACAGGTACAGTGCTTAAAGTCCTGAATCATGGGTTTAAACATGTGTAAGCAGGGCAGGCAAGTGCTGAGAAGGAGCAGAGTAGACACATTCAGTACCTGATAAGCATTCACTGGTTTTACTAGAAGAATGTTGATGTGAAGAAGGGTCCTATTGACTCTTTTCTGTAAGGGAGCCCTGGGGAAGGGCTACTCTTACTCTTGGCTCCTTTCTCCTCCCATAGCTCCACCTGTTTCCCAGGTGCCTGCTCTTCCCCAAGAGGGAAGCCCAGGAGACCAGGCAGCTGCACTCCTGACAGCCAGGTACCAGGTGAGCTGAGGAACCTTCTTTTCCTCAGGGACTGTTCCTGCTGATTGAGTGTGGCCCTTCCCTCACCCCATCTGTAAACCGTGCCTGGATTTTTTTTTTTTTTTTTCAGTAGCAGACCCCAGTTTTGGAACTGATTTCTTCAGAGACCTGGACTTTACACAAACCACCTTTCCATCTTTCCAAACACCACCAGCAAACACTGTTTATTCTTTAGCCCTAGTGATGTGATGGGTGCTTATTAGATGTTAAAGGGTTATGGACCTTATTCCCTAGATTCTAAGCTGTTCTCACTCCTCCCTGATATAAATACACATTGGAGACTCTATATCATCTCCATCATTCTCTGGCCATGATGCTGTAGTGGCCTCATTCCCGAGAGCAGCCAGGCTGTGTTATTTCAGGAGTTTGTGACATTCGAGGATGTGGCTGTGCACCTTACTCGAGAGGAATGGGGATGCCTGGACCCTGTTCAGAGGGATCTCTACAGAGAAGTGATGTTAGAGAATTATGGGAACGTGGTCTCACTGGGTAAGGACTGCCTTTTTATTCAGATCTATTGGGATTTCTTTACTGAGTAGGTGTGAGGTCTCTGAGAAAGTAGAGTTTGGCTTAGATTCTAGGTCTTAGAACCTCTGAATCCTCTGTCTCTAAGGTCATCTCCTTTGGGAGTGGTTTTCCTTTGGGGGTTTCAAAACCAGACATTGTACTCCTTATCCTGAGTTAATGGTTCCTGATTTTGTAGGGTATCTCTTCCCTTTTAGAAAAGGGAGAGTTGCTTGTGCTTTGCCTAAGTTTGCACCTTTCCTATCATTTTTTTTTTTTGTCTTTTTCTTCTCTTCTTTTTTTAATGAGAGACTCTAGGGCCTCCCAACCCACAACCAAATACTTTCCTTGCTGGTACTTCAGTGCCCCTGTATCTGACTTTCCCATTTTCTTTGGAAGAAGAAATGCCTTTTAAAAAGATAGGGTTAAATTGTTTCTTGTTGAGTAATCCCTCACCTTTTAAGATCCCTAAATTCATCTCCAAACTGGTAGAATTTGAGAGACTTCATTTAAAGGCATGAATCACTGTGAGTACATTTCAGTGAGTCACCCAGATGATAATCCTAAGTAACCTCATTCCAAGCAGCAGAAGTCTCAGACTTAAACCAAGTCTCTCCTCTGTCATTTGGATGGTACAGTAGGCAGCCAAGATTAGGCAACCTGTGGTGCTGTGGAGAAGCATCAGTGGGCTTTGTTGGTAGCTCCCTTGATGTGAGCATTGCTTCTTTTCCTCTCTTTCTCTCTCTTTTTTTTTTTTTTTTGCCTGTCTCTGCTTTTGTTCTTTTTATTTACGTATGTATTTAATAGTTTTCCTTTTCTTTCTGTCTCTTTTTTTTTTTTATTTTTGTTTTGCCTATGCTAGTGGCATCCAGGGTGTTGCTTTGTCTTCCTTGATTACACTCAGGATTAAAAAGGTCTTCTTGTCTGTGGGGAGGCAGCCTGCCCACGGGGAAGGTTTTAGCCTGTTTTCCATTCCTGGCTCTTTGATCTTTGTAGGCATACTTCTCCGTCTTCCCACCACCCGGATTCATAGTGTGAATTCCTGCCCGGCCCTGAGTCATACCCAGGCAAGTGCTTTCTCTGGAGAAACACTTGCAGTCCTTTCAGCAGGAATCTCCAAGAGATGGCCCAAGTATCGGCTTCCCATCGATATTGCTCGTCCCCACTCGGAAACTCCTTTTCCACGATTATAAGATATTACACTTGATTGATGGAATAGATGCTCCCAGGATGCCACCACAATGTAAAATTGCAGCTCCTCAAATGACCTTTGTTAAATTTGTAAAGGGCCAAGGAAGTCCTCCGTTGCAACCAGATGCATTTTGTATCCTGAATTTTGAGTTCATTCAGAAGCCATGGTTGGTGGTCATCTACTTGTGTTCTGAGGAACCACAAAGTTCAACTCCAGCTCTTCAGTTATGATCTTTTCATGTTATTTTAGAATGTGGAACGTGTTCTGTACTCCCGTCCTTCTGTAGTGAACAGGACCTGCCCCTTCTGATGCCTAACTGTCCTGTGACCCCTGGGCTTTCTTCATATTTAACATTCTAGTCGTCTTCTTTTAAGTCCCTGTGGTCACCTCCAAGGTCCTGCCTTTGTCCCCTTTCTGCATTAATCTGTTCCGCATTTATATGACCTTTTCTGATCAAGTGTTCATGACCTCTGTCCTTGATGGAGGGGAAATGGGAGGGCAAAAGTATTTCAGGGTATCAAATTGAATGTATATTTAACAAGCTTGTATACTGTAAAGTGATATGTAATTGTAAGATACTGTAAATTTTATCTAATAATTATATAATTTCCAACAGTTAACCTGTCTACTTTTTGGAGTAAAGAGACTTCTTAGCTTAATCAACCTAATAGCACAGTATGCTATTAAACTGAATTTCGTCCCATTTCCTCTCATCTCTTCACACGTAGAGGACACGCATGCACACTTAACTGGATACAAATGCATACAAGAAATTCTACTCAATTTGCTTTTGTGACCAAGTCAGCAGCATCTTCTTAGTAATTATTTTTTATAGTCTTTGGGAAGACCTTTCATATTTGTGGGTTCAGCAAACTCCATGTGAAATGTAAAGTTCTACACTTAATTAACCTAGCTTAATGTTGGTGTTATAAAATAAGGACTTACATAACTTAGTCCCTGACTTAGCAGCCCTACCTTCCAGTTCACATCTTTTTCCCTTGGCAGTAGCTCTGAGTTGTATTTGTCACAGACATCAGAACTCTGGTCCTTTGGTTACGTGCTTTGCCTATATTGGAGTAAATATACAGAATATGAACAGCTGAATAGAAGAGTGAAAAAGTAGGTAGAAAGTCATAATTTTCATCACCAAATCTAAAAAGAAGTATGTTCTGTTAAGAGTGTATGCATTACTGGCTTGAGGATTATACCCAAAGGGAAGTTATCTGTGACTTCATGCTTAAAATTAAGAATAAGCACTGGAGATTAAGAATGGGAAAGAGGCCTAGATTGCATTTCACATGGGGCAGCATGGCAGGTGTCTAATTAGATGACAGCATTAGAAACATGTTTATCACGATTCCATTTGATAATAAGTGAGTTGATAAATTAGGGATGTTAGGCACCTACCCCCTAACTTTTGAAGTTGATGTCCTGAGGACAAAAGTGATTTATATAGAATGTCTTTTACTGCCACAGTTATTTACTCTTTCTTTAGTAACCAATGTGTTATTAGGTACTAGATACATCTCGTTTAATGCTTACTGTAGCCTGAGCAGGTATTCTATTTTATACCTGAGGAAGCTGAGGCTCAGAGAAAGTGAAGTGATTGATGCAGGGTCAGAACTAGGCTTGGGACTCAAATCTGACTCTGAAACCAATGCTCTTTTCACTATTTTGTGCCTTAGAACAATTAGTCGAACCACATATGGTGATTTTATATTTTCATGGCTCTGTACTTTGGTGACAATTAGAAATGACTATGATAAGTTGAACAGGAAGGCATAGGTTGTACAGTTTGGGAGCAGAAAAGGCATACATTCAAGAAGAAGTAAAATTGTCTAGGGGTATATTTCATTAGGATAGGTATGTACACAAGAACAGTATTACTGAGGAGAGATTTTATTTTTGTATTTGTTAAGGACCAGGAAGAAAGGCATGAATCTTAACACAGCCATAGTACTAGTATATTTTAAATGTTACTTTTAAAGATTAGATTAAATAAAAATAAATTTAATTAGAAAATGGTCAAGTTTACATTAAAAAATTAAAAGGTTTTAATAAAAATTAAGTAATTTTAGATGAGAGGCTTGAATGAGGAAAAACTTTAAGGTTTTTTAAATAAGCACATGCTTATTTTACATTCTATTTTATACCTGAGGAAACTGAGGAAAAACTTTAAAGTCTTTCAAATAAGCACATGCTTATTTTGAAAGTACAGAGTTTTGAGTTAAATTTAGGAAAAGACATTTAGACTAATGGCAGAAAAATCTGTCGTAATGCTTTTGTGACCCTTAGTGTGGTATCTTAGAAAGACTATAGACAGGGATTAAATTGAGTTCCAGTTACCAGCTGTGATATATTGAGCAAATATTTAAACTGACACTCATTTTTTTCATTTATAAAACATGAAACATAATGTCTACCTTTCTGTGCCAAGTAAATTAGATTATATTTGTAAGTATCTGGCTGATAGTAGTTACTCAAACATTTGTTTGGAAAGGACGACAGCAAGTGGTAGGAGCTACAGACCAGATTTTTTAATACAAACAAAAATTTTAGGAGAGTGTTCAAATTATTTCTTTATAGTGGAATCTCCCCAAATAGAATATTGCTCTGACTATGCCTAGGAGTTTGGATTTTTGTTACGAAGAGATTTTCATTTCTTAAACACCAATGGTCTCATAGATCCCTTTTCATTAAAACACCTATGACTCCAAATCTGTTGGATACTGACTCTCCAATCATGATTTTTCCATTCTTTTTATTAAGTTTACCTTTTATTCCATTATCAGTATACTGGTGTTCTGTTTTCTTTCTATACGTATTTTGGAAGAAAGAATGGATTTCACTCAATCATTATTTTTTTTACCTGTAGGTTGTTTAAAAGTAAGGTTCTATAATAAGACTGTCTGGGTTTGTGCCCTAGCTTGACCACTTACAATCTTGGGGAAGTTAATTACAGGTAACCCCTTTGAATTTTAGTTTCCTCATTTGTAAAAGGGTGCGGTGTAGTAACTACCTCATAAAGGTATGGTGAGTATTAAGTGAGTGAAAACTTGTGCAGCTCTTGGTATGGTGCTTTGTACCTACCAACTGCTTAGCAAACCCATTTTGATGATATAGGCGGCTTTAATTCTGTATCTCAAACTCTGCTGTCTTCTGAACTGCAGTCTCATATTCCTGTCTGCTAAGCATTTTCTCTTATACCTTTCTACATTATCTTAAACACTAAAATCAGACCCTTCATTCCACATGAAGATGGTCTTTTGTACGTATGTGTCTTAAGTGTCAATATAGAGTAAATAAACTTTGTTTTAGTTATCAAATACTTAGAAACACCTTAATAAATATCTCAAAATTAAAAGTTGCAAATTATGTTCCTGCTTCAAGCCACACTGTTTTTTTAAATGTGCAAAACTACTTTATTTGTTACGGAGGACCTTAACTAAATACATGTCTAAAAGGATTCTATTAATGCCCAGCAGGAATTCAGAAACATAGTAAATAAATGTCTTTCTTTTAATCTGTTCTGATCTCTCTGCTCATAGGTCCTCACATGGAATCCCAAGAGTGTAGCTGTTGGTTTATCATGTTTTCCAGGCCCAATACCCTTTTAAAAACATTAGTTGTTTGTTGTATATTGACCCTTGGGCACAAAATTGGCACTCAATGAGTAGCTCTTAAGTAAATGAATTAAAAGAAGTGCAAGATACAAGATATATGGTTCCTGCCATCCAAGAGTTTATAAATCAGGTAGAGATGATATCTGAAACCAATTTAAAAAAATCTATAAATTCCATTATATAGTGACATGTCAGGATAAAAGAAACAAGTAATAATTTTTGAAGACATTCAGTAAGGGAAGAGAAAGGCTTTTGGAGATGAGAGGCTTTGAGCTAGAACTTGTATATGTGCTACTAGAAGCTTTCTGGGCTGAACATGTATAAAAAAAAGCCCTTTTCATGCTATAGTTCTGCCCTTCAGAAGCAGACTGCCTTTTTCCCTTTAAAAGACATTAGATCTTTGCAGTCCATTATGCAGGCCAAAAAGAGACCATTTTATGTGAACATGCACTTTTATTGCACTTTCCTCACTATCCTGTTATAGTTAGTTGTTTATATCTGTCTGCAGTTAAGAGTGTGTAAGGTCCTTGAGGGAATTGACCTTACCTGCTTGGGCCCTCTATCCCCATACATACTTCGCATACTCTATAAATGTGTTGAATAAACAGAGTATAAGCTCCTAATGGATGAGATGGGTCATATTATTCTTTGTTTAGTTGTGTGAATTGAAATGAATTGTTTCTTAGATTGATCCTAGGAATATTTGTTGTCATCACCGATTCTCTTGCTACCATTCATCTCACCGTACAACAGGTACTTGAATATTCACCTTTCTCCAGGCCAGCAAAGTTATATTTTGATGACCTCAATTTTGACAGGTCTAATACTGTAGACTAGGTCTAATACAAGATTGCTATATAGGCAACAGGTGAAGAATGATAAGTTTTGTGAAATTATCCCATGCACAAATTCCTTGCCTGAGTAATATTTAAATGAATGTGCTCCCAAAAGTCATAAACTTGCCCCTAAACACATCTCATTATAGAGCACAAATAGGAGCTCCTTGTAGAGCATATTTGCCGCTCTTGCTCTCCAGACCTTCCTAATGTCTTTTAAGAATTTACTTTCTCCATTAACCATTAGTTAAGAGAAAAAGTGGCTGGTATGGTGTCTGGGGATAAATTGCCACATCCCATTTCCTTCTCTATGAGCAGGATTTCCAATTTCCAAGCCTGATGGGATCTCTCAACTGGGACAAGATCTACAGGTCTTTGATCTGGATACAAAGAATAGAGAAGTCCTAAGGGATGACTGCTCAGGTGAGTAAGGCAGAATCAATCAGATGGAATTAGTCTAGTTGTTGAGCCAAGCTGTAGCTCTTTTGGAAATCAGAATGAAGAGCTCTAGCTGTATCCCAAAATATAGAACTCTTTCTTTTTGCCTTCAGTTTTGATGAACTCTTTGCATTTATTTTGTCCCTTATCATCCACAGGTTGAACTAGGTCCCTGTTCAAGTTGCTTATTTATAATTCTTTTGAATTGTTTTCCTATTTTCTCCTTTGAAACACCTTAATTGGTTACCTTCTTACTCTGCTGAAAGTACCTTCTGTTTCTACCACACCCTGAAGCATTTGGATCCTACCTCACTGTTTCTGTTCATGCCCTTATATCTGCTATTAAGGTTTTGTGCCCGTGTTTTAGAGCAAATAAACTTCTCTTATCCTGATAGTAACTAGATTATTTAGTTTTCTCCTCTCTGAGTTTGTTTTTTCTAAGCACGGTGTACAGATTACATTTGCGTTTTCTATTTATATATTGAATCAGATGCAGAAACCAGAGAAGAGAGCAAGCTGTTGATTCCTAAGCAGAAAATTGCAGAAGTACATTCATGCAAAGCAAGAGTAGGAAGACTCAAAAAGGATATCACCCAAGTTCCTGAGACTAGAGAAGTGTATAAATCTGAGGACAGATTAGAAAGGCTTCAGGAAATCCTAAGGAAATTTCTATTCCTGGAGAGAGAGTTTAGGCAAATAACAATCAGCAAGAAAACTTTCACCAGTGAGAACAATGAATGCAATGAACCTGAAAAAAGCTTCAGTCTGGAATCTACTCTTAATACAGACCAGAGAGATCTTAGAATACAGAACATTGATGACATTGATAAGTATGACATGAGTCTCAGCCAGAATTCAGCTGCTGAGAAACACAAACAAGTAAATCTAATACAGGATTTTCAGAGTAGTGAATATAAAGAGAGCTTAATGGAGCTCTCCCACCTTACTAAATGTGAGAGTATGCCCACCACTGAGAAATCCTATAAATGTGATGCATGTGAGAAAATCTTCCATCAGAGTTCAGCCCTTTCTAGACATCAGAGAATTCATACTAGAGAGAAACCCTACAAATGTAAAGAATGTGAAAAATCCTTCAGTCAGAGCTCAAGTCTTAGTCGGCATAAAAGAATACATACTAGAGAAAAACCCTATAAATATGAAGCATCTGATAAGTCCTGTGAGTCATCTGATAAATCTAGTCAGAGCTCAGGCATAATTCAGCATAAGAGGATTCACACTAGAGCGAAATCTTATAAATGTGGCAATTGTGAAAGAGTCTTCAGTCGTAGTGTTCACCTTATTCAACATCAGAGAATTCACAGAGAGATGCCCTGTAAGTGTACTGTATGCGGCAGTGACTTCTACCATACCTCATACCTAGTTGAACATCAGAAGCTTCACTGTGAAGAGAAAGCATATGAATACAATGAATGTGGGATGACCTTTATTAAACCCCAAGGAATTTGTCTCAGAGAAAAGCCCTATACATGTAATGAATGCGGAAAAGACTTCAGATTGAATTCCCATCTTATTCAGCATCAAAGAATTCACACAAGAGAGAAAACACATGAATGTAATGAATGTGGAAAAGCTTTCAGTCAACACTTATGCCTTATTCAGCATCACAAAATTCACAGGAAAGAGCAATCCTCTGAGTGTAATGATTATGAGGAAAGTTTTAATCATAGCTCAGATCTTGTCCTGCAACAAGAAGTCCTTACTGGAGAAAAATCCTTTGATTGTGATGCATGGGAAAAGAACCTCAGTCAGAGAGCACAACTTGTTCAACATCAAAGAATTAATACCAAAGAGAAACCTTATGAATGTATTGAACATGGGGAGACATTTAGTCAAGTTCAGGCCTCATTCCACATCTGAGAGTTCACACCAGAAAGAAATCATGTGTGTGCTGAATGTGGTAATACCTTCAGTCAGAGCTCAGCCTTTCTTCAGCATCAGAGAATGCGCACCAGAGAGAAAGCTGAATGTGATGAATGTAGGAGAGCTATTAGTGTTCAACTCTGCAGACCCATACCAATGAGAAAACCTACGAACATATTGGAGGTAAATGCTTCATGCTGTTTATACCTTAGTTGTCATTGGAGGATTCATACAGGAAGAAAATTCCATCACTGTAATAAATGTGAAAAAGCCTTCTTCAGTCAAAGAAACTACCTTGTTCAGCATCAAATTCATTCCATGCAGAAAGCCTATGAATGTAATAAATGTGTGTGTGAAGATCAGTCATATTTCAGCCTGCATTCAACATCAAAGAATCCATACCCAAGAGAAGCCATTGAGTATAGGAGTTCCAATCTTTTTCATCATCAGAATATCTATAACAGACCAGAATCTGATATAATTCAAATGGAAAAATTTACTGCTATATTTCTGGCTTTACTCAACATCAAAATACTGGAGAGAAAATTGTTGATTATTTGTATATGAAATCGTTAATATATACTCCCGATCTTTCATTGCAGAAGAATCTAGTCTAAGGAGTGACATGGTGAATGCAGTGCTGTTTTCTCATGGCATTCTTTAATATAATTGTTGTAAGTAACTATGTATACTTTATTTATGAAATTCATTTAAGCTATTTTTATTTTAATATGGCCTATAAACATTTTTATTTTTCCTGAAATTGGTATGTATTATTCACAGCTTCCTGAAGATACTGTATTACACCAATGTTAAAACATGTCAGTGTCTAGAAAGTAGCTCATTTAGCTTTTTTTGCTGTTCTCAGCCCAAGTTCTCTCCAAAACAGATTGTCAGGCCTGCTGTTTCTGGGGACCATATGTCCTATTTGTTTCCAGCTGCAACACTTGGATTTCTGTTGATTTCTCCATTTTCTTAAGCGCCTTCAAATGACAGTTTCCTGGTTTTAAGCTTTTCACCAGCAAGTATGCCACCCCTACTTGATGCTGCTGTTCTGGTGTCTTTCCCAAAGTAAAGCATCTTCTTTTAAAAGAATTGGATTTCCACATCCTGTTCACTCATGTATGAAGGAGTCTGGTTCCCCTGAGTTTATGGCAGGCAGCTAAACATTTTCAAGTGATGCTCAAGTTCTTAGCTACCTGTTTGCATCCACAGCCCACTAAAAGAGGATGAGGACATCAGGGAGCCAACAAAACTTGTGATATAGTGACATTCATTCATTCAGCATCCACTCTGCATGTCTGAGTTTAGAATTACTTTATATACTTCCACTGAAGGCCAGCAAAATGCTTGGGTCTGCTTTTGATATGGCAAAACATAAAGAACATATACTAAAAGGTCAGAGAGCTTCATAAAGCAGAGAGCTCAGCCTTCCAACAAAGATATTGCTGTTTTTATATAGTATTTCAAGACACTGGCAGTTATATTCCTGATACTATAAAATTTTAACTGTTAAGATAGCTTCTTTGTCTACTTGGATTTTCATGCCCAATCAACCCTTATCAATCCAGGACAGTATTTGAAGTGTGGGGGCTTTGTGTATAATTACTTATTAATTATCACATTGTTTTTTTGTATTTTACTAGAGTCTACAGGCCATATAAAAGAACATGATTTTCTTGATCGATAAAAGTGATCACAGATGTTGACTTCAGATTTCAAGGTCACCATTATAAACCTAACAACAGTTCTTAATTCTTAGATGATGTCAAAACATTTTCCTATATTTTTCCATCTTAAGCTTCTTAGTATTTTGTGAATAAGTGTTATTTAAAATTCTAGTTGTCATCCCAGCAATTGAGGCCTTCATAGTTCAGGTCTTGTAATATTCTGAGGGATTCTTAACAAATATATACAAATTTATTGCTTGCTTTATAAGCATTTTATGGCTAAACTCTAGGATAGTTCTCCCACTATATTTTACCTCTTAGCCATCAGCAAGCATAGGATCTAATCAGGGCAAGGTAGAGATTTAAATCAGTTGATCTAAATGTAAAAGCAAATGAAAATGCATGTTTTTTTCCTGTCAATGACTGTATAATCTTATGTTTAGAGAATAATAGTCAACTCCGATGATTATGAAACAGGACTAAGTAATCTTTAAATAGCAGAATATATAAAAATCACATGTATGCATTTGGTTTAGCAATGTGCTTTTGTACCTCCACTTGAATAAAGGTGTGTTTGATACTCTGAGAATCTGTTTCAAATAAAACCTGAAGGCCTTAGCCAAAGCACGTGGAATTCTTGAAACCACCGTCCTGGCTGCAACTCAATTCCTTCCAGAAACCTGCTTCACAAGAGTAGATCACTCTCCTGTGTACTGATACTTGCTCTTCCACAGTACTCTTGAGGAATAAAGTCTGAATGTTTAGGATTTAAAGGGCTATTCAGTTGGATGCTGTCAGTACATAAAATAAGAGTAAATCATTTGAGGTTTCAGTAGAACTAAGCAGAGTGTGTTTTTAAAAAAATAAACACATTTTTAAAAATTAGAAACCAAATATCTTCAAGGCTACTTTAAGCTTGATGATAATTATTAGTACAGTATGATACGAGTTTGTGTTCTTAGTTGTTTTAGTCTTGATGTTGGAGAGGGAAGAGGAGAAATCTAATAGTTGAGAGACATCTAATTTTATCTACTATCTGTCCGTCCACCTATATGTACATGTATGTATGTACACATTCAAACTTAATCCTCACAACAGCTCTGCAAGGGAACTAGCTTCATTTCACAGAAGAACGGAGGTATAGAGAGAGATTAAAGAACTTGTTAGGGTCACATAGCAAGTTCAGAGTCAGGTCCCCCAAAACTTTCCATCATTTTGAAGTTGATATTAGACACCAACCAGAGAAGTTTTCTTTGATGGCTCTTCATTTTGTTACACCCCAATGGTTCACTATTACCAGTCTGCAACTGATCCTAAAAGCTCTCTGAGAAAATACTAGGAGAAAATATCCCAATATCTTTTGGGAGCTAGTCAGAGACCTCTCCTATATGAAACAGGCTTAGACAATTTTGACAGTGTCAGGCACAGATCAAAGCTCCCAAATTCCTATCTCCTGCCAAGCCACCCCACTCCCATGACTAGATTTACATATCCATTTTTCATTGCCCAAATGTACTCTTAATTTTTGCTGTTAACTAGAACTTGTTGATGGACATGTATTTTTACAAAGATTTGCTGTCACCTCTGGTTATAGCAGGTATTGGGGAAATGAAGTTTGATTCCTAGGTTCTGGCTTGAGCAAGAGTATCTAGAGACTGGAGAAATATGGGGTGTGCTGGAAGAGGAGCAAGGAGAGTATTTCAGGCAAGAGCATGTCAGCAGGCCTACAGATGAAAGAGTATGGCATTTTCAGAGTAATGAGCCGTCTGGAGAAATGCCTCACTGAAGGAATAGTATGGGGGAAACTGATGAAGTTTAAGAGCAAAGTTCAAAAGAGACTTCTGGAGTGTCATCTCAGTAAAGTGTGATGGGATTCTCACATCTAGAAATGTAATGTCATCCATCCCTTCATTCATTCAGTAATACAATTGCCAAGTTCTATGATATTCAGTGGTAGCCAAAGGGCACAGTTAACCTAATCGAATGAAGCCATCCGCTGAGTAAGACTAACAGATTAGTTGTCAAAGCAGTAGCTTCGGAATTAGACATACTTATGTTTGAACTTGGCTGCTTACTAGCTGTGTGACTTTGGAAATTTTACTTAAACTTTTCTAAGCTTTTTTGTCTATCAATATGGTTAATAACAGCATGAAAATTAAACATAATGTAAAAAGTGCTGGTCATATAGTGCCAAAAAGTTATTAATATAAATACTAATATAAAACCAATAAAAATAATAAGGTGGACGTTTAGATAGAAGTAAAATGTAAAGAGGGAATTAATAAGCAAGCATTTAACAGTGCAGAACTAGCATTGTCCAGAGTTAGATGCCTTGGTTTTGGAGCATTCACCAGTAAATATGATTAGAGAAATCATCAGGCATCCTGGGCTGTGGTAGAAACTGCCTCCTGATGGGCACTCCCTGTTGGAGTCAGCAACTGATAGCTGTCTCTTCTAAAATTTTTATCTGTGACATCACATTTTCAAAATAGGAGTGCAAGAAGGAACCATTGTTTAATCCAAGACTGTAAGAGTGATTTCAATCAGAAAATCAGATGGTGCCCTGTACAAATTAAAAAGAAAATAATGCTGGAGTTTTTTATTTTGCTGATGCATCCTATTCACTCTTCACTTTTAGAAAATGGTTAATCTCTTGTATTTCATATTTATAAATATATAACTTGGGCAAAATTATAAGTGTCTGTCTTTTTTCCTTTTCTGTGGTTGCACGTACTACAAATTTCTACCCAGTCTTTTTTTTAAAACAGAATGATTATATTTCAATACACAACTTGCTTACAACCAAAAAATAAAACAGCACAGTAAAAAAACAAAAACATGGTATTACATTTGCAATGCATGAAATTCGGTTAACACTTTAGTCATAAATGAGCTCTTAGGAAACCAGTTACACTAATAATCCATGGGAACTGGAAAAAAGAAAATAAAATAATACAAATGGCAATTAAGAATTAAGACTATGATGAGTGCCCTGAACAATGAATGAATGAATAATTTCTCCGTGGTATCACTGTCAAAGCACAAAAATGCTGTGCTGTGCAGTCTGAACTCTCATACACGCTGAGATTGATGAGGACTCTACGATTAGGCGGATGCTACTGTTTGACTCAAAATATAAATTTTGGGCTTCTTTAGACCCCAGCTTTTCTAATGAATTAAAACTATTTCAACAAATTATTTGGAACAAATTCAAAGTGAGTTCTGCAACTGCACATTTACTGCACAGAAAACATGTAGCCAGTATCCAGGTGCCAGAACACTACTTACCTATTAACTTATTCATCAACACAGCCCAAGAGGGTGTGCACAATGCTCACTGATGGTGACAGCGCAGGGAGCAGAATCAGTAACAGTTTGAAAACTGCGTACGGCGCCAGGTGGGTGCCTGAAATACGGGGTGGAACACTCGGAAGTATGTGACTGTCTAATTACTGTGCTGGACACTTTAATAATATAAAATAGTAATGAATGTCTAATGTAATTAAAAATTAAAAAGGCAATCTATACTGGGTACTAAAAAAAAGGAAAACAGGCACTTGAAGGGAAACTACTGAATATATACTTAACAACTACCTACGTCCTCTAAAATCACAAGATGACTTCTAGTGACTGCATTTCAAATCCACCCTACGGTGTGTGGAGTCAGACACATGCCCTCAGTGCTCACGGGATCGCGAGCGGAGCCCCGCCACGGCTTGTCCCAAGGCCTCCTGGGAGAAACGGCTCCCTCGCTCCATCTCCTGGGACTCAGTCCAACAGCAACAATGGAACCAACCAACATGCCTGCTTATAAGTCTCTCCACAACACCCTTCAGGGCACTTTCCCACACGAGCTTTTTCAGTCCCGTGCGTCTGATCTGTAGAAGTGTCCATGGCCACGCACAGAAGTGGCATCTCCAACACATGATGAAGACAGTCTTTTGGTTTCGAAGATGGTGGCAGAAGCAGGGGCATGGGCTCCTGGGTCTACCCAGTGTTTCTCATTGCCCCTCCTAGGTGCAAATAGACACCCAGCCCTGATTTGTATACAGCAGGATTCAAATGCTGCCTCTAGTTGCTTACTAACTGCAGCTTCTGGCATGTGAGATAGTAAAGTACCAAATTCATGGGATAGTTGTAAGGATTAATGAGATAATGACAGCTTAAATGCTCCACAACTGGTAGCTGCTATTTAAAAAACTCATTTGCTTAACCCTTTTTCGTGCTTCAACATACCAAATGTGCCTCCGGCAAGTCTGTACTGCAGGTGTGCCTACAGTACAAGGTCTTTGGATCTTGACCTCTCTAAGGCTTTTCTTCGTATCGGTGTTGGTACCAGTGTGTACCTCCTGCTTATTTATATACTCCAGGCAAAACTGGGAGGGGCTGCGTTGAAGCGACAAAGTGAGAGAAGGACAGGGTGGACTGAGGGCCTTGATAACGTGATTTTGGACCCCACGGGTCAAACCGATCTGTGATTTTGAAGAACGGGAGCGGGGAGGTGGGTGGTAACACAGGGGCTGGAGTCAGGCGGAGGAGGCAAATGGGGTGCACATGGATAGAGAGGATGAGAAAAGGAAACAACCGATTTAGATCCTCCGTCAACTTAGGCGATAAAGGGCATATAGAGAAATCTGCTCCACCCAGCTACAATCCTTCTGGGGGTAAGAACAGTGAGGTAGGTCCCCACCCTCACGCCGTTCTGGACCCAGCAGCCTCTGGAGCACCAGTGATCGAGATTAGACCTCCAGCCGCCTAGATGGGACCCGGAAGTGCACACCAAGGAACCGACTTTCCAGACCTCCCACAGGAGGGCGAAGTCGGCCACACTGGAGCGCATGGATCGGGCTGAGCTAGTGAGTATAGGGGTTCAGCGACCCCAGGCTCTGGGAGGAGAGTGGGGTGGCCAGCGTCACTGCAGGTGGCAAGCTCCTACTATGGCAGTGGGCTCGGACTGGGAGGTGGGGGAGTCCCATGGAGTTGGGGTGGGGCCGCAGGAACCTGCTGGGTCCCGCCTGCCTGGGTGCGGCGCCTGGGCCCGCAGGCTACCTCCTAGTGCTGTGGTCTTGGTGACCTCACGGCAGGACCCAGCTGACCTGAAGAGAGAATAAAGCTTCTCAGACCTTCTCCTGGCCTGGGAGTCTCTCCTGGGAAGGCTTCACCTACAGTTTTCCCTGTATCTGACCCGTTCTCCCACCCTTTCTGAAGTGACTGCCCATTCTTTGTGTCGTGTTCTGAAGAATTTTTAGAGAAGATTTTAGCCTTGGAGCGGCACCGGGGATTGGACTCAGCCCATGGAGAAGCTCCCTGAGCAGATGTCTCTGGAGTCCCTGTTTCCATCCCCTGAGCAGAAGCCTCGAAAGAGCAAGGGTGAGGAGCTGACCTAACTAGCTTTCTTTGTCTAAACTGCCCTAACCGCGGCCTTTGATTAGAGTGACACAATTAATGTTACACTTAGGCTAGCCCTGGTCCAAGACAACCGATTTTTTTTTATTACCTAAAACTCTACTGCATGTAAGTGAAGCCTGTAACTAATGTTTCCTCTCTGACTGTGTTGAGCAGACCGGCAGGAGCACTGTCATAGTATTAAGTCTTCAGGAGCTGTCATTCCAGCACCTGCTAACTTGCTTGGTCTTTGGAGAAGCTCAGATCCAATGTCGTGTGGCTAAATAAGTGAATGAACCCAGCAAAGTTTATCCCATACCCCAAGCACCAGGAAAGGAGTGCAGTCCTCCCAAGCTCTCTTTCACCATTAGGGAAGATACATTTTCCACTCAAGGTATAAACTGCAAGAGGGTGTGTGCCTATGGAACACAGCAGACAAGCCAGCCACCTGCTGATGGAAAATGAGATTAAACTATAAATATTCACATTTTAATATCAGTCTTTCATTTCACCTTTTTTCTGGTGTATGTCTGGCCACCAAAAAAAAAAAAAAGTGGACTTGATGATTTAATTGGGGGACAAAGGTTTACATAAAGCACATCATAAACTTGGAGATGGCTTATGTTTGGAGAGGTTCTTTCACATATGTAGTCTTCTAATGACATTTTCAGGCTAATATTTCATTTAACAAGTATTTATTCAGTTACTATTATGAGGTGTTGAGACCAACTTGAAAGAAAATCTAACTCCTAATGACCCATAAGCTCAGAGTTGAGTTGGAATAGTTAACTATTGAGAGGCTGTAGGACAATAAACAGTGTAGAAGTCCACAAGAAGAGATCCCTGTGAACTGGGTAGTAGCCCTGGAACCTTGAGAAAGTTATGAGTTTGGCCTTGGAAGGATTTAGAGTAAGAAAGGAATCAGTTTTTGATGAGAGAAGATAGAACAGATCCTTACCACAGATTCCTTACTGTTAGTCTTTATAAGAAACCAAGTGCCCGTATTCATCTTCTTAAATACTCATCACTCATATTTTGAGTTCTCTACAGTAGTCTCAACCCAGCTTTAAAGTCTTACCTCAGTGTTCCCCAAGACAAACTCAGCAAGAGTGGTGTGTCTGCACAGGGTAATGCAGAAGACATTTTGCACTACCCACTGTTGTGCATTTGTGTCCTCTTAGTCACATGCATTGCTGTTTCCTACATTCTCTGCCTGCCCAAACCCCATGCATCTCAAGATCCCATGCGTGAAGACTCAGTGCAGGATAACCTCTTTCATGAAGCTTCTGAAACAGGCTGGGGCTGTGAAGAAGGAAACAATCTTAGATGCAAGAGACATTTACACCTGAACTTGTGAGACATGGTGGCTGACTGAGCAGCAGAGGGCAGTTGGCTACAGTCGCCTTTGTTCCCTTCCCTGTTTTACCTCTTTAAAAAAACTTCTGCCAGTTGCTAGTATCTTTGTAATTGCCATTCACTTCTCAACACAGTGCTCTGTTTCTGTTTCATCAAAACTGGTTACATCCAGGCTGCCAGTGGCTTACCTAATGAACCTACTGAACAAATTTTTTTCAGCCCTAATTTTTTGACCCCTTATTATTTTTTTGTTGTGATCACTCTTCCTTGTAACTCTTGTTCCTTGGTTTTGGAAGCACCATTTTCTCCTGGTCTGCCTCTTCTCAGGGCCTTTATCACTCCTATTTCTCCACCTGTTTCTTAAACATTGATTTTCCCCAAGACTGTTCTCAGCCCTCTCCTCTTTTCCCTCCTATAGGTGATCCTATCTCTTTCCATGACTTCAGTTACCTCTGTGAGCTGCTCTTGCTTCCAGCTGATGCCTGAGTACTAGATGTTCATAGGTTCTCTTCTGAGCTTCTGAGCTTCTGAGCTCATCCTTTTTTGCAATAGCCTGTATCACCCTACCTTCTGACTGCCTTGGTTAATTTTAGTAACTGGTTTTCCCAAGCCAGAAAACCTGTAGTCATCCACTACTGTTCTCCTTCATATTCGGTTACTAAATCCTACCAATTTTTCTTCAGAAAGACCTGATTCTGTTGGCTATCACTGCTACTTCCTCATTTTAGACCCACTGTATTTTTTCTAGGTTGTCGAAACATTCCTATGCTATTGGTCATTTCCCCCACTCCGGATTCCCCCTACAGTTTCCAGAATAAACCTCCCTGGAAACAAGTCTGATCATACTCTCTGCCTACAGGATAAAGTCCAAAATCCTGAGTGTGGCTTATATGTCTCTTCATTATCTGGCTCTTATTCTATTTTTCTGCCATGTCTTCTGCTTACATCTCAGTCACATAGAAATTTTTTTCACTATACCTTAAATTTAGTATTCCCTTTTAGGTTTCCGAGCCTTAACATATACTGTTATGTTTGCCTGGAATGCGCTTTACCTTGCTGATCCTGGTCATACTTCAAGACCTAGCTCAATGTCATTCTTCGAGGGTGCCATACCCAACTTACCTAGGTAAAGGTTGTCACTCCTAATTTTGTGCTTTGAGGCGCTTTGGTCATATATATCTCTTTTAATACCTATATTGGTATCTTGTACATAGTAGGTGCTTCATATGTTTGTTGATTGGTGAAAATCAAACAGGAAGCACCTTAGTTTGCTAGCACTGCTGTAACAAATTACTACAACTTATGACCTAAAACAACCAAACTGTATTCTGTCACAGTAATGGAGGCTAGAAGTCCATGAGGGCCAAGATCCCTCTGAAGGCTCTCAGGAAGAATCTTTCCATGACTGTTAGCTTCTGGTGGCTCCTAGCAATCCTTGGTGCTCCTTCACTTGTAGTCACATCATTCCAATCTCTATCTTCAGGCCTTCTCCCCTGTGCATTTTTGTGTCTGAATCTGCCTCTCTTTTGTCTTGTAAAGATACCTATCATAGGATTTAGGACCCACCCACATCCATTATGCCCTCATCTTAACTAATTACTTCTGCAAAGACCCTGTTTCCAAATAAAGTCATATTTTGAGGTTCTAGGTGGACATGGGTTTTGGGGGGTATTTAAAAAGCAATGCTCATTTCCTCTGCTGTTAGAAGTAAATGTATCTGGGATCATACACGTTATTAAAAGAACTTTTATTTATTTATTTATTTTTAGAGAGAAGGAGAAAGAGAGGGAAAGAAACATCATTGTGAGAGAAAAACATTGATCAGTTGACTCTCGCATGCACCCCAACTGGGGTCTGAACCCGCAACCCAGGCATGTGCCCTGAACTGGAATTGAACTGGCGACCTTTTGCTTTGTGAGATGATGTACAACCAGCCGAGCCACACCGGTCAGGGCTGGGATCATACAGTTCTGTGGCTCACCTACTTGAAGAATGCCATAGATTTGCTTCTCCCTTTATTTGCCTGTTATTCCAGGAAGCAGCTGCTCTTGGGTTTCTCTACCTCTTGTCTCAGCCCCTGTCTGCTGAGGGGGGCTGTGCCATGAGGGGACATGCCTGTCTGAATTCTACTTGTGTATCAGCCCTGAAGAGTTTTTTTATAAATAATCTATTTGGGACCCTCAGTGATTTATAGATTCTTCTGTAGATGGAGTAGAACTTCCTTTTAATGGATTGCTGGGAAATAATCAGAAGCACTTTTAAGCACCTAATACACAAAGAGTTCTTTACCTAGTCCTGTGGTTGGAGAAAAAGAAGTGGAAGACATCTTTTACTCTGATCCTTTCAATATAAATTTAGGAGAACACACAAAACTAAAGCTATTTCTAAGGTCCAAAGACAGTGGGGTTAATTAAATGCTCTGAGGGATATAGGAACTGTATTCCTTAGAAATTCCAAGGAAAGAAACCACTTCTGACTAGGGGCTGGGGTAGAATAAATTTCACAAAGGAGCTGCATTTGAGCTGGGTCTTGAAGGATGAATAGGATTCTGATAGGTTGAAAGAAAAGAGAAGGAAATGCGTGGGGATAAATGTTCGGGAGGCGTTAGTTCAAATTAACTGCTGCAAAGAGAAGACGTGATAGGGACGAGATTATAAAGGTAGAGTGGAGTGAGATGGTGTAAAATGAATTCCAGGCCAGAGTTTAGGTTTTGTAGGCAGAGATACCGAGGTATGCTAGCTTTGAACAACTGAGTGTTGTCTATCAAGATAAGAGAATCTGGTTTGTTTAGGGAGATGGGGAGTGCTTAGGATCTGACTTTAGGACATTAACAGTGATAACAGGAAGAAGCAATAGTGTAACCGGAAAAGACACCAGCGTTTGGGCTGCCTGTCACTACCAAATCCAATAAGCAATGACAGCAATTGAATCTTTATGGGTGCTTTATTCAGATGGCCAGCGATCTGAGAAGATGGTGGGTTCATACCCTAACAAACCATCTTGTCTTTTCTTTCCAAGCCAGACCTTTTATAAGGTGAGGATGGGTGGATAAACAAGGTGCGGTGAGGGCTTTGAAATTCAAGGGGGATTAGGTGAGCCATGCTGCAGTATTCCTGTTCTGGGAAGTTAGCTGTTCTTAGGAAAGGGGGTCATCTGTATCTTCTTGGAGCACAAAAAGGTCCGGATTGCCCCAGAAGGCCACCTGTTTTCCTAAGAGCCAGGATATCTGTAGTTTCTGTAACAAAAGCTTTAACATACACATTACTTGCTAGACTTACAACTTTTTACCTTAAGCTAAAATTTCCCAAGTCTTGAGTCCCCTATCAATAGTACTGTTTACCGAATGGATGTGGAGCAGCGAAAGGAGTCTTTGTTGCCCTTTCCTTCTTTTTTAAATATTTTTAAAATTTTTCTTGATATTAGAGAGAGAAAGACAATTTGTTGTTCTACTTATTTATGCATTTGTTGCTTCTTGTGAGGGCATGATTTTTGTCTGTTTTGCTCACTGATATATCTGAGAGCCTGGAATGGTATGTGGCACACACACTGAATGAATGTGAGTGAGTGAAGTGCCGTATGACTTGTAAAGATGAGAATGCCCTGACCAGAGACTGAACCTGCAACCTTGGCATATCAGGACGATGCTCTAACCAATTGAGCAACCCCGTTAGGGTTTCCCCTCCCCTTTTTTATTCTGAAAACTGTTAAAGCCATGAAACTTACAGGAGACCTGCAAGAATATTATACCAAATACTCATACACCAGAAGGAGTGGTGAATTTGGGACTGGTAAGAGAACCACATGGAAATGTCTTTTCAGATTACTGGAGATGCAATAGCTGGCTTACAAATACCCCCATCTCAGTAGATGGGAATGTCACCCCTCTAGCTCCCCAACCCAGAGGGAAACCTTTGTTTCTTTTTTCCACAATCCAAGTACTTCTCTTACTGGCTCCTCTGCCACCATATCCAGCAAAGTTACCATCATCTCTCTCTCATGGATTATTGAAATAACCTCCTGGCTCATTTTCCTGCCTCTCCTGTTGCCTCCCTGTAGCCTGTGTTCAACACAGGAGCCAGCATAATCCTGCTGAAATGTCAGATCTTGTCTTCCTTTGGTCAGAACCCTCCAGTGTCCTCTAGTCTCACTCTGTGAACGCAGATCTCTTACTGTGGCCTGCAGGGTCCTGTGCTCGCGGATCCCCTTTTTATGTCTCACCTCATTTCTCACTACTGTCCCCCTTGCTCATTCCACTCCAGTCACAGTTGGCCTCCTTCAACATCCAGGGCCTTTGCCTTGCTATTTCTTCTGTGTGTAATACTTCTTCCTAGATACCCTTATCTACTTCAAGTCTTTACCTAAATGTCATTTTCTTAGTTCTTCTTTGACAGTGTTATGTAAAATTGCAATTCTCCCCACTCACTCCACCTGGCACTCTAATCCTTGTTCCTTGCTTTTTTCCTCTATAGCACTTCTATCACCTTCTAATAGTATGTAATTGATATTATTATCCACCTCCTTTACTAAAATGAAAGGTCTTAGAGGGCATGATTTTTGTCTGTTTTGCTCACTGATATATCTGAGAGCCTGGAATGGTATGTGGCACACACACTGAATGAATGTGAGTGAGTGAAGTGCCGTATGACTTGTAAAGATGAGAAGTATTTCAGGAGTGATAGGAGAAGGATCACCTTCAGCTTTATGGAGAAGGTGATATTGAACAGGGCCCAAAGGAGTAAGAGTTACATATTTGAATATGTCCAGCAGGCTGTTACATTTCTGACAGTAGGCACATCCTCTAGAATGTCTAAGCCTTCATGTGTTGTGATAGAGAATGAATAGAGTGGTTCAACCGACAGTAGAAGAGTCTTTGTATAGAGGAGATGGTCAGAATGAGATTGGAAGGACAGGTCGGGGCCAGGCCAGAGAGACATAGCAGAAGCTTTCATTTTCATATTTGCCTAAGCCAAGTACAAGAAGGCAATTATTATGAAGTATTCCAAGCTCAAGTAGTGGAATGTCCAAGTTACTGCCCTTTCACTTGTCAATGAACTGATGGAGGCTCCATTCATTCTCTTTTCTTATGTTTCATCCTAATTAATGAATCCAGTTTTGAAGGGTTTCTAAGTTTAGGTGCCCCAAGCCCTGCGGGACAGATTTGACAGATTTAGAAAGCTCTAGAGTTATGCTGTCCAGTAGGGTAGCCACTAGCCATAAGTGGCTAACTAAACTTAATTACAATTAAATATGATGAAAAATTCAGCTCCTCAGTTGCACTAGCCACCTTCCAAGTGCTCATTAGGCACTATTGGGTACAGTATTGGACAGCACAGAAGTGGGAAGTTTCTATAACCACGGAAAGTTCTGTTGGATTGTGCTACTCTAGGCATTAGTGAGTGACTTGAGTTCACTATGGTACCTTGCTAACAAGAATTGTCCTGCTAGTATTTAGACCTGATTGATGTTGTTATCAGTCTTTAGACACCTAACTTGTCAGACATAGTCCCTGCTCCCTGGGAGCTTGCAGTCTGTCTGACAAATAAGGCAAACACATGTGCAAGGGATGTAAAAGCATTAAATCACTCTCACCTGTTAGAATGGCTGTCATCCAAAAGACAAAAGATAACAGTTATTGAGGAGGACATAGAGAACAAGGGAGCCTGTGCACTCCTGGTAAATTGGTATAGTCATTATGGAAAATAGTATGAAGGGTCCTCAGAAAATTAGAAATGCAACTACCATTTGGTCCATTTTTGGGTATTTGTCTGAAGGAAAGAAAATCATTATCTTAAAAAGCTCTCTGCACCACCATGTTTGTTGCAGCATTATTTACAATAGCCAGACATAGAAACAACCTAAGTAGGTTAAAGAAACTGTGGTATAAGTATACAATGGAATGTCACTCAGCCATTAAAAAAGAAAATCCTTCCATTTGTGACAATGTGGATGGACTTTGAGGGTATTATGCTAATTGAAAAAGTCAGACAGAGAAAGACAAATACTGTGTCTTAAAAAAAAAAAAAAAATCCACAAGTGGATTCCATCTCACTTGTGGAATCCAAAAAATCTAAACTCAAAGATACGTGAACAATGAACAGAACAGATTAGATTGGTCGTTGCTGGAGGTGAGGTGTGGTAGTTGGGGGAATTGGATGAAGATGGTCAGAAGGTACAGACTTAAGTTATAAGGTAAATAAATAAGTCCTGGTGGTGTAATGTGCAACATGGTGATCATAGTTAACAATGCCATATTGAATATTTGAAAGTTGCTAAGAGAGTAGATCTTACAAGTTCTCATCACAGGAAGGAGATTGTAACTGCCCCCATCCCCCCAGGATCCAAATTGAACACGCAGAAGATGAGGGCAGATCTGGAGGTGGAATAAATGTAAATACGGTTCTGTGATGATATCACAAATAACTAGTAAGTCCCTTAAAGGCAGTGACCATTATCTAATAAAATCAGGGCTGCACGTATTTTAGGCTTTCACTGCTGATGGAAATGCTGAATTGGAATTCCTCAGCACCACCTTCCAGAAAGATCCCTCTAAGCAGAGGACCTGCTTTTCCCAGTATCACTGCAAAACAACTTCACTTGCTTCAGTAAGCCTCCCATTTAATAAGTAAAACTTACTGTATTAAAGTAAATAGGAGATGTTTTCTATCACGTCTCCCTTAGATACAACTAGGGTACAGAATTTATTTTTATATATTTTAGAGTTGAAGAAGATTTGGAAATGTTTCTCTATACTATACCTCATATTTTTAAACAACTTTTTCTCCTATTCTTCCCCCTACCTGCCTTCATCAAATCCTCCCAATTCATACTATTTCTAAAAGGTGCGTATACGATGTGAGTGTGTCTGTGTTTGTGAGTGAGCATGTGAGCATCTGTGTCTAGAGAGGGACTCTCAGCAGGAGTGAAGAAGGCGTTGGGCTATGATTAGGTGAGGGGAATCTTCTCTGTTGCAGCACAGACAATCCCTGTGGCTGGGGCACCATGTGGACAGAACCTCTGAGATGAGGCTCTCCTGCTCTATTTGTCTGTGCAGTCAGCCCTTGCCCCTCCTCACACATATTCCCAACATCACCTGTCCTGTGATCTGACACATCACACTCCCCTCGAACTTTGCCTTTCTCTTCTGTTAATCCCACTATTTCTGTCTGGTTGGCTACCTCATATGTAAATTCTATTTTTCTCCAAATCTGCTTAACTTGTATCAATCTTTCCCCTACATTGCAAGGTCATTTTTTTTTAACTTTTTTTTTTTTTAATAAAATACTTCTGGAATACTTTGATCATCCTGTTTCCCACCAGCAGTTCTTCTTGTTACATTTCCTTTTTTTATATTTTCTGTGAGATGGTGAGACCTGGACTGAGGATCTATTAATTATAAAGCAGAAAATCCTTGCAGTAGGGATGCGACTCCATGAAGGAGATGAATGTGAGCAAAGCAAACACAAGGGAGCCTTTGAATATGGACAAAACTTTGGAAATATTGCAGACTTTATCCAACAACCACAAATTCTTACTGAAGAGAAATCTCTGTAATATATGTGGAAAATTTTTCAGGCAGAACTCATACCTTACTCAGCGTGAAAAAATCCACATGCAAGAGAAATCTTACGAGTGTCATGAATGTGGTAAAGCCTTTGGCCATCGTCCAAACCTTATGCAGCATCACAGAGTACATACTGAAGAGAAGCTCTATGAATGTAGTGAGTGTGGGAAAACCTTACTCACACAGGACAGGTGCCTTACTTGGGTAGTGCATGTGGGAAAGCTTTTGGTTGGAGTTCAGGTCTTATTTGACATCAGAGAATCCACACTAGGGAGAAACCCAATGAATGTACCGTATATGGGAAGACCTTTAGTCAGAGCTCAAATCTAGTAGAACATCAGTGAGTTCACACCGAAGAGAGACCATAGGAATGCAATAACTGTGGGAAAACTTAGAGTTGTAATTCGCACCTTATTGAACATCAGAGAGTCCATACAGGGGATGCTCCTTATGATTGTAATGAGTGTGGGAAATCTTTTAGTAGGAGTTCACTCCTTATTAAGCATCACAGAATTCACACTGGAGAGAGACCCTGTGAATGTAGTGAATGCGGGAGGACCTATAGTCAACTCCCACCTTGTTCAGCACCAGAAAACTCACAGTGGAGTCAGATTCTCTGAATCTAAAGAACATGGGAAAGCCTTCAAGTGTAATTCATACCTTATTGATCATCTGGGAATTCATGCAAGGGAGAAACGGGATGAAATGAAGGTGGTATTACCTTTGGTTGGAGTTCAGCTCCAGTTGAACCTCAGAGAATCATACTGGGGTGTAGTGAGTGTGGACAGCCTTTAGGCCTTCTTCAGCTCTTATTTGTATTAAGACCTAAAAATCCACATAGTAGACAGATCTCATAGGTGTGTTCAGTGTATGAAAACCTTTAGATTGAGTTCCTGCCTTATTTAGCTCAGCAGGTTCACTTTGGAAGAATGACGGATGTGGGAAAAACCCAGCTGTGCATGGAGAAGGGCACAGAAGGGGCATAATGCAGCACTACAAAGCTGATGAGTAAAGTGGAAACTTAGTACTAGTTTCCTTTGTTATTGAGGATCTCCATCAGATGGAGATTCTGTGGTTTGCTTTTCAAATCACCATAGTCATCTTCTGAAAATGGAGTGAGTTAGTCTATTTCAGGGAAGAATCAAGGAGTTTTGAATTCAGATTCATAGGTCAGGAAAGCAATAGGTGACCTTTGAACCCAGTCACTTTTCTTCCAGTTCATCTGCCTTATTTGTTGTAACTGTAGATAAAAATGGCTCTTGGGTCTTCTTGGGACAATATTTTACTCCCCAGTGTCCTGTAGACTGCTGAGTCCCTTTGTTTAATGTGACATAAATGCACAGATTTTCTAAGCCAAATACTTTCTCAGTATGACATGTCATGGCTTTGTTATGTGTCCTAGGGTAGCCTGACCTGCATTGCCAGAATCCCTTTCCTTGTATGTTTCAGTTCATGTGTCTATAGGAGATTGTTGGGAGGTTGGGAGGGCAGAAGAAAAGCAGCAGTTATTTCATAGTTCACATTCTTTGTTGTTGTCCTGTTGACTGGCCTCTGCAGCTGGGCCAGGTGTGCATGTGTGCGCGCATCTCCTCCTGGCTCTGCTTCTCTGACTGAGACCTGGTGACACATGCTTACTGTCCTTATGAGAAAAACATTTGATTCATATCTGGATGGAAAAAATAATGAACTTCTGGCTGTTTTTTAGAAAGACACACAATAATTTTCAAGATTTCCTATCAGAAAAAGCTGCTGTTCAGACTCCTTATAACAAAAATTCTATTATATCTGGAGGCAGAGCTTCACCATCACATAATTGTTGAGGAAAAAGTTTGCAAAGCAGTTGAGTAGTGTGATACCTAATTGACTGATAAAACTAAAAAAAAAAAAGTGAGCACCCATTTACCATGAATATTTTAATCATTAAAAGAAGTTCCAAATGTACCTCTACTTAGGTAGTACATTATTAAATTTATTCTAGGTAACTGAGAGAAATAACTGCTTTGTTGTAAATGCTTATTTTTCATCTAAAATAACCAGATTATTTTTGCTCCAGTTAGTCTGGATTAGTGATTATCTAAAAAAAAAAAAAAAATCAGTGAAAATTAAACTTACATTGTGGACTCTTGGAATCGATGGTTGCCTTTCTCCTAGAGCTTCCCTGCCTGGTCTGGTGCTGCGCACCCAGTAGGTAGGTGTTCAGTGGGTGACTGGGGAATGACTCTGTTCACTGGAAACCAAAGTCTTCTTGTGTGTCTCAACTCCCTTCATTGCGCTCCTCCACCTTCTGCCCTTTGCCATTCTTACAGGTGATTATTGACATTAAATAAGAGTCTCCTGGCTCTAAGGACCCCCTTGCTATCTGGATGTCCTGAGTATGGATTTACACCCTAATAGGCCAGATCTCAGCTCTGAGCTATTGTGCCCACGTATTTCACTTGGTATGAGTCCCTCTCCACCCCCTTATGCCACAGAAAGGGCTCTTTCCTCCTGTGGAGTCTGAGAAGCTTCAGGATGAGACAGGGCTTGAAGAGCTGGGTGTGAAAGCTGGGCAGGATTCTGATGGGCAGGGAAGCACAGCAGGGAATGACACTAGGACAAGGTGAATGTGCAGGATCAAGTGCCAGGCTTCAAGGGCAGAGGTGCCTGTGGAGGCCAGGAAAGGAAAGAAAAGACTGTCTAGCAGAGGGGCTCTGGTTCTTAGGGCGCAAGTATCACTAGTGAACAGACTAGTTCACTAAGATTTTAGTGCTCAGTCAGGTGAATGTGAGAGCAACCAACCCATTCCAGTTTGCCAGAACTTTCTCAATCTTAGAACTGAATATCCAACCTCCTGAAAATGCTCAGTCCTGCGCAAACCAGGACATTTGGTCACGTGAATGCATAGTGATACTATCTTCTGCCCCTCAGGGCTCTGAGCTGGAACAAGACAATACAAGACATAACAGAGCAGTAGTTGTTGACTTAGGTTGTATACTGGAATCACTCGGTCCCAATTGCAGAGATTCTATGTGTTTGTTGTGGGGTATAGCCTGGATATTGGGATTTTGTAAGTTCCCAGGTAATTTTAATGTGCAGCCAAGGTTGAGGATCTGTACAATAGAGGATATCACTGCTTCACAGGTGGTGAGAGAGAAGGACACAGAGACCACATAGCGTCTGGTGGCTTAGTCACTGAGGGCTTCAAGAGGGCTGGGACAGGAGTATAGAGAGCATCAGGGGCCTGTATGAAAGGAGAGAGGGTGTTCTAGGCTAGCAGGAAGGAGCAGTGGGAGGGGCCCTTTGTGTTGGGGGTGAAGCCAGCTATTGGGTGGTTTCCCTCACAGGGGCAGGGGCCTGCTCATTTCCCACTAAAACTCCAGTTTGGGCAACTTCAGGCTCTAGAACCAATGGCAAATTTGGAGCACTGGACTAGGAAAGCACTGAGCCTGGGGGAAGTCAGAACCCTAGGGACTCCAGCCCCAACTCATGGGTCCTCCACCTACTTTTTCAGCAGGCAATTCCTTCTTCCCTTGCTGGGAAAATAATGAAAACGCTTCCAGAGGAGTCTGTAACCTAAACTTATGCACACATTCTAAAGTTTCCAGTCCTAGGAGGTGCTGGCCTGGCAGTCCCTAGCCATACCTTGCATCCACATGGGTGAGAGGAATCTCCTTTGCTCTGGCTAAAGAGGTATAGGAGTCTTTGGGCAAAGGGGAAATGGGAGACGAGAAATGAATTTGAGCACTAGCACCCAAATGTGATTGCCCAAATCCCATCAAAGGCCTCTCATGGCCCCCAGGATGAAATCCTACAAGACTTTTCACATCCTAGTTCTGTCCACCGACTTCTCCAGCCCTTTTGTGGCCACTCCTCCCAGTCATTTTGAAATTCCTTGGGTCCTTGAACACAGTATTTTTCAACTGTAGGTCAAAAGCCAATAGTGGGTTATAAAATTAATTTATTCTAATGAGTTGCAACCAGCACTAAGGGTAAAAGGAAAAAGAAGGAGGGCTAGAATGGAATAAAAAACACCCATGTGCATTGTGCGTAACAGAGGAAAGGGAGACTTTAGTCCTGAGTGCGAGCTTGCTATACACAGTTCTTGCAGTAGAGTAGGTGAAAGCCTCTGCACAATGCAGGCCCTTTTGGGAATATGATTCTGTCTAAATCTCACCTTCTTGGCAGTCCTTGTACTGAATTTTTATTTGTTCTGCAATTCCTGTAGTGTGCTATAGTTCCTTTATGCACTGATCACACTTAAAAAATTGATTTATTTATTTTCTGTCTTCTGTGCTAGATTGCAGGCTCCGTAAAGGCAGGGACTGTATGCACCTAACACTGTATCTGCTATTAGAGAAAGCATTCATTTCAAACTGCTGAGTGATAAGCCTGAGTTTAGGTTCTAGCTGTGTGTGTGCGTTCTCAGATAAGTTCTTTTTGTTTTTTCCAAAGTTTTATCTGAAAGATTTCAATATACAGAAAAGTTGAAAGAGTAGTATAGTGAACACCCTATATATCCTCCACTTAGATGAACAATAATTAATTCTTCCATATTTGCTTTTTATCTCTATACTTGTTTTTCTGAATCTTTAGAAAGTAAGCTTGGATATAAATTTCACTTCTAGATACTGTGTCATGGTTCTCCTAAGATTATGGTTATTCCCTTACATATCATGATACTATCAGCATACCTAAGAAAATGATTGTAATTCCATGATACCATCTAAAGTGTAGTCCATCTTCACATTTCTCCCAGCAGCCCCAGGAATGTGTTTTATGCCTCTTTCATTTCAAATCAAAATAAAATCAAAGGTCACATATTGCATTTGGTTTTGTCTCTTTAGTTTCTTTTTAATCTAGAACAGTTCCTCCACACTTTGTTTTTTTTTTAATGACAGTGACTTTTGGAGGAATCGAGAACAGTTACCCTTCAGAATTTTTCAGGAAACTGACTTCTGTTTCCCTCTGGTGTCTGACCCCCTCCTCAGCACTCTACAGCTCCTCTAAACCGGAGCAGGTTTCGGAGCAGGCGTCAGACTCATTTCCGCTGGGGCCACATCAGCCTTACTGTTGCCTTCAAAGGGCTGAATGTAATTTCAGCTCCTCAGCAGTTAAGGAGTAGTTACATTTATACAGTTCTAACATTATTTCAGCCCTTTGAAGGCAACCACGAGACTGATGAGGCCCCCTGTGAAAATGAGTTTGACACCCCTCGTTTAAAGGATTGATTAAAGATTTTTGGCAAGATTATGTCTTCATTCTCTATCTCTTCTGGAGGCACATGATGTCAGATTATTCCACCCTAAGTAGTGCTATGTGTTCACTTGTTTAAGATCTATCCTATATAAAGATAAGTTTTCTTTTCGCCATTGGTAAGTAATTTGCAAAGATGATAAGCTCTAGCACAGTGCAAAAATCTATTCCTCTGCAGCCTAATGTTTTTAGCAATCATCCATGACCTTTTATCGACCTCCATGATGATTTGGGCGAGATCTTAACCTGAGCCTCAGTTTCTTGATCTGTGGTATGGGAATAATAATGCCCATCATTTTTTCCCCCTCCCTCTCTACCATTGATAACCCTCTGTGTGATCTCCACTTCTGTGATTCTTTCCTGTTCTAGTTCTTTGCTTAGTTTGTTTTTTTGTTTTTGTTTTAGGTGTGGTTGTTAATAATTGTGAGTTTGCTGTCATTTTATTGTACATGTTTTTTTATCTTCTTTTTCTTAAATAAATCCCTTTAACATTTCATACACAAGGGCTTGGTGATGATGAACTCCTTTAACTTGACCTTATTTGGGGAGCACTTTATCTTCCATTCTAAATGAAAGCTTTGCTGGATAGAGCAATCTTGGGTGTAGGTCTTTGCCTTTCATGAGTTGGAATACTTCTTTCCAACCCCTTCTTGCCTGTAAGGTCTCTTTTGAGAAGTCAGCTGACAGTCTGATGGGAACTCCTTTGTAGGTAACTATCTCCTTTTCTCTTGCTGCTTTTAAGATTCTCTCCTTATCTTTAATCTTAGGTAATGTAATTATGATGTATCTTGGTGGTTCTTCCTTGGGTCCAACTTCTTTGGGACTCTTTGAGCTTCCTGAACTTCATGGAAGTCTGTTTCCTTTGCCATATTGGGGAAGTTCTCCTTCATTATTTTTTCAAATAAGTTTTCAATTTCTTGCTCTTCCTCTTCTGGCACCCCTATGATTTGGATGTTGGAATGTTTAATGTTGTCCTGGAGGTTCCTAAGCCTCACCTCATTTTTTTGAATTCTCATTTCTTCATTCTGTTCTCATTGAATGTTTCTTTCTTCCTTCTGCTCCAAACCACTGATTTTTGAGTCCCAGTTTCTTTCCTGTCACTGTTGGTTTCCTGTACATTTTCCTTTATTTCACTTTTTAAAACCTTCATTTTTTCCCTCTAATTTGCAACCATATTCAACCAATTCTGTGAGAATCCTGATAACCAGTGTTTTGAACTGTGCATCTGATAGGTTGGCTATCTCTTTGTCACTTAGTTGTATTTTTTCTGGAGCTTTGATCTGTTCTTTCATTTGGGCCTTTTTTTTTTTTTTAATCTTGGCATGCTTGTTACATAGTAAGGGGCAGAACCTAAGGTGTTCACCAGGGCAACCCAGGTCACTGTGTTGTGACACTGTATGTGGGGGAGAGTTCCAAGAGGGAACACTGCGGCCTGCTCTACTCTCTGCCAGTTTTCAGTCACTTCCCCCGCTACACAAAAGCAAATTGGCCCCTTCTAGTGCTGATTCCCGTGTGGGTGGGTTTGTGCATATTCTAGCTCCCTGTGGGTCTCCAACAAACTCTCCTGTGGGGCTGGGAGTTTTTCCCACTGCCGCCTCAACCCCCACAGGTGTTTTCAGTCAGAGGTTTGAGGCTTTATTTCCCTGTGCTGGAACCCTGGGTTGTGCAGTCTGTCTTACTCCCCAGTTACTCCTCCCAGTGTATATGCACATGGATGTGGGACCGACCACTCTGTAAGCTGCTGCCTCGCCTGGTCACCAGCCGCCACCTTGCCTGCCCTGGAACTCCAGTCAGCTGCCTTGCCGAGAGTCCTCTCCAGCCTCTCAGCCTGGCTGACCATCTCTGCCCCTCCTACCCATCTGGATGAATGTTTCTTCTTTAACTCTTTGGTTGTCAGACTTCCATACAGTTCGATTTTCTGTCAGTTATGATTGTTTTTTGTTTTTAAATTTGGTGTTGTCCTTCTTTTGGTTGTATGAGGAGGCACAGTGTATCTACCTGTGCCTCCATCATGGCTGGAAGTCTAGTGCCTGTCATTTTTGTATCTGATGTGTAATGGTATTGAAAAGTAATGTATAAAAGTGCATGTGAAAATGCTGTCATGGTCTGCCACCATTTCTCCCTTTTTCTGAGAACACTATCCTCTTTCCTTTAACAAAGTTCTCCCTAGTCTGCTCCAAGTATGTGGTCCAAATTGCTGGCTTCCTAGATGACCCTACTACCTGGCCACTGTGGGGCATGGCTGACTTATCTTACATCAGAGTGGAATGAGCATGTGACACAAGTCAAGACAATCTGAATGCTTCCCTAGGAAATTTTGAACCAAGGAGGGGTGGGAATAGGGTGAGGAAAACATTCTTTTTCCCTAGGGTGGCTAAATATGAAGGCATGGGTCTGGAAGTTGACTATTTTCCCTTATACCTAGAGAAACCCTATCAGATGGAGGAGATCAAAGCTACCTTTCTGAGATCAGGGCAGAGAGTTGTCCAGGGGTGTTCTGGCCTGGCTCCAGTCCTCACCAACCATTCTTCTCCCCTGACCCAGCTAAGCCAATGATGGCCCTCTCTTGCTTGAACATTTACAAATTGGGTTCTAAACCTTGTGACAGTTAGAATCTGAATAGCATAAAGCCTGTCATGTGCCTATCACATCATAGATGACTCATATTAGTGTGGTCCATGCCCCTTGTCCCTTCCTGTTGTTTTTCAATATGTACTATATATCTAGTGGAGAGCTGTGAAGGGGTGCTAGACATGGTCCAGGTCCTGGAGTCCAAAAATCTTATGAGTTGTAAATGCCTTTTTTTGGTGAGCACAGACTCAGAGCAAGGGGAGCTAGTGACTTACCCAGCTCCTAGTGTAGCTGCTTTGGCCACTAGAACCAACCCCCACCCGCGCCCCCTTCCCCCTTCCCCCTTCCCAGGGCTGGAAGCCAGTCCTACCTCCATTGAGTGCCCTCTCCTTGAAAAGTTTAAAACCAGCCCGGGTGTTGAGAGGTTCAAACACGGCATTCTAGAAGGGCAACGAAGGGAAATGAACGTCAGGGCCAGAAAGGCCTGAGGGAGATCAGCGCGCATGCGCAGTATGAAGGCTGGGGAGCTTTTGGGAGCTAGGGTCTTGGGGAAGGGGAGTGAATTGGCAGGGCCCTGGGGATTCAGGAAACCCAGGGCTTCTTTCAGGTTCCCAGTCGAGGCTGCTGTTTGTGCAGCACTATCTCTAAGTGCGCAGGGGTGGGGCGTAGTGGGGGGGGGCGGGTGGGGAGGCGCCGGGTGGGGGGAGGGG